>CAMRHE010000177.1:3600000-4194550 GCA_947044405.1 Leptodactylus fallax | reverse complement strand
CGATGGGGTCACTGTGCACTAAATGTCGCCCTGGATTTAACCCAGGGGTGTGCGTTATTGCGACGTTAATGGCGCGCTTGCCTTCGCAAAGGCGATGGGGTCACTGTGCACTAAATGTCGCCCTGGATTTAACCCAGGGGTGTGCGTTATTGCGACGTTAATGGCGCGCTTGCCTTCGCAAAGGCGATGGGGTCACTGTGCACTAAATGTCGCCCTGGATTTAACCCAGGGGTGTGCGTTATTGCGACGTTAATGGCGCGCTTGCCTTCGCAAAGGCGATGGGGTCACAGTGCACTAAATGTCGCCCTGGATTTAACCCAGGGGTGTGCGTTATTGCGACGTTAATGGCGCGCTTGCCTTCGCAAAGGCGATGGGGTCACTGTGCACTAAATGTCGCCCTGGATTTAACCCAGGGGTGTGCGTTATTGCGACGTTAATGGCGCGCTTGCCTTCGCAAAGGCGATGGGGTCACTGTGCACTAAATGTCGCCCTGGATTTAACCCAGGGGTGTGCGTTATTGCGACGTTAATGGCGCGCTTGCCTTCGCAAAGGCGATGGGGTCACTGTGCACTAAATGTCGCCCTGGATTTAACCCAGGGGTGTGCGTTATTGCGACGTTAATGGCGCGCTTGCCTTCGCAAAGGCGATGGGGTCACTGTGCACTAAACGTCGCCCTGGATTTAACCCAGGGGTGTGCGTTATTGCGACGTTAATGGCGCGCTTGCCTTCGCAAAGGCGATGGGGTTACTGTGCAATAAACGTCGCCCTGGATTTAACCCAGGGGTGTGCGTTATTGCGACGTTAATGGCGCGCTTGCCTTCGCAAAGGCGATGGGGTCACTGTGCAATAAACGTCGCCCTGGATTTAACCCAGGGGGTGTGCGTTATTGCGACGTTAATGGCGCGCTTGCCTTCGCAAAGGCGATGGGGTCACTGTGCACTAAATGTCGCCCTGGATTTAACCCAGGGGTGTGCGTTATTGCGACGTTAATGGCGTGCTTGCCTTCGCAAAGGCGATGGGGTTACTGTGCAATAAACGTCGCCCTGGATTTAACCCAGGGGTGTGCGTTATTGCGACGTTAATGGCGCGCTTGCCTTCGCAAAGGCGATGGGGTTACTGTGCAATAAACGTCGCCCTGGATTTAACCCAGGGGTGTGCGTTATTGCGACGTTAATGGCGCGCTTGCCTTCGCAAAGGCGATGGGGTTACTGTGCAATAAACGTCGCCCTGGATTTAACCCAGGGGTGTGCGTTATTGCGACGTTAATGGCGCGCTTGCCTTCGCAAAGGCGATGGGGTTACTGTGCAATAAACGTCGCCCTGGATTTAACCCAGGGGTGTGCGTTATTGCGACGTTAATGGCGCGCTTGCCTTCGCAAAGGCGATGGGGTCACTGTGCAATAAATGTCGCCCTGGATTTAACCCAGGGGTGTGCGTTATTGCGACGTTAATGGCGCGCTTGCCTTCGCAAAGGCGATGGGGTCACTGTGCACTAAATGTCGCCCTGGATTTAACCCAGGGGTGTGCGTTATTGCGACGTTAATGGCGCGCTTGCCTTCGCAAAGGCGATGGGGTTACTGTGCAATAAATGTCGCCCTGGATTTAACCCAGGGGTGTGCGTTATTGCGACGTTAATGGCGCGCTTGCCTTCGCAAAGGCGATGGGGTTTACTGTGCAATAAACGTCGCCCTGGATTTAACCCAGGGGTGTGCGTTATTGCGACGTTAATGGCGCGCTTGCCTTCGCAAAGGCGATGGGGTCACTGTGCACTAAATGTCGCCCTGGATTTAACCCAGGGGTGTGCGTTATTGCGACGTTAATGGCGCGCTTGCCTTCGCAAAGGCGATGGGGTCACTGTGCACTAAATGTCGCCCTGGATTTAACCCAGGGGTGTGCGTTATTGCGACGTTAATGGCGCGCTTGCCTTCGCAAAGGCGATGGGGTCACTGTGCACTAAATGTCGCCCTGGATTTAACCCAGGGGTGTGCGTTATTGCGACGTTAATGGCGCGCTTGCCTTCGCAAAGGCGATGGGGTCACTGTGCACTAAATGTCGCCCTGGATTTAACCCAGGGGTGTGCGTTATTGCGACGTTAATGGCGCGCTTGCCTTCGCAAAGGCGATGGGGTTACTGTGCAATAAACGTCGCCCTGGATTTAACCCAGGGGTGTGCGTTATTGCGACGTTAATGGCGCACTTGCCTTCGCAAAGGCATTGGGGTTACTGTGCAATAAACGTCGCCCTGGATTTAACCCAGGGGTGTGCGTTATTGCGACGTTAATGGCGCGCTTGCCTTCGCAAAGGCGATGGGGTCACTGTGCAATAAACGTCGCCCTGGATTTAACCCAGGGGGTGTGCGTTATTGCGACGTTAATGGCGCGCTTGCCTTCTCAAAGACGATGGGGTCACTGTGCACTAAATGTCGCCCTGGATTTAACCCAGGGGTGTGCGTTATTGCGACGTTAATGGCGTGCTTGCCTTCGCAAAGGCGATCGGGTTACTGTGCAATAAACGTCACCATGGATTTAAACCAGGGGTGTGCGTTATTGCGACGTTAATGGCGCGCTTGCCTTCGCAAAGTCGATGGGGTTACTGTGCAATAAACGTCGCCCTGGATTTAACCCAGGGGTGTGCGTTATTGCGACGTTAATGGCGCGCTTGACTTCGCAAAGGCGATGGGGTCACTGTGCAATAAACGTCGCCCTGGATTTAACCCAGGGGTGTGCGTTATTGCGACGTTAATGGCGCGCTTGCCTTCGCAAAGACGATGGGGTCACTGTGCACTAAATGTCGCCCTGGATTTAACCCAGGGGTGTGCGTTATTGCGACGTTAATGGCGCGCTTTCCTTCGCAAAGGCGATGGGGTTAGTGTGCAATAAATGTCGCCCTGGATTTAACCCTGGGGTGTGCGTTATTGCAACGTTAATGGCGCGCTTGCCTTCGCAAAGGCGATCGGTTTACTGTGCAATAAACGTCGCCCTGGATTTAACCCAGGGGTGTGCGTTATTGCGACGTTAATGGCGCGCTTGCCTTCGCAAAGGCGATGTGGTTACTGTGCAATAAACGTCGCCCTGGATTTAACCCAGGGGTGTGCGTTATTGTGACGTTAATGGCGCGCTTGCCTTCGCAAAGGCGATGGGGTCACAGTGCACTAAATGTCGCCCTGGATTTAACCCAGGGGTGTGCGTTATTGCGACGTTAATGGCGCGCTTGCCTTCGCAAAGGCGATGGGGTCACTGTGCACTAAATGTCGCCCTGGATTTAACCCAGGGGTGTGCGTTATTGCGACGTTAATGGCGCGCTTGCCTTCGCAAAGGCGATGGGGTCACTGTGCACTAAATGTCGCCCTGGATTTAACCCAGGGGTGTGCGTTATTGCGACGTTAATGGCGCGCTTGCCTTCGCAAAGGCGATGGGGTCACTGTGCACTAAATGTCGCCCTGGATTTAACCCAGGGGTGTGCGTTATTGCGACGTTAATGGCGCGCTTGCCTTCGCAAAGGCGATGGGGTCACTGTGTACTAAATGTCGCCCTGGATTTAACCCAGGGGTGTGCGTTATTGCGACGTTAATGGCGCGCTTGCCTTCGCAAAGGCGATGGGGTCACTGTGCTCTAAATGACGCCCTGGATTTAACCCAGGGGTGTGCGTTATTGCGACGTTAATGGCGCGCTTGTCTTCTCAAAGACGATGGGGTCACATTGCACTAAATGTCGCCCTGGATTTAACCCAGGGGTATGCGTTATTGCGACGTTAATGGCGCGCTTGCCTTCGCAAAGGCGATGGGGTCACTGTGCACTAAATGTCGCCCTGGATTTAACCCAGGGGTGTGCGTTATTGCGACGTTAATGGCGCGCTTGTCTTCGCAAAGGCGATGGGGTCACTGTGCACTAAATGTCGCCCTGGATTTAACCCAGGGGTGTGCGTTATTGCGACGTTAATGGCGCGCTTGCCTTCGCAAAGGCGATAGGGTCACTGTGCACTAAATGTCACCCTGGATTTAACCCAGGGGTGTGCGTTATTGCGACGTTAATGGCGCGCTTGCCTTCGCAAAGACGATGGGGTCACTGTGCAATAAACGTCGCCCTGGATTTAACCCAGGGGTGTGCGTTATTGAGACGTTAATGGCGCACTTGCCTT
Organism: Leptodactylus fallax; assembly: GCA_947044405.1. Lineage (NCBI taxonomy): Eukaryota > Metazoa > Chordata > Amphibia > Anura > Leptodactylidae > Leptodactylus > Leptodactylus fallax. The sequence continues at coordinate 4,190,415 of CAMRHE010000177.1, read as the reverse complement.
CGCAAAGGCGATGGGGTTACTGTGCAATAAACGTCGCCCTGGATTTAACCCAGGGGTGTGTGTTATTGCGACGTTAATGGCGCGCTTGCCTTCGCAAAGGCGATGGGGTCACTGTGCAATAAACGTCGCCCTGGATTTAACCCAGGGGGTGTGCGTTATTGCGACGTTAATGGCGCGCTTGCCTTCTCAAAGACGATGGGGTCACTGTGCAACAAATGTCGCCCTGGATTTAACCCAGGGGTGTGCGTTATTGCGACGTTAATGGCGTGCTTGCCTTCGCAAAGGCGATCGGGTTACTGTGCAATAAACGTCGCCATGGATTTAAACCAGGGGTGTGCGTTATTGCGACGTTAATGGCGCGCTTGCCTTCGCAAAGTCGATGGGGTTACTGTGCAATAAACGTCGCCCTGGATTTAACCCAGGGGTGTGCGTTATTGCGACGTTAATGGCGCGCTTGACTTCGCAAATGCGATGGGGTCACTGTGCAATAAACGTCGCCCTGGATTTAACCCAGGGGTGTGCGTTATTGCGACGTTAATGGCGCGCTTGCCTTCGCAAAGACGATGGGGTCACTCTGCACTAAATGTCGCCCTGGATTTAACCCAGGGGTGTGCGTTATTGCGACGTTAATGGCGCGCTTTCCTTCGCAAAGGCGATGGGGTTAGTGTGCAATAAATGTCGCCCTGGATTTAACCTTGGGGTGTGCGTTATTGCAACGTTAATGGCGCGCTTGCCTTCGCAAAGGCGATCGGTTTACTGTGCAATAAACGTCGCCCTGGATTTAACCCAGGGGTGTGCGTTATTGTGACGTTAATGGCGCGCTTGCCTTCGCAAAGGCGATGGGGTCACTGTGCACTAAATGTCGCCTTGGATTTAACCCAGGGGTGTGCGTTATTGCGACGTTAATGGCGCGCTTGCCTTCGCAAAGGCGATGGGGTCACTGTGCACTAAATGTCGCCCTGGATTTAACCCAGGGGTGTGCGTTATTGCGACGTTAATGGCGCGCTTGCCTTCGCAAAGGCGATGGGGTCACTGTGCACTAAATGTCGCCCTGGATTTAACCCAGGGGTGTGCGTTATTGCGACGTTAATGGCGCGCTTGCCTTCGCAAAGGCGATGGGGTCACTGTGTACTAAATGTCGCCCTGGATTTAACCCAGGGGTGTGCGTTATTGCGACGTTAATGGCGCGCTTGCCTTCGCAAAGGCGATGGGGTCACTGTGCACTAAATGTCGCCCTGGATTTAACCCAGGGGTGTGCGTTATTGCGACGTTAATGGCGCGCTTTTCTTCTCAAAGGCGATGGGGTCACAGTGCACTAAATGTCGCCCTGGATTTAACCCAGGGGTGTGCGTTATTGCGACGTTAATGGCGCGCTTGCCTTCGCAAAGGCGATGGGGTCACTGTGCACTAAATGTCGCCCTGGATTTAACCCAGGGGTGTGTGTTATTGCGACGTTAATGGCGCGCTTGCCTTCGCAAAGGCGATGGGGTCACTGTGCACTAAATGTCGCCCTGGATTTAACCCAGGGGTGTGCGTTATTGCGACGTTAATGGCGCGCTTGCCTTCGCAAAGGCGATGGGGTCACTGTGCACTAAATGTCGCCCTGGATTTAACCCAGGGGTGTGCGTTATTGCGACGTTAATGGCGCGCTTGCCTTCGCAAAGGCGATGGGGTCACAGTGCACTAAATGTCGCCCTGGATTTAACCCAGGGGTGTGCGTTATTGCGACGTTAATGGCGCGCTTGCCTTCGCAAAGGCGATGGGGTCACTGTGCACTAAATGTCGCCCTGGATTTAACCCAGGGGTGTGCGTTATTGCGACGTTAATGGCGCGCTTGCCTTCGCAAAGGCGATGGGGTCACTGTGCACTAAATGTCGCCCTGGATTTAACCCAGGGGTGTGCGTTATTGCGACGTTAATGGCGTGCTTGCCTTCGCAAAGGCGATGGGGTCACTGTGCACTAAATGTCGCCCTGGATTTAACCCAGGGGTGTGCGTTATTGCGACGTTAATGGCGCGCTTGCCTTCGCAAAGGCGATGGGGTCACTGTGCAATAAACGTCGCCCTGGATTTAACCCAGGGGTGTGCGTTATTGCGACGTTAATGGCGCGCTTGCCTTCGCAAAGGCGATGGGGTTACTGTGCAATAAACGTCGCCCTGGATTTAACCCAGGGGTGTGCGTTATTGCGACGTTAATGGCGCGCTTGCCTTCGCAAAGGCGATGGGGTCACTGTGCAATAAACGTCGCCCTGGATTTAACCCAGGGGGTGTGCGTTATTGCGACGTTAATGGCGCGCTTGCCTTCGCAAAGGCGATGGGGTCACTGTGCACTAAATGTCGCCCTGGATTTAACCCAGGGGTGTGCGTTATTGCGACGTTAATGGCGCGCTTGCCTTCGCAAAGGCGATCGGGTTACTGTGCAATAAACGTCGCCATGGATTTAAACCAGGGGTGTGCGTTATTGCGACGTTAATGGCGCGCTTGCCTTCGCAAAGTCGATGGGGTTACTGTGCAATAAACGTCGCCCTGGATTTAACCCAGGGGTGTGCGTTATTGCGACGTTAATGGCGCGCTTGACTTCGCAAAGGCGATGGGGTCACTGTGCAATAAACGTCGCCCTGGATTTAACCCAGGGGTGTGTGTTATTGCGACGTTAATGGCGCGCTTGCCTTCGCAAAGACGATGGGGTCACTGTGCACTAAATGTCGCCCTGGATTTAACCCAGGGGTGTGCGTTATTGCGACGTTAATGGCGCGCTTTCCTTCGCAAAGGCGATGGGGTTAGTGTGCAATAAATGTCGCCCTGGATTTAACCCTGGGGTGTGCGTTATTGCGACGTTAATGGCGCGCTTGCCTTCGCAAAGGCGATCGGGTTACTGTGCAATAAACGTCGCCCTGGATTTAACCCAGGGGTGTGCGTTATTGCGACGTTAATGGCGCGCTTGCCTTCGCAAAGGCGATGGGGTTACTGTGCACTAAATGTCGCCCTGGATTTAACCCAGGGGTGTGCGTTATTGCGACGTTAATGGCGCGCTTGCCTTCGCAAAGGCGATGGGGTCACTGTGCACTAAATGTCGCCCTGGATTTAACCCAGGGGTGTGCGTTATTGCGACGTTAATGGCGCGCTTGCCTTCGCAAAGGCGATGGGGTCACTGTGCACTAAATGTCGCCCTGGATTTAACCCAGGGGTGTGCGTTATTGCGACGTTAATGGCGCGCTTGCCTTCGCAAAGGCGATGGGGTTACTGTGCACTAAATGTCGCCCTGGATTTAACCCAGGGGTGTGCGTTATTGCGACGTTAATGGCGCGCTTGCCTTCGCAAAGGCGATGGGGTCACTGTGCACTAAATGTCGCCCTGGATTTAACCCAGGGGTGTGCGTTATTGCGACGTTAATGGCGCGCTTGCCTTCGCAAAGGCGATGGGGTCACTGTGCACTAAATGTCGCCCTGGATTTAACCCAGGGGTGTGCGTTATTGCGACGTTAATGGCGCGCTTGCCTTCGCAAAGGCGATGGGGTCACTGTGCACTAAATGTCGCCCTGGATTTAACCCAGGGGTGTGCGTTATTGCGACGTTAATGGCGCGCTTGCCTTCGCAAAGGCGATGGGGTCACTGTGCACTAAATGTCGCCCTGGATTTAACCCAGGGGTGTGCGTTATTGCGACGTTAATGGCGCGCTTGCCTTCGCAAAGGCGATGGGGTCACTGTGCAATAAACGTCGCCCTGGATTTAACCCAGGGGTGTGCGTTATTGCGACGTTAATGGCGCGCTTGCCTTCGCAAAGGCGATGGGGTCACTGTGCACTAAATGTCGCCCTGGATTTAACCCAGGGGTGTGCGTTATTGCGACGTTAATGGCGCGCTTGCCTTCGCAAAGGCGATGGGGTCACTGTGCAATAAATGTCGCCCTGGATTTAACCCAGGGGTGTGCGTTATTGCGACGTTAATGGCGCGCTTGCCTTCGCAAAGGCGATGGGGTCACTGTGCAATAAACGTCGCCCTGGATTTAACCCAGGGGGTGTGCGTTATTGCGACGTTAATGGCGCGCTTGCCTTCGCAAAGGCGATGGGGTCACTGTGCACTAAATGTCGCCCTGGATTTAACCCAGGGGTGTGCGTTATTGCGACGTTAATGGCGCGCTTGCCTTCGCAAAGGCGATGGGGTTACTGTGCAATAAACGTCGCCCTGGATTTAACCCAGGGGTGTGCGTTATTGCGACGTTAATGGCGCGCTTGCCTTCGCAAAGGCGATGGGGTCACTGTGCAATAAACGTCGCCCTGGATTTAACCCAGGGGTGTGCGTTATTGCGACGTTAATGGCGCGCTTGCCTTCGCAAAGGCGATGGGGTCACTGTGCACTAAATGTCGCCCTGGATTTAACCCAGGGGTGTGCGTTATTGCGACGTTAATGGCGCGCTTGCCTTCGCAAAGGCGATGGGGTCACTGTGCAATAAATGTCGCCCTGGATTTAACCCAGGGGTGTGCGTTATTGCGACGTTAATGGCGCGCTTGCCTTCGCAAAGGCGATGGGGTCACTGTGCACTAAACGTCGCCCTGGATTTAACCCAGGGGTGTGCGTTATTGCGACGTTAATGGCGCGCTTGCCTTCGCAAAGGCGATGGGGTTACTGTGCAATAAATGTCGCCCTGGATTTAACCCAGGGGTGTGCGTTATTGCGACGTTAATGGCGCGCTTGCCTTCGCAAAGACGATGGGGTCACTGTGCACTAAATGTCGCCCTGGATTTAACCCAGGGGTGTGCGTTATTGCGACGTTAATGGCGCGCTTGCCTTCGCAAAGGCGATGGGGTCACTGTGCACTAAATGTCGCCCTGGATTTAACCCAGGGGTGTGCGTTATTGCGACGTTAATGGCGCGCTTGCCTTCGCAAAGGCGATGGGGTCACTGTGCACTAAATGTCGCCCTGGATTTAACCCAGGGGTGTGCGTTATTGCGACGTTAATGGCGCGCTTGCCTTCGCAAAGGCGATGGGGTCACTGTGCACTAAATGTCGCCCTGGATTTAACCCAGGGGTGTGCGTTATTGCGACGTTAATGGCGCGCTTGCCTTCGCAAAGGCGATGGGGTCACTGTGCACTAAATGTCGCCCTGGATTTAACCCAGGGGTGTGCGTTATTGCGACGTTAATGGCGCGCTTGCCTTCGCAAAGGCGATGGGGTCACTGTGCACTAAATGTCGCCCTGGATTTAACCCAGGGGTGTGCGTTATTGCGACGTTAATGGCGCGCTTGCCTTCGCAAAGGCGATGGGGTCACTGTGCACTAAATGTCGCCCTGGATTTAACCCAGGGGTGTGCGTTATTGCGACGTTAATGGCGCGCTTGCCTTCGCAAAGGCGATGGGGTCACTGTGCACTAAATGTCGCCCTGGATTTAACCCAGGGGTGTGCGTTATTGCGACGTTAATGGCGCGCTTGCCTTCGCAAAGGCGATGGGGTCACTGTGCACTAAATGTCGCCCTGGATTTAACCCAGGGGTGTGCGTTATTGCGACGTTAATGGCGCGCTTGCCTTCGCAAAGGCGATGGGGTCACTGTGCACTAAATGTCGCCCTGGATTTAACCCAGGGGTGTGCGTTATTGCGACGTTAATGGCGCGCTTGCCTTCGCAAAGGCGATGGGGTCACTGTGCACTAAATGTCGCCCTGGATTTAACCCAGGGGTGTGCGTTATTGCGACGTTAATGGCGCGCTTGCCTTCGCAAAGGCGATGGGGTCACTGTGCACTAAATGTCGCCCTGGATTTAACCCAGGGGTGTGCGTTATTGCGACGTTAATGGCGCGCTTGCCTTCGCAAAGGCGATGGGGTCACTGTGCACTAAATGTCGCCCTGGATTTAACCCAGGGGTGTGCGTTATTGCGACGTTAATGGCGCGCTTGCCTTCGCAAAGGCGATGGGGTCACTGTGCACTAAATGTCGCCCTGGATTTAACCCAGGGGTGTGCGTTATTGCGACGTTAATGGCGCGCTTGCCTTCGCAAAGGCGATGGGGTCACTGTGCACTAAATGTCGCCCTGGATTTAACCCAGGGGTGTGCGTTATTGCGACGTTAATGGCGCGCTTGCCTTCGCAAAGGCGATGGGGTCACTGTGCACTAAATGTCGCCCTGGATTTAACCCAGGGGTGTGCGTTATTGCGACGTTAATGGCGCGCTTGCCTTCGCAAAGGCGATGGGGTCACTGTGCACTAAATGTCGCCCTGGATTTAACCCAGGGGTGTGCGTTATTGCGACGTTAATGGCGCGCTTGCCTTCGCAAAGGCGATGGGGTCACTGTGCACTAAATGTCGCCCTGGATTTAACCCAGGGGTGTGCGTTATTGCGACGTTAATGGCGCGCTTGCCTTCGCAAAGGCGATGGGGTCACTGTGCACTAAATGTCGCCCTGGATTTAACCCAGGGGTGTGCGTTATTGCGACGTTAATGGCGCGCTTGCCTTCGCAAAGGCGATGGGGTCACTGTGCACTAAATGTCGCCCTGGATTTAACCCAGGGGTGTGCGTTATTGCGACGTTAATGGCGCGCTTGCCTTCGCAAAGGCGATGGGGTCACTGTGCACTAAATGTCGCCCTGGATTTAACCCAGGGGTGTGCGTTATTGCGACGTTAATGGCGCGCTTGCCTTCGCAAAGGCGATGGGGTCACTGTGCACTAAATGTCGCCCTGGATTTAACCCAGGGGTGTGCGTTATTGCGACGTTAATGGCGCGCTTGCCTTCGCAAAGGCGATGGGGTCACTGTGCACTAAATGTCGCCCTGGATTTAACCCAGGGGTGTGCGTTATTGCGACGTTAATGGCGCGCTTGCCTTCGCAAAGGCGATGGGGTCACTGTGCACTAAATGTCGCCCTGGATTTAACCCAGGGGTGTGCGTTATTGCGACGTTAATGGCGCGCTTGCCTTCGCAAAGGCGATGGGGTCACTGTGCACTAAATGTCGCCCTGGATTTAACCCAGGGGTGTGCGTTATTGCGACGTTAATGGCGCGCTTGCCTTCGCAAAGGCGATGGGGTTACTGTGCACTAAATGTCGCCCTGGATTTAACCCAGGGGTGTGCGTTATTGCGACGTTAATGGCGCGCTTGCCTTCGCAAAGGCGATGGGGTCACTGTGCACTAAATGTCGCCCTGGATTTAACCCAGGGGTGTGCGTTATTGCGACGTTAATGGCGCGCTTGCCTTCGCAAAGGCGATGGGGTCACTGTGCACTAAATGTCGCCCTGGATTTAACCCAGGGGTGTGCGTTATTGCGACGTTAATGGCGCGCTTGCCTTCGCAAAGGCGATGGGGTCACTGTGCACTAAATGTCGCCCTGGATTTAACCCAGGGGTGTGCGTTATTGCGACGTTAATGGCGCGCTTGCCTTCGCAAAGGCGATGGGGTCACTGTGCACTAAATGTCGCCCTGGATTTAACCCAGGGGTGTGCGTTATTGCGACGTTAATGGCGCGCTTGCCTTCGCAAAGGCGATGGGGTCACTGTGCACTAAATGTCGCCCTGGATTTAACCCAGGGGTGTGCGTTATTGCGACGTTAATGGCGCGCTTGCCTTCGCAAAGGCGATGGGGTCACTGTGCACTAAATGTCGCCCTGGATTTAACCCAGGGGTGTGCGTTATTGCGACGTTAATGGCGCGCTTGCCTTCGCAAAGGCGATGGGGTCACTGTGCACTAAATGTCGCCCTGGATTTAACCCAGGGGTGTGCGTTATTGCGACGTTAATGGCGCGCTTGCCTTCGCAAAGGCGATGGGGTCACTGTGCACTAAATGTCGCCCTGGATTTAACCCAGGGGTGTGCGTTATTGCGACGTTAATGGCGCGCTTGCCTTCGCAAAGGCGATGGGGTCACTGTGCACTAAATGTCGCCCTGGATTTAACCCAGGGGTGTGCGTTATTGCGACGTTAATGGCGCGCTTGCCTTCGCAAAGGCGATGGGGTCACTGTGCACTAAATGTCGCCCTGGATTTAACCCAGGGGTGTGCGTTATTGCGACGTTAATGGCGCGCTTGCCTTCGCAAAGGCGATGGGGTCACTGTGCACTAAATGTCGCCCTGGATTTAACCCAGGGGTGTGCGTTATTGCGACGTTAATGGCGCGCTTGCCTTCGCAAAGGCGATGGGGTCACTGTGCACTAAATGTCGCCCTGGATTTAACCCAGGGGTGTGCGTTATTGCGACGTTAATGGCGCGCTTGCCTTCGCAAAGGCGATGGGGTCACTGTGCACTAAATGTCGCCCTGGATTTAACCCAGGGGTGTGCGTTATTGCGACGTTAATGGCGCGCTTGCCTTCGCAAAGGCGATGGGGTTACTGTGCAATAAATGTCGCCCTGGATTTAACCCAGGGGTGTGCGTTATTGCGACGTTAATGGCGCGCTTGCCTTCGCAAAGGCGATGGGGTCACTGTGCAATAAACGTCGCCCTGGATTTAACCCAGGGGTGTGCGTTATTGCGACGTTAATGGCGCGCTTGCCTTCGCAAAGGCGATGGGGTCACTGTGCACTAAATGTCGCCCTGGATTTAACCCAGGGGTGTGCGTTATTGCGACGTTAATGGCGCGCTTGCCTTCGCAAAGGCGATGGGGTTACTGTGCAATAAATGTCGCCCTGGATTTAACCCAGGGGTGTGCGTTATTGCGACGTTAATGGCGCGCTTGCCTTCGCAAAGGCGATGGGGTTACTGTGCAATAAACGTCGCCCTGGATTTAACCCAGGGGTGTGCGTTATTGCGACGTTAATGGCGCGCTTGCCTTCGCAAAGGCGATGGGGTTACTGTGCAATAAACGTCGCCCTGGATTTAACCCAGGGGTGTGCGTTATTGCGACGTTAATGGCGCGCTTGCCTTCGCAAAGGCGATGGGGTTACTGTGCACTAAATGTCGCCCTGGATTTAACCCAGGGGTGTGCGTTATTGCGACGTTAATGGCGCGCTTGCCTTCGCAAAGGCGATGGGGTCACTGTGCAATAAACGTCGCCCTGGATTTAACCCAGGGGTGTGCGTTATTGCGACGTTAATGGCGCGCTTGCCTTCGCAAAGGCGATGGGGTCACTGTGCACTAAATGTCGCCCTGGATTTAACCCAGGGGTGTGCGTTATTGCGACGTTAATGGCGCGCTTGCCTTCGCAAAGGCGATGGGGTCACTGTGCACTAAATGTCGCCCTGGATTTAACCCAGGGGTGTGCGTTATTGCGACGTTAATGGCGCGCTTGCCTTCGCAAAGGCGATGGGGTCACTGTGCAATAAATGTCGCCCTGGATTTAACCCAGGGGTGTGCGTTATTGCGACGTTAATGGCGCGCTTGCCTTCGCAAAGGCGATGGGGTCACTGTGCACTAAACGTCGCCCTGGATTTAACCCAGGGGTGTGCGTTATTGCGACGTTAATGGCGCGCTTGCCTTCGCAAAGGCGATGGGGTCACTGTGCAATAAACGTCGCCCTGGATTTAACCCAGGGGGTGTGCGTTATTGCGACGTTAATGGCGCGCTTGCCTTCGCAAAGGCGATGGGGTCACTGTGCACTAAATGTCGCCCTGGATTTAACCCAGGGGTGTGCGTTATTGCGACGTTAATGGCGCGCTTGCCTTCGCAAAGGCGATGGGGTCACTGTGCAATAAATGTCGCCCTGGATTTAACCCAGGGGGTGTGCGTTATTGCGACGTTAATGGCGCGCTTGCCTTCGCAAAGGCGATGGGGTCACTGTGCACTAAATGTCGCCCTGGATTTAACCCAGGGGTGTGCGTTATTGCGACGTTAATGGCGCGCTTGCCTTCGCAAAGGCGATGGGGTCACTGTGCACTAAATGTCGCCCTGGATTTAACCCAGGGGTGTGCGTTATTGCGACGTTAATGGCGCGCTTGCCTTCGCAAAGGCGATGGGGTCACTGTGCACTAAATGTCGCCCTGGATTTAACCCAGGGGTGTGCGTTATTGCGACGTTAATGGCGCGCTTGCCTTCGCAAAGGCGATGGGGTCACTGTGCACTAAATGTCGCCCTGGATTTAACCCAGGGGTGTGCGTTATTGCGACGTTAATGGCGCGCTTGCCTTCGCAAAGGCGATGGGGTCACTGTGCACTAAATGTCGCCCTGGATTTAACCCAGGGGTGTGCGTTATTGCGACGTTAATGGCGCGCTTGCCTTCGCAAAGGCGATGGGGTCACTGTGCACTAAATGTCGCCCTGGATTTAACCCAGGGGTGTGCGTTATTGCGACGTTAATGGCGCGCTTGCCTTCGCAAAGGCGATGGGGTCACTGTGCACTAAATGTCGCCCTGGATTTAACCCAGGGGTGTGCGTTATTGCGACGTTAATGGCGCGCTTGCCTTCGCAAAGGCGATGGGGTCACTGTGCACTAAATGTCGCCCTGGATTTAACCCAGGGGTGTGCGTTATTGCGACGTTAATGGCGCGCTTGCCTTCGCAAAGGCGATGGGGTCACTGTGCACTAAATGTCGCCCTGGATTTAACCCAGGGGTGTGCGTTATTGCGACGTTAATGGCGCGCTTGCCTTCGCAAAGGCGATGGGGTCACTGTGCACTAAATGTCGCCCTGGATTTAACCCAGGGGTGTGCGTTATTGCGACGTTAATGGCGCGCTTGCCTTCGCAAAGGCGATGGGGTCACTGTGCACTAAATGTCGCCCTGGATTTAACCCAGGGGTGTGCGTTATTGCGACGTTAATGGCGCGCTTGCCTTCGCAAAGGCGATGGGGTCACTGTGCACTAAATGTCGCCCTGGATTTAACCCAGGGGTGTGCGTTATTGCGACGTTAATGGCGCGCTTGCCTTCGCAAAGGCGATGGGGTCACTGTGCACTAAATGTCGCCCTGGATTTAACCCAGGGGTGTGCGTTATTGCGACGTTAATGGCGCGCTTGCCTTCGCAAAGGCGATGGGGTCACTGTGCACTAAATGTCGCCCTGGATTTAACCCAGGGGTGTGCGTTATTGCGACGTTAATGGCGCGCTTGCCTTCGCAAAGGCGATGGGGTCACTGTGCACTAAATGTCGCCCTGGATTTAACCCAGGGGTGTGCGTTATTGCGACGTTAATGGCGCGCTTGCCTTCGCAAAGGCGATGGGGTCACTGTGCACTAAATGTCGCCCTGGATTTAACCCAGGGGTGTGCGTTATTGCGACGTTAATGGCGCGCTTGCCTTCGCAAAGGCGATGGGGTCACTGTGCACTAAATGTCGCCCTGGATTTAACCCAGGGGTGTGCGTTATTGCGACGTTAATGGCGCGCTTGCCTTCGCAAAGGCGATGGGGTCACTGTGCACTAAATGTCGCCCTGGATTTAACCCAGGGGTGTGCGTTATTGCGACGTTAATGGCGCGCTTGCCTTCGCAAAGGCGATGGGGTCACTGTGCACTAAATGTCGCCCTGGATTTAACCCAGGGGTGTGCGTTATTGCGACGTTAATGGCGCGCTTGCCTTCGCAAAGGCGATGGGGTCACTGTGCACTAAATGTCGCCCTGGATTTAACCCAGGGGTGTGCGTTATTGCGACGTTAATGGCGCGCTTGCCTTCGCAAAGGCGATGGGGTCACTGTGCACTAAATGTCGCCCTGGATTTAACCCAGGGGTGTGCGTTATTGCGACGTTAATGGCGCGCTTGCCTTCGCAAAGGCGATGGGGTCACTGTGCACTAAATGTCGCCCTGGATTTAACCCAGGGGTGTGCGTTATTGCGACGTTAATGGCGCGCTTGCCTTCGCAAAGGCGATGGGGTCACTGTGCACTAAATGTCGCCCTGGATTTAACCCAGGGGTGTGCGTTATTGCGACGTTAATGGCGCGCTTGCCTTCGCAAAGGCGATGGGGTCACTGTGCACTAAATGTCGCCCTGGATTTAACCCAGGGGTGTGCGTTATTGCGACGTTAATGGCGCGCTTGCCTTCGCAAAGGCGATGGGGTTACTGTGCAATAAATGTCGCCCTGGATTTAACCCAGGGGTGTGCGTTATTGCGACGTTAATGGCGCGCTTGCCTTCGCAAAGGCGATGGGGTTACTGTGCAATAAACGTCGCCCTGGATTTAACCCAGGGGTGTGCGTTATTGCGACGTTAATGGCGCGCTTGCCTTCGCAAAGGCGATGGGGTCACTGTGCACTAAATGTCGCCCTGGATTTAACCCAGGGGTGTGCGTTATTGCGACGTTAATGGCGCGCTTGCCTTCGCAAAGGCGATGGGGTTACTGTGCACTAAATGTCGCCCTGGATTTAACCCAGGGGTGTGCGTTATTGCGACGTTAATGGCGCGCTTGCCTTCGCAAAGGCGATGGGGTCACTGTGCACTAAATGTCGCCCTGGATTTAACCCAGGGGTGTGCGTTATTGCGACGTTAATGGCGCGCTTGCCTTCGCAAAGGCGATGGGGTCACTGTGCACTAAATGTCGCCCTGGATTTAACCCAGGGGTGTGCGTTATTGCGACGTTAATGGCGCGCTTGCCTTCGCAAAGGCGATGGGGTCACTGTGCACTAAATGTCGCCCTGGATTTAACCCAGGGGTGTGCGTTATTGCGACGTTAATGGCGCGCTTGCCTTCGCAAAGGCGATGGGGTCACTGTGCACTAAATGTCGCCCTGGATTTAACCCAGGGGTGTGCGTTATTGCGACGTTAATGGCGCGCTTGCCTTCGCAAAGGCGATGGGGTCACTGTGCACTAAATGTCGCCCTGGATTTAACCCAGGGGTGTGCGTTATTGCGACGTTAATGGCGCGCTTGCCTTCGCAAAGGCGATGGGGTCACTGTGCACTAAATGTCGCCCTGGATTTAACCCAGGGGTGTGCGTTATTGCGACGTTAATGGCGCGCTTGCCTTCGCAAAGGCGATGGGGTCACTGTGCACTAAATGTCGCCCTGGATTTAACCCAGGGGTGTGCGTTATTGCGACGTTAATGGCGCGCTTGCCTTCGCAAAGGCGATGGGGTCACTGTGCACTAAATGTCGCCCTGGATTTAACCCAGGGGTGTGCGTTATTGCGACGTTAATGGCGCGCTTGCCTTCGCAAAGGCGATGGGGTCACTGTGCACTAAATGTCGCCCTGGATTTAACCCAGGGGTGTGCGTTATTGCGACGTTAATGGCGCGCTTGCCTTCGCAAAGGCGATGGGGTCACTGTGCACTAAATGTCGCCCTGGATTTAACCCAGGGGTGTGCGTTATTGCGACGTTAATGGCGCGCTTGCCTTCGCAAAGGCGATGGGGTCACTGTGCAATAAATGTCGCCCTGGATTTAACCCAGGGGTGTGCGTTATTGCGACGTTAATGGCGCGCTTGCCTTCGCAAAGGCGATGGGGTCACTGTGCACTAAATGTCGCCCTGGATTTAACCCAGGGGTGTGCGTTATTGCGACGTTAATGGCGCGCTTGCCTTCGCAAAGGCGATGGGGTCACTGTGCACTAAATGTCGCCCTGGATTTAACCCAGGGGTGTGCGTTATTGCGACGTTAATGGCGCGCTTGCCTTCGCAAAGGCGATGGGGGTCACTGTGCAATAAATGTCGCCCTGGATTTAACCCAGGGGTGTGCGTTATTGCGACGTTAATGGCGCGCTTGCCTTCGCAAAGGCGATGGGGTTACTGTGCAATAAACGTCGCCCTGGATTTAACCCAGGGGTGTGCGTTATTGCGACGTTAATGGCGCGCTTGCCTTCGCAAAGGCGATGGGGTTACTGTGCAATAAACGTCGCCCTGGATTTAACCCAGGGGTGTGCGTTATTGCGACGTTAATGGCGCGCTTGCCTTCGCAAAGGCGATGGGGTCACTGTGCAATAAATGTCGCCCTGGATTTAACCCAGGGGTGTGCGTTATTGCGACGTTAATGGCGCGCTTGCCTTCGCAAAGGCGATGGGGTCACTGTGCACTAAATGTCGCCCTGGATTTAACCCAGGGGTGTGCGTTATTGCGACGTTAATGGCGCGCTTGCCTTCGCAAAGGCGATGGGGTCACTGTGCACTAAATGTCGCCCTGGATTTAACCCAGGGGTGTGCGTTATTGCGACGTTAATGGCGCGCTTGCCTTCGCAAAGGCGATGGGGTCACTGTGCAATAAACGTCGCCCTGGATTTAACCCAGGGGTGTGCGTTATTGCGACGTTAATGGCGCGCTTGCCTTCGCAAAGGCGATGGGGTCACTGTGCAATAAACGTCGCCCTGGATTTAACCCAGGGGTGTGCGTTATTGCGACGTTAATGGCGCGCTTGCCTTCGCAAAGGCGATGGGGTCACTGTGCACTAAATGTCGCCCTGGATTTAACCCAGGGGTGTGCGTTATTGCGACGTTAATGGCGCGCTTGCCTTCGCAAAGGCGATGGGGTCACTGTGCACTAAATGTCGCCCTGGATTTAACCCAGGGGTGTGCGTTATTGCGACGTTAATGGCGCGCTTGCCTTCGCAAAGGCGATGGGGTCACTGTGCACTAAACGTCGCCCTGGATTTAACCCAGGGGTGTGCGTTATTGCGACGTTAATGGCGCGCTTGCCTTCGCAAAGGCGATGGGGTCACTGTGCACTAAATGTCGCCCTGGATTTAACCCAGGGGTGTGCGTTATTGCGACGTTAATGGCGCGCTTGCCTTCGCAAAGGCGATGGGGTCACTGTGCACTAAATGTCGCCCTGGATTTAACCCAGGGGTGTGCGTTATTGCGACGTTAATGGCGCGCTTGCCTTCGCAAAGGCGATGGGGTCACTGTGCACTAAATGTCGCCCTGGATTTAACCCAGGGGTGTGCGTTATTGCGACGTTAATGGCGCGCTTGCCTTCGCAAAGGCGATGGGGTCACTGTGCACTAAATGTCGCCCTGGATTTAACCCAGGGGTGTGCGTTATTGCGACGTTAATGGCGCGCTTGCCTTCGCAAAGGCGATGGGGTCACTGTGCACTAAATGTCGCCCTGGATTTAACCCAGGGGTGTGCGTTATTGCGACGTTAATGGCGCGCTTGCCTTCGCAAAGGCGATGGGGTCACTGTGCACTAAATGTCGCCCTGGATTTAACCCAGGGGTGTGCGTTATTGCGACGTTAATGGCGCGCTTGCCTTCGCAAAGGCGATGGGGTCACTGTGCACTAAATGTCGCCCTGGATTTAACCCAGGGGGTGTGCGTTATTGCGACGTTAATGGCGCGCTTGCCTTCGCAAAGGCGATGGGGTCACTGTGCACTAAATGTCGCCCTGGATTTAACCCAGGGGTGTGCGTTATTGCGACGTTAATGGCGCGCTTGCCTTCGCAAAGGCGATGGGGTCACTGTGCACTAAATGTCGCCCTGGATTTAACCCAGGGGTGTGCGTTATTGCGACGTTAATGGCGCGCTTGCCTTCGCAAAGGCGATGGGGTCACTGTGCACTAAATGTCGCCCTGGATTTAACCCAGGGGTGTGCGTTATTGCGACGTTAATGGCGCGCTTGCCTTCGCAAAGGCGATGGGGTCACTGTGCACTAAATGTCGCCCTGGATTTAACCCAGGGGTGTGCGTTATTGCGACGTTAATGGCGCGCTTGCCTTCGCAAAGGCGATGGGGTCACTGTGCACTAAATGTCGCCCTGGATTTAACCCAGGGGTGTGCGTTATTGCGACGTTAATGGCGCGCTTGCCTTCGCAAAGGCGATGGGGTCACTGTGCACTAAATGTCGCCCTGGATTTAACCCAGGGGTGTGCGTTATTGCGACGTTAATGGCGCGCTTGCCTTCGCAAAGGCGATGGGGTCACTGTGCACTAAATGTCGCCCTGGATTTAACCCAGGGGTGTGCGTTATTGCGACGTTAATGGCGCGCTTGCCTTCGCAAAGGCGATGGGGTCACTGTGCACTAAATGTCGCCCTGGATTTAACCCAGGGGTGTGCGTTATTGCGACGTTAATGGCGCGCTTGCCTTCGCAAAGACGATGGGGTCACTGTGCACTAAATGTCGCCCTGGATTTAACCCAGGGGTGTGCGTTATTGCGACGTTAATGGCGCGCTTGCCTTCGCAAAGGCGATGGGGTCACTGTGCACTAAATGTCGCCCTGGATTTAACCCAGGGGTGTGCGTTATTGCGACGTTAATGGCGCGCTTGCCTTCGCAAAGGCGATGGGGTTACTGTGCAATAAATGTCGCCCTGGATTTAACCCAGGGGTGTGCGTTATTGCGACGTTAATGGCGCGCTTGCCTTCGCAAAGGCGATGGGGTTACTGTGCAATAAACGTCGCCCTGGATTTAACCCAGGGGTGTGCGTTATTGCGACGTTAATGGCGCGCTTGCCTTCGCAAAGGCGATGGGGTTACTGTGCACTAAACGTCGCCCTGGATTTAACCCAGGGGTGTGCGTTATTGCGACGTTAATGGCGCGCTTGCCTTCGCAAAGGCGATGGGGTTACTGTGCAATAAATGTCGCCCTGGATTTAACCCAGGGGTGTGCGTTATTGCGACGTTAATGGCGCGCTTGCCTTCGCAAAGGCGATGGGGTCACTGTGCACTAAATGTCGCCCTGGATTTAACCCAGGGGTGTGCGTTATTGCGACGTTAATGGCGCGCTTGCCTTCGCAAAGGCGATGGGGTCACTGTGCACTAAATGTCGCCCTGGATTTAACCCAGGGGTGTGCGTTATTGCGACGTTAATGGCGCGCTTGCCTTCGCAAAGGCGATGGGGTCACTGTGCACTAAATGTCGCCCTGGATTTAACCCAGGGGTGTGCGTTATTGCGACGTTAATGGCGCGCTTGCCTTCGCAAAGGCGATGGGGTCACTGTGCACTAAATGTCGCCCTGGATTTAACCCAGGGGTGTGCGTTATTGCGACGTTAATGGCGCGCTTGCCTTCGCAAAGGCGATGGGGTCACTGTGCACTAAATGTCGCCCTGGATTTAACCCAGGGGTGTGCGTTATTGCGACGTTAATGGCGCGCTTGCCTTCGCAAAGGCGATGGGGTCACTGTGCACTAAATGTCGCCCTGGATTTAACCCAGGGGTGTGCGTTATTGCGACGTTAATGGCGCGCTTGCCTTCGCAAAGGCGATGGGGTCACTGTGCACTAAATGTCGCCCTGGATTTAACCCAGGGGTGTGCGTTATTGCGACGTTAATGGCGCGCTTGCCTTCGCAAAGGCGATGGGGTCACTGTGCACTAAATGTCGCCCTGGATTTAACCCAGGGGTGTGCGTTATTGCGACGTTAATGGCGCGCTTGCCTTCGCAAAGGCGATGGGGTCACTGTGCACTAAATGTCGCCCTGGATTTAACCCAGGGGTGTGCGTTATTGCGACGTTAATGGCGCGCTTGCCTTCGCAAAGGCGATGGGGTCACTGTGCACTAAATGTCGCCCTGGATTTAACCCAGGGGTGTGCGTTATTGCGACGTTAATGGCGCGCTTGCCTTCGCAAAGGCGATGGGGTTACTGTGCAATAAACGTCGCCATGGATTTAACCCAGGGGTGTGCGTTATTGCGACGTTAATGGCGCGCTTGCCTTCGCAAAGTCGATGGGGTTACTGTGCAATAAACGTCGCCCTGGATTTAACCCAGGGGTGTGCGTTATTGCGACGTTAATGGCGCGCTTGCCTTCGCAAAGGCGATGGGGTCACTGTGCACTAAATGTCGCCCTGGATTTAACCCAGGGGTGTGCGTTATTGCGACGTTAATGGCGCGCTTGCCTTCGCAAAGGCGATGGGGTTAGTGTGCAATAAATGTCGCCCTGGATTTAACCCAGGGGTGTGCGTTATTGCGACGTTAATGGCGCGCTTGCCTTCGCAAAGGCGATGGGGTTACTCTGCAATAAACGTCGCCCTGGATTTAACCCAGGGGTGTGCGTTATTGCGACGTTAATGGCGCGCTTGCCTTCGCAAAGGCGATGGGGTTACTGTGCAATAAACGTCGCCCTGGATTTAACCCAGGGGTGTGCGTTATTGCGACGTTAATGGCGCGCTTGCCTTCGCAAAGGCGATGGGGTTATTGTGCAATAAATGTCGCCCTGGATTTAACCCAGGGGTGTGCGTTATTGCGACGTTAATGGCGCGCTTGCCTTCGCAAAGACGATGGGGTCACTGTGCACTAAATGTCGCCCTGGATTTAACCCAGGGGTGTGCGTTATTGCGACGTTAATGGCGCGCTTGCCTTCGCAAAGGCGATGGGGTCACTGTGCACTAAATGTCGCCCTGGATTTAACCCAGGGGTGTGCGTTATTGCGACGTTAATGGCGCGCTTGCCTTCGCAAAGGCGATGGGGTCACTGTGCACTAAACGTCGCCCTGGATTTAACCCAGGGGTGTGCGTTATTGCGACGTTAATGGCGTGCTTGCCTTCGCAAAGGCGATGGGGTCACTGTGCAATAAACGTCGCCCTGGATTTAACCCAGGGGTGTGCGTTATTGCGACATTGATGGCGCGCTTGCCTTCGCAAAGGCGATGGGGTCACTGTGCAATAAACGTCGCCCTGGATTTAACCCAGGGGTGTGCGTTATTGCGACGTTAATGGCGCGCTTGCCTTCGCAAAGGCGATGGGGTCACTGTGCACTAAACGTCGCCCTGGATTTAACCCAGGGGTGTGCGTTATTGCGACGTTAATGGCGCGCTTGCCTTCGCAAAGGCGATGGGGTCACTGTGCAATAAACGTCGCCCTGGATTTAACCCAGGGGTGTGCGTTATTGCGACGTTAATGGCGCGCTTGCCTTCGCAAAGGCGATGGGGTCACTGTGCACTAAATGTCGCCCTGGATTTAACCCAGGGGTGTGCGTTATTGCGACGTTAATGGCGCGCTTGCCTTCGCAAAGGCGATGGGGTCACTGTGCACTAAATGTCGCCCTGGATTTAACCCAGGGGTGTGCGTTATTGCGACGTTAATGGCGCGCTTGCCTTCGCAAAGGCGATGGGGTCACTGTGCACTAAATGTCGCCCTGGATTTAACCCAGGGGTGTGCGTTATTGCGACGTTAATGGCGCGCTTGCCTTCGCAAAGGCGATGGGGTCACTGTGCACTAAATGTCGCCCTGGATTTAACCCAGGGGTGTGCGTTATTGCGACGTTAATGGCGCGCTTGCCTTCGCAAAGGCGATGGGGTCACTGTGCACTAAATGTCGCCCTGGATTTAACCCAGGGGTGTGCGTTATTGCGACGTTAATGGCGCGCTTGCCTTCGCAAAGGCGATGGGGTCACTGTGCACTAAATGTCGCCCTGGATTTAACCCAGGGGTGTGCGTTATTGCGACGTTAATGGCGCGCTTGCCTTCGCAAAGGCGATGGGGTCACTGTGCACTAAATGTCGCCCTGGATTTAACCCAGGGGTGTGCGTTATTGCGACGTTAATGGCGCGCTTGCCTTCGCAAAGGCGATGGGGTCACTGTGCACTAAATGTCGCCCTGGATTTAACCCAGGGGTGTGCGTTATTGCGACGTTAATGGCGCGCTTGCCTTCGCAAAGACGATGGGGTCACTGTGCACTAAATGTCGCCCTGGATTTAACCCAGGGGTGTGCGTTATTGCGACGTTAATGGCGCGCTTGCCTTCGCAAAGGCGATGGGGTCACTGTGCACTAAATGTCGCCCTGGATTTAACCCAGGGGTGTGCGTTATTGCGACGTTAATGGCGCGCTTGCCTTCGCAAAGGCGATGGGGTTAGTGTGCAATAAATGTCGCCCTGGATTTAACCCAGGGGTGTGCGTTATTGCGACGTTAATGGCGCGCTTGCCTTCGCAAAGGCGATGGGGTTACTGTGCAATAAACGTCGCCCTGGATTTAACCCAGGGGTGTGCGTTATTGCGACGTTAATGGCGCGCTTGCCTTCGCAAAGGCGATGGGGTTACTGTGCAATAAACGTCGCCCTGGATTTAACCCAGGGGTGTGCGTTATTGCGACGGTAATGGCGCGCTTGCCTTCGCAAAGGCGATGGGGTTATTGTGCAATAAATGTCGCCCTGGATTTAACCCAGGGGTGTGCGTTATTGCGACGTTAATGGCGCGCTTGCCTTCGCAAAGGCGATGGGGTCACTGTGCACTAAACGTCGCCCTGGATTTAACCCAGGGGTGTGCGTTATTGCGACGTTAATGGCGCGCTTGCCTTCGCAAAGGCGATGGGGTCACTGTGCACTAAATGTCGCCCTGGATTTAACCCAGGGGTGTGCGTTATTGCGACGTTAATGGCGCGCTTGCCTTCGCAAAGGCGATGGGGTCACTGTGCACTAAATGTCGCCCTGGATTTAACCCAGGGGTGTGCGTTATTGCGACGTTAATGGCGCGCTTGCCTTCGCAAAGGCGATGGGGTCACTGTGCACTAAATGTCGCCCTGGATTTAACCCAGGGGTGTGCGTTATTGCGACGTTAATGGCGCGCTTGCCTTCGCAAAGGCGATGGGGTCACTGTGCACTAAATGTCGCCCTGGATTTAACCCAGGGGTGTGCGTTATTGCGACGTTAATGGCGCGCTTGCCTTCGCAAAGGCGATGGGGTCACTGTGCACTAAATGTCGCCCTGGATTTAACCCAGGGGTGTGCGTTATTGCGACGTTAATGGCGCGCTTGCCTTCGCAAAGGCGATGGGGTCACTGTGCACTAAATGTCGCCCTGGATTTATCCCAGGGGTGTGCGTTATTGCGACGTTCATGGCGCGCTTGCCTTCGCAAAGGCGATGGGGTCACTGTGTACTAAATGTCGCCCTGGATTTAACGCAGGGGTGTGCGTTATTGCGACGTTAATGGCGCGCTTGCCTTCGCAAAGGCGATGGGGTCACTGTGCTCTAAATGTCGCCCTGGATTTAACCCAGGGGTGTGCGTTATTGCGACGTTAATGGCGCGCTTGCCTTCGCAAAGGCGATGGGGTCACTGTGCACTAAATGTCGCCCTGGATTTAACCCAGGGGTGTGCGTTATTGCGACGTTAATGGCGCGCTTGCCTTCGCAAAGGCGATGGGGTCACTGTGCACTAAATGTCGCCCTGGATTTAACCCAGGGGTGTGCGTTATTGCGACGTTAATGGCGCGCTTGCCTTCGCAAAGGCGATGGGGTCACTGTGCACTAAATGTCGCCCTGGATTTAACCCAGGGGTGTGCGTTATTGCGACGTTAATGGCGCGCTTGCCTTCGCAAAGGCGATGGGGTCACTGTGCACTAAATGTCACCCTGGATTTAACCCAGGGGTGTGCGTTATTGCGACGTTAATGGCGCGCTTGCCTTCGCAAAGACGATGGGGTCACTGTGCACTAAATGTCGCCCTGGATTTAACCCAGGGGTGTGCGCTATTGCGACGTTAATGGCGTGCTTGCCTTCGCAAAGGCGATCGGGTTACTGTGCAATAAACGTCGCCATGGATTTAAACCAGGGGTGTGCGTTATTGCGACGTTAATGGCGCGCTTGCCTTCGCAAAGTCGATGGGGTTACTGTGCAATAAACGTCGCCCTGGATTTAACCCAGGGGTGTGCGTTATTGCGACGTTAATGGCGCGCTTGCCTTCGCAAAGGCGATGGGGTCACTGTGCACTAAATGTCGCCCTGGATTTAACCCAGGGGTGTGCATTATTGCGACGTTAATGGCGCGCTTGCCTTCGCAAAGGCGATGGGGTTAGTGTGCAATAAATGTCGCCCTGGATTTAACCCAGGGGTGTGCGTTATTGCGACGTTAATGGCGCGCTTGCCTTCGCAAAGGCGATGGGGTTACTGTGCAATAAACGTCGCCCTGGATTTAACCCAGGGGTGTGCGTTATTGCGACGGTAATGGCGCGCTTACCTTCGCAAAGGCGATGGGGTTATTGTGCAATAAATGTCGCCCTGGATTTAACCCAGGGGTGTGCGTTATTGCGACGTTAATGGCGCGCTTGCCTTCGCAAAGACGATGGGGTCACTGTGCACTAAACGTCGCCCTGGATTTAACCCAGGGGTGTGCGTTATTGCGACGTTAATGGCGCGCTTGCCTTCGCAAAGGCGATGGGGTCACTGTGCACTAAATGTCGCCCTGGATTTAACCCAGGGGTGTGCGTTATTGCGACGTTGATGGCGTGCTTGCCTTCGCAAAGGCGATGGGGTCACTGTGCACTAAACGTCGCCCTGGATTTAACCCAGGGGTGTGCGTTATTGCGACGTTAATGGCGCGCTTGCCTTCGCAAAGGCGATGGGGTCACTGTGCACTAAATGTCGCCCTGGATTTAACCCAGGGGTGTGCGTTATTGCGACGTTAATGGCGCGCTTGCCTTCGCAAAGGCGATGGGGTCACTGTGCACTAAACGTCGCCCTGGATTTAACCCAGGGGTGTGCGTTATTGCGACATTGATGGCGCGCTTGCCTTCGCAAAGGCGATGGGGTCACTGTGCACTAAACGTCGCCCTGGATTTAACCCAGGGGTGTGCGTTATTGCGACGTTAATGGCGCGCTTGCCTTCGCAAAGGCGATGGGGTCACTGTGCACTAAATGTCGCCCTGGATTTAACCCAGGGGTGTGCGTTATTGCGACGTTAATGGCGCGCTTGCCTTCGCAAAGGCGATGGGGTTACTCTGCACTAAACGTCGCCCTGGATTTAACCCAGGGGTGTGCGTTATTGCGACGTTAATGGCGCGCTTGCCTTCGCAAAGGCGATGGGGTTACTGTGCAATAAACGTCGCCCTGGATTTAACCCAGGGGTGTGTGTTATTGCGACGTTAATGGCGCGCTTGCCTTCGCAAAGGCGATCGGGTTACTGTGCAATAAACGTCGCCCTGGATTTAAACCAGGGGTGTGCGTTATTGCGACGGTAATGGCGCGCTTGCCTTCGCAAAGTCGATGGGGTTACTGTGCAATAAACGTCGCCCTGGATTTAACCCAGGGGTGTGCGTTATTGCGACGTTAATGGCGCGCTTGCCTTCGCAAAGGCGATGGGGTCACTGTGCACTAAACGTCGCCCTGGATTTAACCCAGGGGTGTGCGTTATTGCGACGTTAATGGCGCGCTTGCCTTCGCAAAGGCGATGGGGTCACTGTGCAATAAACGTCGCCCTGGATTTAACCCAGGGGTGTGCGTTATTGCGACGTTAATGGCGCGCTTGCCTTCGCAAAGGCGATGGGGTCACTTTGCACTAAATGTCGCCCTGGATTTAACCCAGGGGTGTGTGTTATTGCGACGTTAATGGCGCGCTTGCCTTCGCAAAGGCGATGGGGTCACTGTGCACTAAATGTCGCCCTGGATTTTAACCCAGGGGTGTGCGTTATTGCGACGTTAATGGCGCGCTTGCCTTCGCAAAGGCGATGGGGTCACTGTGCACTAAATGTCACCCTGGATTTAACCCAGGGGTGTGCGTTATTGCGACGTTAATGGCGCGCTTGCCTTCGCAAAGGCGATGGGGTCACTGTGCAATAAACGTCGCCCTGGATTTAACCCAGGGGTGTGCGTTATTGCGACGTTAATGGCGCGCTTGCCTTCGCAAAAACGATGGGGTCACTGTGCACTAAATGTCGCCCTGGATTTAACCCAGGGGTGTGCGTTATTGCGACGTTAATGGCGCGCTTGCCTTCGCAAAGGCGATGGGGTTACTCTGCAATAAACGTCGCCCTGGATTTAACCCAGGGGTGTGCGTTATTGCGACGTTAATGGCGCGCTTGCCTTCGCAAAGGCGATGGGGTTACTGTGCAATAAACGTCGCCCTGGATTTAACCCAGGGGTGTGTGTTATTGCGACGTTAATGGCGCGCTTGCCTTCGCAAAGGCGATGGGGTCACTGTGCAATAAACGTCGCCCTGGATTTAACCCAGGGGGTGTGCGATATTGCGACGTTAATGGCGCGCTTGCCTTCTCAAAGACGATGGGGTCACTGTGCATTAAATGTCGCCCTGGATTTAACTCAGGGGTGTGCGTTATTGCGACGTTAATGGCGCGCTTGCCTTCGCAAAGGCGATGGGGTTACTCTGCACTAAACGTCGCCCTGGATTTAACCCAGGGGTGTGCGTTATTGCGACGTTAATGGCGCGCTTGCCTTCGCAAAGGCGATGGGGTTACTGTGCAATAAACGTCGCCCTGGATTTAACCCAGGGGTGTGTGTTTTTGCGACGTTAATGGCGCGCTTGCCTTCGCAAAGGCGATCGGGTTACTGTGCAATAAACGTCGCCATGGATTTAACCCAGGGGTGTGCGTTATTGCGACGTTAATGGCGCGCTTGCCTTCGCAAAGTCGATGGGGTTACTGTGCAATAAACGTCGCCCTGGATTTATCCCAGGGGTGTGCGTTATTGCGACGTTAATGGCGCGCTTGACTTTGCAAAGGCGATGGGGTCACTGTGCAATAAACGTCGCCCTGGATTTAACCCAGGGGTGTGCGTTATTGCGACGTTACTGGCGCGCTTGCCTTCGCAAAGACGATGGGGTCACTGTGCAATAAACGTCGCCCTGGATTTAACCCAGGGGTGTGCGTTATTGCGACGTTAATGGCGCGCTTGCCTTCGCAAAGGCGATGGGGTCACTTTGCACTAAATGTCGCCCTGGATTTAACCCAGGGGTGTGCGTTATTGCGACGTTAATGGCGCGCTTGCCTTCGCAAAGGCGATGGGGTCACTGTGCACTAAATGTCGCCCTGGATTTTAACCCAGGGGTGTGCGTTATTGCGATGTTAATGGCGCGCTTGCCTTCGCAAAGGCGATGGGGTCACTGTGCACTAAATGTCACCCTGGATTTAACCCAGGGGTGTGCGTTATTGCGACGTTAATGGCGCGCTTGCCTTCGCAAAGGCGATGGGGTCACTGTGCACTAAATGTCGCCCTGGATTTAACCCAGGGGTGTGCGTTATTGCGACGTTAATGGCGCGCTTGCCTTCGCAAAGGTGATGGGGTCACTGTACACTAAATGTCACCCTGGATTTAACCCAGGGGTGTGCGTTATTGCGACGTTAATGGCGGGCTTGCCTTGGCAAAGACGATGGGGTCACTGTGCACTAAATGTCGCCCTGGATTTAACCCAGGGGTGTGCGTTATTGCGACGTTAATGGCGCGCTTGACTTCGCAAAGGTGATGGGGTCACTGTGCACTAAATGTCGCCCTGGATTTAACCCAGGGGTGTGCATTATTGCGACGTTAATGGCGCGCTTTCCTTCGCAAAGGCGATGGGGTTAGTGTGCAATAAATGTCGCCCTGGATTTAACCCAGGGGTGTGCGTTATTGCGAAGTTAATGGCGCGTTTGCCTTCGCAAAGGCGATTGGGTTACGCTGCAATAAACGTCGCCCTGGATTTAACCCAGGGGTGTGCGTTATTGCGACGTTAATGGCGTGCTTGCCTTCGCAAAGGCGATGGGGTTACTGTGCAATAAACGTCGCCATGGATTTAAACCAGGGGTGTGCGTTATTGCGACGTTAATGGCGCGCTTGCCTTCGCAAAGTCGATGGGGTTACTGTGCAATAAACGTCGCCCTGGATTTAACCCAGGGGTGTGCGTTATTGCGACGTTAATGGCGCGCTTGCCGTCGCAAAGGCGATGGGGTCACTCTGCACTAAATGTCGCCCTGGATTTAACCCAGGGGTGTGTGTTATTGCGACGTTAATGGCGCGCTTTCCTTCGCAAAGGCGATGGGGTTAGTGTGCAATAAATGTCGCCCTGGATTTAACCTTGGGGTGTGCGTTATTGCAACGTTAATGGCGCGCTTGCCTTCGCAAAGGCGATCGGTTTACTGTGCAATAAACGTCGCCCTGGATTTAACCCAGGGGTGTGCGTTATTGCGACGTTAATGGCGCGCTTGCCTTCGCAAAGGCGATGGGGTTACTGTGCAATAAACGTCGCCATGGATTTAAACCAGGGGTGTGCGTTATTGCGACGTTAATGGCGCGCTTGCCTTCGCAAAGTCGATGGGGTTACTGTGCACTAAACGTCGCCCTGGATTTAACCCAGGGGTGTGCGTTATTGCGACGTTAATGGCGCGCTTGCCTTCGCAAAGGCGATGGGGTCACTGTGCACTAAATGTCGCCCTGGATTTAACCCAGGGGTGTGCGTTATTGCGACGTTAATGGCGCGCTTGCCTTCGCAAAGGCGATGGGGTCACTGTGCACTAAATGTCACCCTGGATTTAACCCAGGGGTGTGCGTTATTGCGACGTTAATGGCGCGCTTGCCTTCGCAAAAGCGATGGGGTCACTGTGCACTAAATGTCGCCCTGGATTTAACCCAGGGGTGTGCGTTATTGCGACGTTAATGGCGCGCTTGCCTTCGCAAAGGCGATGGAGTTACTCTGCAATAAACGTCGCCCTGGATTTAACCCAGGGGTGTGCGTTATTGAGACGTTAATGGCGCACTTGCCTTCGCAAAGGCGATGGGGTTACTGTGCAATAAACGTCGCCCTGGATTTAACCCAGGGGTGTGTGTTATTGCGACGTTAATGGCGCGCTTGCCTTCGCAAAGGCGATGGGGTCACTGTGCAATAAACGTCGCCCTGGATTTAACCCAGGGGGTGTGCGATATTGCGACGTTAATGGCGCGCTTGCCTTCTCAAAGACGATGGGGTCACTGTGCACTAAATGTCGCCCTGGATTTAACCCAGGGGTGTGCGTTATTGCGACGTTAATGGCGTGCTTGCCTTCGCAAAGGCGATCGGGTTACTGTGCAATAAACGTCGCCATGGATTTAAACCAGGGGTGTGCGTTATTGCGACGTTAATGGCGCGCTTGCCTTCGCAAAGTCGATGGGGTTACTGTGCAATAAACGTCGCCCTGGATTTAACCCAGGGGTGTGCGTTATTGCGACGTTAATGGCGCGCTTGACTTCGCAAAGGCGATGGGGTCACTGTGCAATAAACGTCGCCCTGGATTTAACCCAGGGGTGTGCATTATTGCGACGTTAATGGCGCGCTTGCCTTCGCAAAGACGATGGGGTCACTCTGCACTAAATGTCGCCCTGGATTTAACCCAGGGGTGTGCGTTATTGCGACGTTAATGGCGCGCTTTCCTTCGCAAAGGCGATGGGGTTAGTGTGCAATAAATGTCGCCCTGGATTTAACCTTGGGGTGTGCGTTATTGCAACGTTAATGGCGCGCTTGCCTTCGCAAAGGCGATCGGTTTACTGTGCAGTAAACGTCGCCCTGGATTTAACCCAGGGGTGTGCGTTATTGTGACGTTAATGGCGCGCTTGCCTTCGCAAAGGCGATGGGGTCACTGTGCACTAAATGTCGCCTTGGATTTAACCCAGGGGTGTGCGTTATTGCGACGTTAATGGCGCGCTTGCCTTCGCAAAGGCGATGGGGTCACTGTGCACTAAATGTCGCCCTGGATTTAACCCAGGGGTGTGCGTTATTGCGACGTTAATGGCGCGCTTGCCTTCGCAAAGGCGATGGGGTCACTGTGCACTAAATGTCGCCCTGGATTTGACCCAGGGGTGTGCGTTATTGCGACGTTAATGGCGCGCTTGCCTTCGCAAAGGCGATCGGGTCACTGTGTACTAAATGTCACCCTGGATTGAACCCAGGGGTGTGCGTTATTGCGACGTTAATGGCGCGCTTGCCTTCGCAAAGGCGATGGGGTCACTGTGCACTAAATGACGCCCTGGATTTAACCCAGGGGTGTGCGTTATTGCGACGTTAATGTCGCGCTTTTCTTCTCAAAGACGATGGGGTCACAGTGCACTAAATGTCGCCCTGGATTTAACCCAGGGGTGTGCGTTATTGCGACGTTAATGGCGCGCTTGCCTTCGCAAAGGCGATGGGGTCACTGTGCACTAAATGTCGCCCTGGATTTAACCCAGGGGTGTTCGTTATTGCGACGTTAATGGCGCGCTTGCCTTCGCAAAGGCGATGGGGTCACTGTGCACTAAATGTCGCCCTGGATTTAACCCAGGGGTGTGCTTTATTGCGACGTTAATGGCGCGCTTGCCTTCGCAAAGGTGATGGGGTCACTGTGCACTAAATGTCACCCTGGATTTAACCCAGGGGTGTGCGTTATTGCGACGTTAATGGCGCGCTTGCCTTCGCAAAGGCGATGGGGTCACTGTGCAATAAACGTAGCCCTGGATTTAACGCAGGGGTGTGCGTTATTGCGACGTTAATGGTGCGCTTGCCTTCGCAAAAACGATGGGGTCACTGTGCACTAAATTTCGCCCTGGATTTAACCCAGGGGTGTGCGTTATTGCGACGTTAATGTCGCGTTTGCCTTCGCAAAGGCGATGGAGTTACTCTGCAATAAACGTCGCCCTGGATTTAACCCAGGGGTGTGCGTTATTGAGACGTTAATGGCGCACCTGCCTTCGCAAAGGCGATGGGGTTACTGTGCAATAAACGTCGCCCTGGATTTAACCCAGGGGTGTGTGTTATTGCGACGTTAATGGCGCGCTTGCCTTCGCAAAGGCGATGGGGTCACTGTGCAATAAACGTCGCCCTGGATTTAACCCAGGGGGTGTGCGATATTGCGACGTTAATGGCGCGCTTGCCTTCTCAAAGACGATGGGGTCACTGTGCACTAAATGTCGCCCTGGATTTAACCCAGGGGTGTGCGTTATTGCGACGTTAATGGAGCGCTTGCCTTCGCAAAGGCGATGGAGTTACTGTGCAATAAAAGTGCACTGGAAAAGTGAGGAGCCAAAGATGTCTGTGTTGCAACCTTTACAGAGACAAGTCACAGCTGGAAGAAGTGGTCATGGCGGTCTAGAGGGAAGAGAAGGGAAATGTGAAGGATTAGTCAGAGACGTCACCTGTAAGTCACAGAATGTTACTGCCCTGTATTCACCTAAATGATAGAGGATAAATACCTGATTGATGGGGGTCTGTCTGCTGAGTCCCCCACTGAGCCTTAGAATTGGTTTTTTTCCCCCCACTAGGTGGGAATCCAGCCTGGCTGCAGCCATATATATATAGGTGTGTCACTTGGTGGATGGACGAACCCACGTGGCTCTCATTCACTTCAATGGGAGTGCCAAAGATACCCGAAGTCCAGTACTCAGTTATCTGCGACGCTCCTATTATAGAGAATGGGGGCCACATGGGCTTGTCCATCCACCAAGCAGAAGATGTGAGAAGTTACTTTCATTGTTAATGCCATGTTGTTGATCTGATACTGAAGTAATACAGGAAGAAGAATTCTTAAAAACTGTTTTATAACTTTGTGTATTGTGTATATTGTGCGATGATAACAGTGTGTTAAACTAGTAGCATGGAAACTCAGTTTTTTTTTTTTTTTTTTTTTTTGGAGGGGGGGTGTCTTTCTATAGTCCGTCTCAGGCAGCAAAGAGGCTAGGTTCACCACTGGGGTAACTGTGCAATAAATGTCTCCCTTGACTCAGCCAAGGGGTATGCATTATTGCGATGTTAATGGCATGCTTAACTTCGCAAAGGAGATGGGGTTACTGTGCAATAAATGTCACCCTTGACTCAACTAACTGTATGCGTTATTGAGACGTTAGTGGCGTGCTTACCTTCACAATGTCGATGGGGTTATTGCGCAATAAATGTCGCCATTGATTTAACCAAGGGGTATGCGTTATTGCGACGTTAATGGAGTGCTTACCTTCGGTAAAGGCGATGGGGTTACTGCGCAATAAGTGTCGCCCTTGATTTTACCAAGGGGTATGCGTTATTGCGATGTTAATGGCGTGCTTACCTTTGCAAAGGCGATGGGGGGAACTGAAGGACATGCTGGGGTGGGAGGAGCTATAAATGTGCAATAAATGTCACCCTTGACTCAGCCAAGGGGTATGCTTTATTGCGACGTTAATGGCGTGCTTACCTTCGCAAAGGCATTCACATCCCCCAAGAGCTCTGGAGAAGGAAAAAGAGGTGGAGCGCGTACAGAGCTGGAATTCTTCAAAGGATTAAAAAGGGACGTTACAGACCATCTCTCCCCTCCATCATTATGGGCAATGTGAGATCTCTTGCAAACAAGATGGACGAACTAACAGCGCTCACCAGGCATAATCAGGAATTTCGGGTTTGCAGCATGATGCTTCTTACAGAGACTTGGCTCACTGAAGTTACTCCTGACCCTCTAGTCTCCTTGGATGGTTTTAAACTTCTTCGGGCAGACAGAACAAGGGAGAGCGGTAAGAGGAAAGGAGGAGGGCTGGCAATGTTTCTGAATAATAGATGGTGTAATCCTAGGCACATTGTGATTAAGGAGCAAACTTGCTGTAAGGACATTGAACTATTAGCTGTGAGCATAAGACCTTTCTATCTACCAAGGGAACTATCGCATGTCATCGTGATAGCTGCATATGTCCCCCCCTCTGCGAAAGCTGATGATGCCTGCGAGGTCCTACAAGCCACGGTGAGCCATTTGCAGTTGAAACACCCCCAGGCTCTCTTTCTTGTGTCTGGAGACTTCAACCATGCCTCTCCATCATCCACACTGCCCAGTTTCACACAGTATGTAACCTGCCACACAAGAGACAACAAAACACTGGAATTGTTCTTTGCCAACGCGAGGGAGGCATATAACTCATCAGCCCTACCGCCCCTGGGAAGATCAGATCACAACCTAGTGCCTCTGCGACCTGTGTACAAGCCACTTGTACGTAGAGAACCAGCTGTCACCCGCACAGTGAGGATATGGTCTGAGGAGAGTGATGAGGCTCTGAGGGATTGTTTTGACACAACCGTATGGGAAGTTCTGCAGGATTCTTATGGAGAAGATATAGAAGGACTCACACACTGCATAACGGACTACATTAATTTTTGTGTGGACAACACAGTACCCACAAAAGTGTTGAGGTGCTTCTCCAACAACAAACCATGGATTAACTCTGATATAAAAACACTACTTAAGGAGAAAAAGATGGCATTCAGGACTAGAGATAAGGAGGGGTTGAGGGAAGTACAAAAGGAGCTGAGGCATCAAATCAGGCAGGGATAAGCCAGTTATAAGGAAAAGATGAAAAAGCAAATGGAAAGAAAAGACATAAGGGGGGTCTGGGAGGGGCTTAAGTCAATTTCGGGTCATAAACAGTCTGTCTGCCAGATTGAGGCAAATGTTAATTGGCTTAATGAACTAAACCTATTCTTCAACAGCTCCTCCCACCCCAGCATGTCCTTCAGTTCCCCCCACCACAATGACTTCACCCCATGTGGCTACTTCCCAACAGACCAGTAAATTCAGAAATCCGTCTTTACCTGACCACAGTCTGACCTTGACACGGGCCCAGGTGAGGAAGGAGATGAAAAAGATCAAGGCGAGGAAAGCCGCAGGGCCAGATGACATCAGTGCAAGGCTAATTAAGACTTGTGGGGACCAGCTGTGTGGTATAATTACATATATGTATAATATGAGCCTGAGGCAGGAAATAGTCCCTGAATTATGGATATCTTCTTGTGTAGTACCAGTTCCAAAGAAACCTCACCCTATGGACCTCAACGCCTACAGACCTGTAGCACTGACATCCCACCTGATGAAGATCTTAGAGAGATTGGTTCTCACACATCTCCGCCCTCTAGTGAGCCCCGCTATGGACCCCCTCCAGTTTGCTTATCGGCCGGGCATTGGGGTAGATGATGCCATCATCCACCTTCTGCACAGGGCTCTGTCTCACCTGGAGAAACCAGGGAACACGGTGAGAATAATGTTCTTTGATTTCTCCAGTGCTTTTAACACCATACAGCCCAGGTTACTGAGAGACAAGCTGGGCCTTGCTGGAGTGGACCACCACCTCTCCAACTGGATCCTAGACTACCTAACAAATCGACCTCAATACGTGAGAGCCCAAGACTGTGTGTCAGATACCGTGATCTGTAATACGGGGGCACCTCAGGGTACGGTTCTCGCCCCTTTCCTCTTCACACTGTACACTGCAGATTTTAGATGCAACTCATCTAGCTGCTACCTACAGAAGTATTCTGATGACTCTGCAATAGTAGGTCTCATCATAGACGATGATGACAGGGAGTACAGAGAACTAAACCGGGATTTTGTGGACTGGTGCCAGCGGAACCACCTGAAGATCAACGCGGGGAAGACCAAGGAGATGGTGGTGGACTTCCGTAAAGGCAGATGCCCTCCTAAACCAGTGGACATCCTGGGGACGGGCATCGAGATTGTTAACACCTATAAGTACCTGGGTTTTCTCCTTAATAATAAGCTGGACTGGGCAGATCATATGGAGGTCCTGTACAGGAAGGGCCACAGCAGGCTCTACCTGCTTAGGAAGCTGAGAGCCTTTGGAATCCGGGGGGCACTTCTTAGGACTTTCTTCAACTCGGTAGTGGCATCAGCCATCTTCTTTGGAGTGGCCTGCTGGGGGAGCAGTATATCAACCAGGGACAGAAATAAACTTGACAAGCTGCTTAAGAGTAGGGGGATCTGGGTGACCAACCCAGACCTCCTTAACATGGTCACATAGGCCTTGTTTAAAGTGGGCCTTTAGAGCTGACTCACACCAACCTGCAGTTACACTGCACTTGCGAAATTCTGAGCAGTACGCCTCAGCAGAGCGTTTGCCCTGCCGCATAGTGAGGAGTTGCGATTCTGCAAGTCCAACGTGGTCTGGCTCAGCATATATAGACCCCAGGGACAAAAAAATTTTTAAAAGTTAATCCACTCCTCAGCCCCAGGAGGGAGTTTAAGGGCCCAAGCTTGTGGATCCCCCTGTAGGAGGGATATAACTACTTCCACCATTTGGGCCTGGGATGCGTGTGGGTTAATCCGAAAATACAGGCGACAAGACTCCCGGAAAGTCTCAAATTTTTCACGATCCCCTGAAAAACGATCCGGGAGTAACATCTTAATCCTGAAAGGGGCAGAAACAGGCGGAGATGCTGCAGCAGCCTCAGTAAGGGTCTGCACCTGTTTAGCAAGCTCAGCTACCAGGCCTGCCAAACCTTCCAACTTGGCCGTAAGGCCCTGAATAGGATCCATGCTGACCCTATGGGAAGCAATGGCAGAATGTATGGCCGGTTATTCTGTAAGGGTCTTGCCAACCGTAGCAATACCCTGAGGCTACTGCAGGGGTCTGGGAGGAAGGACAGAGACAAGTGAGCCCTAATCTCACCCCAGCCACTGTCCCTTCCTATTGCCTCAGTTACCCTAAATGGTAAAAGGACAACCTGAATACAAGCCCTATACTGGGTAAGTGACACACAGAACAGGACAAGACAAAACAAACACAGAAGCAGAGTGAGCAAGCCAAGGGGTCGGTAACAAACCAGCAATGCAGTACAGAATCAAAATCCAAGAGAATAGTCAAAAGGCAAGCCAAAGGGTCAGAGAATAAGGTAAAAAAGTAGCAAAGGATATAACAAGGAGAGCAGGCAAAGACAGTGCAATAACCAGCGACTTGCTGAGAAAGTGACATCCTGTATATAGAAAGTCTGGGCCCAGCCCCAGACCTGATAGGTTCACAGGCTGTCAATCACACAGGCCAGGAAGAGATTAACTCTATGCAGTCCAGAGAGAAATGCTCAGAACACGGGTGTGGCTGGAAATCCATTACATAGTCTAGGACCATGTTCAGACTAAGCAACAAGAAACCTACGCAAGGAATAAAACCGAACACGCCTCCTTCGCCACAGCGTGCGAGCGGAGGGGTGGCGCCGAGACCCGAACAGGCAGAGATGTTACAGTGGGACTATTAAAGGACTATTATTATTATTATTATTATTATTATTATTAATTTAAAATAGCCTGGGGTAATCCTCTGGATGAATATTCATTTAAGAGAATGCACTTTTGTTTTCTTCATTACTGTATATATAATCACTGCAGTGATGATGTACAATACTAACATGACTGAGGTAGTGGTCACATAATGTATATGCTTATATCCAGGGCCGTTTTAACACATTGGTAGGCCCAGTGCAAAGGTTTTATAAGTGAGCCCCCACATCACCGCTACTAAGATATACCTGAACCCCCAAAATTATAATGCCCCATCAGTGGCCCCCACATTGAATAATGCTTCCTTAGTGGCCCCAAACAATATAATGCCCCGGCAATGGCCCTATATAATATAATGGCCCATCACACATTAACCTGGCACCCCCAATGGTCCCTCAGACATTAACCTGTATTCCCCGCGGCCCCTTTGGTATTAACCAGTCCCCCCATTTGGCCCCCAGACATTATATTATAATGTCCCCTCCAGTTGCCCCCACAGTACATATTCTTACCCTTCATTTGCCCCTAGTTGTCCTGCTCAGTATATTATCCCCCTCGTTATACCACACAGATTCCTGTCCCCCTCCAGTTGCCCCCACAGTACATATTGTTTCCTTTCATTTGCCCCTAGTTGTCCTCCTTAGTATATCTTGTCCCCTTCGTTATACCCCACATATTCCTGTCCCCCTCCAGTTGCCCCCGCAGTTTCTTGCCCCCCTCAAGTTGCCCCACCGTATACATTGTGCCCTCTAGTTACCCTCAGTACAATGAATCACGAAAAATAAAATAAAAAAAGACTAAAACTCACCTTTCCCTATTCCCCTGTTCTCTTCTGTCTCTTGTCTGTCCCGGAGTCTTCAGAGAGCAACAGGCGCAATGTAGGTGACGTCACTACATCATGCCTATTGCTCCCAAGATAGCAGAGACAGCAGCCAAATGATGCAGCAGGGAGCGGACAGCTTCCTGCTTCACCGTTGTACTTAACTCATCTGCGCTCCTGAGGATGCGGATGAGTTGAAGTCCGAGGAGGCCCCGTGGCCCCAGCTACCATAGGGCCCAGTGAAAGTGCACCGTTGGCCCTATGGTTAAAGCAATCCTGCTTGTATCATTACCATGTCTTGTGATTGGCTACATTGGTCACATGTCATCATTACACCATGTCATTGTTATGAAGCGTTGCAGAATCAAAAATGTATATTTTTATTTGCCCATAAGCAGCAGCTACATTTTTTTCTTTTAAAAGCTGGATGGTGTATAAGACTGTTGATACTTTTGAAGATGCCTAATGTGTTAACTACAGTATTGTACATAAATGTGCTGCCCAAGATGTTACATTCCACTACAATGTTTTAAAATCCTTTAATTCGCACATCTCCTTATGACACTCCCATGGGAGATTTCCAGCGAATAAGCACCACAATCCAACCATATCCTGGAGACCAAACCCATAAACAAACTTCTTTTTACCTGTGTAAACCTGACCTGTATTTTTGGCTTGAAAAGTTGACAACCCTAATCACAGCAATACTGTAGTATGGCAGCTAGTAGTAACTAAATAGCTCCCCCCCCCCCATTGTACTATATGGACACTTTTAAATCAAAATGTATTTAATTACATGTATTTTGGGACAAAAATAATTTTTGTAAAAAGTTTTTGTAAAAATTTCTAGACCTTTTGGCTTCTAGATCTTGCTTGTATACCTGTACTTGAACTTTGCTTTTGACCATTATCCAGTTTAGATAACCCTTGAGGACGGAAGAGAGAGGAGGTCAGGACTGAGCTAGTCAACAGTGAACAGCATTTCATAAATGCAATTAAACCAAAAGTGGTCTTCCAGGTTGGGGGTCCATTTTTTAACATTAAAGATTTTTATTAAAGTTTTTTCTATCACAGCAAAAATCCAAGCTGACTCACGCAGTTTGTTCTAGTCTATAGTGCAATATCTCATGTTGTTAAGCGTTTTTTTGGCAATATTGTTTTTGTTTTTTGTTAACCAATATGGAAAAATTGCCATTATCATGGAAAAAATGTAAGCTGACTCATGCAGTGTGTTCTAGTCTATAGTCCAAAATTTCATTTTGTTAAGGTTTTTTTTTTTTTTTGACAATAGTGTTTTTTGTTAACAATACAGAGAAATAGCCTTTATCACAATAAAAATCCAAGCAGGCAGCACAGTGGCTCAGTGGTTAGCCTTGCAGCTCTGGAATCCTGGGTTCAAATCCTGCCAAGGACAATATCTGCAAGGAGTTTGTATGTTCTCCCTGTGTTTGTGTGGGTTTCCTCCCACACTCCAAAGACATACTGATAGGGAATATAGATTGTAAGCCCTATATATTGGACAGTGACTGTCAATGTCTGTAAAGCGATGTGGAATATGATGGTGCTATATAAGTAAGCATAATAATAAGCTGACACAAGCAATGTGTTATAGTGCAAAATCTGATTTAAATTGTTTTTGTTTTTTTTGACAATAGTGATTTTTATTAACCAGTACAGAGAAATAGCCATTATCACAGCAAAAATACAAGCTGACATGCAGTTTGTTCCAGTCTATAGTGCAAAATCTAATTTTGTTATGAGTGGAGTTTTTTTTGCAATAGTGTTTTTTGTTAACCAGTACAGAAAAATTTCCATTATCATGGAAAAAATCAAGCTGACTCATGCTGTGTTTTCTAGTCTATAGTGCAAAATCTCATTTTGTTAAGGGTTTTTTTTTTTTTTTTACAATAGTTTTTTTCAGTAACCAATATAGAAAAAAAAATGCAATTATCACATGGCAAACACAGCCATCTCCTGTGAGACTTTTTTTGTACACTGCAAAACAACACATCTGTGGCAGTGTGCAAAATCTGCAAGCCGAAAACTAGCTGTGGCTGTCCTAATATAAATGTAGGAACTACGTCTCCCCCATACTCACATGAAAAGGCATCACTAGCTCATTTGGAAAAATAGAATTGTTAGTTATCCAGAAGGGAATGTTTGTGCGGGAAACAGCAATATGCACCCAGTCATTCAGTGGTTCTGCAACTTACAGTAACTCGTTGCTGGCAATGCAGTCACTTCCATTCCACTTAGTGGATTCTACTGCATTTTGCCAACTCATTGCATGCGCTCAACCTCAATGGAGGAAATCTACTCGCCATTTATTATCTAGGAAAGCTGTCGCTGCTTTATACTCCCATATTTCAGAGAATGTGGCCTTTCCTTAGATACAGTATGTCAATGCGGGGAAAGGTGCACGCCACATCCAGTGGAGGAGGCTGATGATGACGACAAAGACCTTGCTGGCCAAGAAGACCAACCATGGCAAGCCTCTGGGTCTGTGCAAACACTTGTAAGCATGGTAGACTGTATGTTTCACTTCATACATAGTGAAAAGTGTTTTATTATTATGAAGCAGAGGGATGTGTACTGGATTGCCATGCTTTTAGACGCTTGCTATTAAGCCAAAATGGAGGAACTCTTCCCTGCCTCCCAAAGGGAGGAAAAATTGGCATATTATAAATAAAAGTTTACAAAATAGTTAAGAGTAGCATTGTGTCTCTCCTCCTCAGTATAACTACCATCAATGTCATAAATATTTGCCAATCTCTCAGGATTTAAGTCATGATAAGACTGCGGTGAAATTGGAGTTTTAGCTGTTCTGATAATCATTGAGGAAGATGACTAATACACGGCTGAGTTTTTTTCACAGACCACTTGCCGTCCCAATGAACGAAACGCTTGTTCTTGACTTGCATTTCCATTGTGCTCTTGACTAATCATATGCCAGTTCTGTAGACATAGGCTTGATTGACTAGATTTAACCAGATAGATAGAACAGAACATGCAGAAGTTACATTTCCTTGCTTGCCTATGAGCCCATTTGTTGAAATATCAGATTTTGCTTTGAAATATTTTGTCAGGCCAGGGAAATAAACAAAACTCCTTCATATTCATTGATATATGTACAGAATGCAAATTTGTGAAACTTCTTGGAGCCTGTTGATTCTTTTGGACTTGTTTTAGCTTCTTTAGCAGTTCTTGCTGATGATTCTTAGAAAATGATCTGGCAATAAAGCTGAGAATATTTTGTTTTCTTATATCTGTATTCTGTTTCAATGTGCAGTGCTTGCCATAGACTTATGATTATAAGTAATGTCAGGGATCTGTACATCCTACAACCACACAAGCAACAGTGACCATGGATGTGAACATGGTCATAAATACATTTTGTAATATACTTTATTAACACATTTTGGATCCTTTGAAATCCTGCATTTTTTCAATCTGTCCCTTGCTTCTGTATTGAGAACTGTTTCTGCCTCTCACTGAATGTTACTGTGTAGGGGCTATGTAACATGTAGAGAAAATGAGTCACTTCAAACAGTTATATCTCAGACATTATAAAACGTACAAACTTGCTTTTTGTGTCATATGAAAGAGGAAATTCTCTAAGGTTGTAAACACAGTCGTGACTAAGATATTTATATGCAGCTGTATAATATATATGATATACAAATTCCAATTCCGACTGTGTTTTCAACCAGTGATATCTCTGGAAATAATATAGATAGAACTGTATCGATTGTAGAACAGAATCTTCTCATTCATATGATGCAAAAAGCAAGTTTGTATGTTTAATACGTTGTACGTTATAACGCCGGAGATATAACTGTTTGAAGTGACCCTCCCCTACCCTCATTTTCGCTACATGTTCGACAGCCCCCTACTCCTGTACACAGTAACATTCAGTGAGATGCAGGAACAGCTCTCGATTCAGAAGCAAGGGAAAGAGTGAAAAAATGTAGGATTTCACACAAAGAATCCAAAATGTGTTTATAAAGTATATTACAAAATTTCTTTATGACACAAATACTAACAGAAAATCAAAAGTTGTTTGAAAGTTAGTTACGCTTTAAGTTATACTGCCTTCCACAGACACTGTATATAATGTGGCATGGCTTAGAAGTGGCTTTGTCCTACTGCTTGATGACAGGTTTTTGTCACCCAACAACACTCCTATGCTCAGATGTTATGAATCATGAATTATGACATTTATGTCTTTAAAGTCTTATTTTTCTTGGTTTAATCACACATGCCATACTAGCCGTCTGACAAGGTAGCCACAATGTCTGGTTTACAAGCCATACACACAATAGCTATTTGGTCTCTTGGTATGTAAATTTACCAGTGAATTAACTGGATGGTCTCAATTCACTTAATACCCTAGTTTAGTGGATCACTTGCAATCTTTGTGGTGCATAATAAATTGGGTTAACATAGACAGGATCAGCACTCAATTCAGCCACATCATCAATTATTTTAGGGTTTTTAATAACATTGATAGTGGATTTGTCTGTGGCACTGAACCCAATTGCTCAAGTTAGCAGTTAGTGGTAAATGCATATGAGTCATTGCAAAGGCAAAATTTTCTTTGCAAAAAGTTGTGGGGAAAATTGTTTGTATATGGCTAGTGTTTGGAATTTTTCATTAGAAATCTTTGTTTCTGTCCAGCTTTAAATATAAACCATCCAAACGTAATTGCACATTTATGCCGACATTAATTTCTATGAATATCTTTTAACAAGTGCATTATGAGGGAGGGATAACTTGCACAGCAGATGGAGGCATGGATACAAATTATGATTGTACAGCTACATTTTCACACTACTGCTTTTCTTGGCCTCACACCCCCTGGCTAGCAATGCTACCTCCACCTCTTGAGCACACACTTGATCTGCAGTCAGTAAAGAGATGTTGCCAAGGTCCTTGTAAGAGTTTCCCAAACTGGAAACAATAGTTGAAACCATTGCCCATGATGTCAGGTACTTGGAAGCCTTTCCCATGACACGAGACCACCACAGCAAACCTGGAACCTTGGCAACATCACTTCACTATTTTCTTACAGTTCGAGGGCAACTCTTCCAACATCCCTCCACAATCCATTGTGATTGCTGTGGCAATTAACTTTGTTCATTTGCAGCAACTCCTCACCATGACCACAACTATTGCCATCTTCTTAGTTCTAGCTACATCCCTTTTCAACACATTTTTCCCATC
Organism: Leptodactylus fallax; assembly: GCA_947044405.1. Taxonomy (NCBI): domain Eukaryota; kingdom Metazoa; phylum Chordata; class Amphibia; order Anura; family Leptodactylidae; genus Leptodactylus; species Leptodactylus fallax. The sequence continues at coordinate 4,150,972 of CAMRHE010000177.1, read as the reverse complement.
CACTGTCATATGTAACTCTTTACCACAAAAGGATTATCAGAGACAATGGCAACATCTTTTTCATCCATTCTCTATCCTGAATCATGATTGTAATAATGTTTTCTTAACACTCTTTCCTCATGGAGACTAGCCATCAGAAATCCATGATTTCACCATCTGTAGCACCACCACTGTAAAGGATACTGGCTATGGACACAATCTGCTTACACAAGACCTGTGAAACCTCTGAGGGGCACATTTTTTTTTTTCTCAAGCATGCAATTTTAATTATAGTCCTTGTATGCATCTTAGACCTTGATATTTCAAGCGTTTTGGTTACTAGGTTGCATAGCCATGTGGTTAGTGCTACTAACTAGAGATGGACAAACCTCTCAAGATTAGTTTAGCTTCGGATTTGGGTGGTTTGGTCCTAAGTTTCATTTTGTGTTGAATAAGTCTGATTCGAACCATAGTTTAAATCGGCTTAAAACATAGTATATACACTGTTAGGACTCCTAGGAACCTATCTATCCAAATTCTAGCTCTCTAAGGCAAACACAGCCAATGATAAGTCAAAGTGACAGTGACATACACACGTGGTCAAAATTGTTGGTACCCCTAGTTTAATGAAAGAAAAACCCACAATGGTCACAGAAATAACTTGAATCTGACAGACTGGAATTTGACAAACTACATGTTGACAAGCCACAAAGCTTCTGGGAGAATGTCCTATGGACAGATGAGACAAATATCGAAATTTTTGGCAAGACACATCAGTTCTATGTTCACAGATGGAAAAATGAACCATATCTTGAAAAGAACACTGTCCCTACTGTGAAACATGGAGGAGGCTCTGTTATGTTCTGGGGCTGCTTTGCTGCATCTGGCACAGGGTGTCTTGAATCTGTGCAGGGTACAATGAAATCTCAAGACTATCAAATGACTAGAAATGTGCTTCCCAGTGTCAGAAAGCTTGGTCTCAGTCGCAGGTCATGGGTCTTGCAACAGGATAATGACCCAAAACACACAGCTACAAACACCCAAGAATGGCTAAGAGGAAAAGATTGGGCTATTCTGAAGTGGCCTTCTATGAGCCCTGACCTAAATCCTATTGAGCATCTTTGGAAGGAGCTGAAATATGCCATCTGAAAAAGGCACCCTTCAAACCCCAGACAACTGGAGCAGTTTGCTCATGAGGAGTGGGCCAAAATACCTGTTGAGAGGTGCAGAAGTCTCATTGACAGTTACAGGAATCGTTTGATTGCAGTGATTGCCTCAAAAGATTGTGCAACAAAATATTAAGTTAAGGGAACCATCATTTCTGTCCAGGCCTGTTTCATGAGTTTTCTTTTTTTAAAAATTCTGTTGAAGCATGGTTGAAAAGCAATGTCTGACTTTCATTTGTTCATTTTCATAGAATTTTTATATATTATAACTTTTGTCAGATTCAAGTTATTTCTGTGGCCATTGTGGGTTTTTCTTTCATTAAACGAGGGGTACCAACAATTTTGTCCACGTATGTATGTCTATGGAAAAATGGATAGTAAGCAAGTAAGTTTGACCATACATTGCGCTGCCACTTTCTTTTATGCATTTTAACATTTAAAATGTTCCTAAAATTACCCTTTTTTAGTGGGAAGATGCTTGACCGTGGGTTTTTATACACATGGCAGTTATATTGCAAAAAAACAATGGTTTTCTATAAAAATTAGCCTATTTTGATGACTTGTAAGTGCTACAGGCTTGTTGTTATTTGTAAGACAAATTTCGGCTTTGTGCCTAGTTGAAAAATCATGAAAAAGAAGAGACTTTCCAAAACAATAAGCTGTCAAAAATTATCCCTTCATGGCAGCAGATATGAAAACAAAGATGCAATGGCATGGATTTTTTTGACGTGGGTATCTTTTTTAACTTTGTTTTTTTTCATGCAAACACTGGCATCAATAGTGTGGTATAGTTGAATGTTAAGGATCCATGCCTGATTCTTTTTGACAAAAGTAATTTCTTCCATGCTAGCGATAGATAGTTTGGTTCTTCTAGGTATTATGCCACTGGCAGCACTGTACAGTCTCTCAGCCATTGCAAACTGTGACAGCTCCTTCCACTGTTCTTACCTATTGGCCCATAATTTCAAGTAGTCAAAGTTATCTGCTGAAATATAGAAGCACTCTAGGTATGACTATTCCTGCTCATGCAGCCAGTAGGTGTCAATTACCTGCTGGTCTGGTTGGCGCTGCAAGGTGAAAAATTTTTAAATCACCATGTTGTAGATACTGTACTGGAAGCTAATGTTGCTGATTTTCCTCCTGCTACTTGGACCTGTTCCACTGGCAGAGGTGGTGGACTCAGGGCCATTTTAACACATTGGTGGGCCCATCACCACCCACTATTATACCTATCTAAAAGCTGCTAAAAACTGGGATTTTATATGGTGCCATTCAATGGGTGACAATGTGTTACGTGACTGATGGAACTTTCCGCCTGTCAGAAGTGTTTTATGCGGTCATCTCTAGTAATAATCATTATTGCTATTATTTTAGCGTGTAACAAATATTGCTAGAGAGGCGGTCGGCGTATATTACTCTATAAAGATCAGGTATGGTCAGGGTCAAATGTAAACTTTATTTATGACTTTGTGTATGTGTTACTCATTGTCTGTCTCTGCAAGCTGGGTACACAGCCTATCCTGATTATGTTGCACACTGTGGACAAAGGAACATCAAGATCTCTGGAAATGGACTTGTAACCTTGAGATTGTTGATATTTTTCCACAATTTTGGTTCTCAAGTCCTCAGACAGTTCTCATCTCCTCTTTCTGTTCTCCATGCTTAGTGTGGCACACACAGACATACAATGCAAAGAATGAGTTAACTTCTCTCCTTTTTGTCTGGTTTCAGGTGTAATTTTTTATATTGCCCACACCTGTTACTTGTCACAGGTAAGTTTGAACGAGCATCACATGCTTGAAACAAAGTTATTTACCCACAATTTAGAAAAGGTGCCAAAAATTTTGTCCGGCCCGCTTTTAGAGTTTTGTGTGAAATTATGTAAAATTTGCCTTTTTTTCTCTGTTTTTTATGTTGTTCCAATACCCACGAAGGAAATAAATATGTGAATAACAAAACGTGTAAGTGCAATAATCTTCTGGGAGAAATACTTCATTTTCTGGAAAAATTTCAGGGGCGCCAACACTTATGGTCATGACTGTAGGTATACTGGTAAAGTATCCTACATCACGGTTGAGCACGTGCTATCAGTTGGAGAAATGCAGTGGAATCCACTAAGTGGTATGGCAGCGAACCACTGCACCACTAGCAGTTTGGCCAGATCGAGTTAAGTTGCAGAACTGCTGGATGAATGGGCGCATATTTCTGCACATTTCCTTATGGATGACTGACATTGGTGTGGAAGAGGTGAAGTAGGAGAAATAGATGGTGATGATGATAATGACAACCATGTGCTAGGTGCAGATGTGGCCTAGCTATAAAGAAGATTATGGGGAGAAGGAGGAGATTGGTCTTGCTCATTTCCTGTTATGGTTGAGATGCAAGAGCAAATTACAGCAAAAGCAGAAACTGGCTGATAACAGCGAGCAAAATATCCAATAGAAAGCCAAGGGTCAAATCCGAACGGGAACGTCAATGGCAGAATCAGCAGGCAAATGAATAACCAGAAAACAACTGAGGGTCTGAAAAGCAATCCAATACACACGATCAGGTTCAGAGCCAAACTAGAGAACTAAATTATCAGGCAACCTTGGTCAGGAGGGAGGGGTCTTATGTATGCCTCCTAAGCTGCTAATTGGACAAGCCCAGGGAACCTCTGAAACTGCAGTAGCTTCCCACGTTGACATGGTAACCTTAAAGGTATAGCAGCTGAATTGAGAATCCTGACACATCCCCTGCTTGTGCCACTAAGTCTATTTTACCAAATAAGCTGATGATGCCTTTTCATGTGAGTATGTAGAGATGTATTTCCTACATTTGTTCATGCACGGCCATGGCTAGGTTTCTGCTTGCAGATCTTGCACACTGCTATGGATTTATCGTTTGGCAATGTACAAAATAATTTCCACACATGTAGTTGCTGTTAACACCAGCAGCAGTGGAAATGTGTTTGACGCTGCCACCACCCTCACCCTGTGAGATTTCCCTAAATCTGTTCCAGACAGGTTTTTTGGATGTTGGAGCTGCACATTGGCTGGAATCTCTACTACCACCTCTGCTACCACCTTCTTCCTCTCATGTTACTTTGTCACCCTGACCTGGTTGTCAGGTCCTATCCACAAAATAATAATCATCGGAAATGTCATAGTCTTCCCCACTTTTTTCTCACTCATCACACTCATGGGATTCTTGCACGTCCTCATAATTTCCACCTTCAGATTTCCCCCTAGTGCACCTACTGGAACTACTACCAGTATCACACCCACTGCCAATACTACCTCCACCACCAACAGTCATGTCTTCCTCTTCCATCTCTGCCTCCTCTACTTGCAAAACAATGCTATCTGTTATCATACAGCTTATCAAGAAGAGGAGGAAGACTGTGTTGACTAGGAGAAATATTTTTCTCAGCAGGTGCCACATCACTACCTGGGATTAGTGTCAATGGAGAAGATGAAGGAGACAGAAATGCACTGCAGTAAAATGCATATTACAACATTAGACTCAAGATCACATCACATCGTATGCAATGTCCTCCTGTGACTGAGATGAGTGAGCTAGGTAATAAAAAGCTGTATCTTCATCCTCAGGAAGTCCAACAATCCTTTGCCTACTGGCAGTGCCACTAAAACCAGAAGTAGTGTTGCGGTTGCCACCCACATTCTTATTGTTAGTACTTGCACAAGTGATTCTTCCTCCTACTCCTTTAGCTTTAACTAATATAGTGATTGGCAACAATTCTGTCTCTGTGTGTATGTTTTTTTTACCAATAAATATTTCAAGAAAAATAGCAAAGCACTAAAAGCATAGAAAGGGTGATCTGGTCAATGAGTATTATACTAGTTAGGGTGGGTTCACACCTGCGCTTGCTATCCGTCCGTTGCCAATCCAGTGAAAATCTCGGCGAACTGGATTGGCATCGGATACAGACCAATGCGTCGCTGACCGGTCTGTATCCGATGCCAATCCAGTTCGCCGAGATTTTCACTGGATTGGCAACGGACGGATAGCAAGCGCAGGTGTGAATCCACCCTTAGTCAGTTTTATTTTGTTTGTTTGTTTTTTTAAACTGTTACAAAGGCAGTTTGTATGTATATTGAGTAACCACAAAAAAAAACGTTAACAAACAGAGATTTTTCAGATTAGCATAGCCTATGTCAATGTTTTACTGTTACAATAGTGGCAGTTTATATGTTTATTGGATGACCAAAAAAAAAAAACCTGTAACAGAGATTTTTCAGATTAGCACAGGCTGCATCAGTGTTTTACCATTGCAATGGCGGTAGTTTGTACGTTTACTTGGTAAACAAAAAAGCTCTTAAATAGATTTTTCAGATTAGCAAATGCTACATCGGTGTTTTGCCATTAGAAGACAGTATGTATTTCATGAAAAAAAAAAAAAAAACTTGCCCAAAAAAAACCCTAAAAGATTTTTCACCAACAGGACCGTTCTTTTAGGGCTTAGTCTGCTAACCCAGCGCTACCTGTACATGTGTCAGTGACTTTCACATAGGGGGCTGTTTGTAAAAAATGGATGGCCCTGTGATGTGTTCACTCTAGAATGCATGTTGGTGTTTTACAGAGCAGTAGTTGCCCTGTTCTGTTACATGTATGAGACTGATCCCACACAAATATATCTGGATCAGTCCCAGTGACATTCTTTTTATGGGAATTTATTTTCTTTTGTGTTATACACTGTTGAGTTGAGCACTTATACATTAGTTGAGTTTATTTTATCTGCTAATTTTAATAAAAGTTATATTTTAGGTCTTTAGTAATTTCAAGGGCATCCTGAAACGCCAGTGGCTGGGAGTGCCCAGGGCGACACTTTATAATGTTTCCCCTTCCAGTGATCTTGGCAACTGCTCTTCACAATTCCTATCTGTTGTAATGTGCAGAGCAGCCACAAACTATTTGGGCACCCTGAAAGTCTGCCAGTGAATATAGGCAACAAAAGTCTGAAGGCAGCTAGAGAGGTCCTGGAACACTGATCAACATTGAAGAAAGCAGCCTGAGCTAACCACCCCTGGCCACCCTAGATCATTGGCTACATCTTTTCACCAATTTCTTCCATTCTTATGGCTGTAGTGATATCTCATGATCCAAGGGCAATGCCTCCTCACCTGTCTGTGGGCAACTCTTGCAACAACGTGCATTGTTATTACAGCCTGTACTAATATCACATGTCTGCTATAAAACAGATACTGTGTAATATAAATAGTGAAGGAGCCCCCACACACTACAATGTGCTTCACAGTGGCTCCCACACAGTATTATATGCTCCACAGTGGCCCCCACACAGTATTATATGCTCGAGTGGCCCCCACACAGTATCATACACTCCAAAGTGGCCCCCACACAGTATTATATGCTCCAGAGTGGCCCCCACACAGTATCATACGCTCCAAAGTGGCCCCCACACAGTATTATATGCTCTAGAGTAGCCCACACACAGTATTATATTCTCCAGTGGCCCCCACACAGTATTATACGCTCCACAGTGGCCCCCACACAGTATTATATGCTCCAGAGTGGCCCCCACACAGTATTATATGCTCCACAGTGGCCCCCACACAGTATTATATGCTCCATAGTGGCCCCCACACAGTATTATATGCTCCAGAGCGGCCCCCACACAGTATTATACGCTCCAAAGTGGCCCCCACACAGTATTATATGCTCCAGAGTGGCCCCCACACAGTATTATATGCTCCAGAGCGGCCCCCACACAGTATTATACGCTCCAAAGTGGCCCCCACACAGTATTATATGCTCCAGAGTAGCCCCCACACAGTATTATATGCTCACAGTGGCCCCCTCACAGTATTATATGCTCCAGAGTGGCCCCACACAATATTATATGCCCCACAGTGGGCCTCCGCACAGTATTATATGCTTCGCAGCTGACCCCCCACACAGTATTATATGCTCCACAGGGGGCCCCCGCACAGTATTATCTGCTACTTACCTGAAGTCTCAGGAAGAGCAGCCGGGTGTCCTCCTCCTTCTGACTGCAGGCACTGATGGCTGACTGATGGTCACTCTCTGCAGTCAGTGTAAGCCGTGGTCCCGCAGCCTACACTGACAGCTTTCAGCTGTATGTACATTTGCACATACAGCTGAAAGAAGCAATCGCTCACTAATGGGGAATCCTGTACCGGATTCCCTGTTAGTGAGCGATCATAGTGACAGCGCACGTGCCATAGGTTCGCCAACACAGCACTAGTAGATGAGATTTTGCAACAGTGATCAGAATGGATTAAAGAGTTACCCATAACAAAAGCAAGGAATTGTGAAGAGTAGTTGCCAAGACAATTCACCAGTGTTGCCCATGACAATGACTAGCATGGGGAAACATTGACTAAGAAAATCAATGCCAATAGGAAATGTTGCCCATGGGAAGAGACAGTAAACGTGACCAAAATAAAGATTAGATATCACCACAGCCATAGGAATGGACAAAATTAAGAGATGTTGCCAAAGTTCTTGGAAGTGTTACCCATGGCAAAAGACATAAATTGTGTGGTGTCAATTCAGTGAAAATGCTTATTTTATGTGGCAAATGTTTATGCTCCTGTGGAATATCCACCACCCTTGCACCTCTCTAAGATGACCCCCCAGGTTCTGTCCCAGTCTCTACCGCACTGTGACTTTGCTGACAGACTGCCATTGATGGTCAGGCTTTATGGAAACAACATAGCTTTCTGAGTTATACTGTTTCCGTTACTCCCATAGAAGTGAACAGCAAGCTACGTTGTTTCCATAACTTGCATTCATTTTTATTTGTTTCCATAAAACTGATGCCTTTCATGGCGAGGTAGAGCAAGGAGACAGAACAAAGTTTAGTTAGGTGATGTTAAAGTTTCCCAACAGAACAGTGCCCAGAATATGAAACTGCCTCATCTTCTCAGATGTAAAAAAATGTCATCATTGCTCCAAGGTCCAAGTCTGATGCTCACATGTCCATTGTAGGCACTTTCGACAGTACACTGGGTAAGCATGGACAGTCTGACCAGTCTGTGTAGATATGCAGCTAGGTGTAATGCACTGTGTGTTCTGACATTTTCATGGCCAGCATTAAAGGGAATCTGACACATGGAAAATGATGTCCAATCTGCAGACAACATTTTAGAGAGAAGAAAGAGCTGAGCAGAATGATATACTGTATAATTTTGTGGGGAAAAATGCAATATAACTTGCCATTTAGCCATTAAAATCTCTGCTCTTTCTATGTTGAGAAGTCAGGGAGGCTGAGCTATCAGAGATTGACAGCTATCTCTGTATGCACTTGACTCCCAGGGGGAGATTTATTAAGCAAAATGTGCTAGAATTCTGGCATAATTTTCAACAAAAAAAACTATCTAACATGCTGTGAACCACATTTATCAAGACATACAGACATAATGGGACATATTTATCAATACTGTCTGTCTTTGCACTGTCTTAAACTATGAATCCCATTCATAGATTTAGACATATTTATGAATCTGTCGTACAGACCTTCATAAATATGGAGTGTTTCTAGAAGCTCCAAAATGGCTCACCATGAGACAAATATTTGCCGCAAAAATGGAGACAAATATTTGGCGCAAGACATGTAGACAAAATCTGTAGACAAAAATCTTAACTTGGAGGCTGTAAGGAACAAATATTTGGCTCACGCATCAAAGACCCTACAATTCTTGACATAACATAAACAGACACAAATCATCTCTCCCTTATTGAGACAAATATGTGGCGCACGACAGGAATATTTGGCACACAAAGTAAATTGTCGTAAATTCTTTACACCATTTTAAACTTGGTCTACTTTGCATAGGAAATCTGTGCCATATTCCTTCTTTTCTGTTTCATAAATGTGTCGTAAAGTGAGACACTTCTAAACCACGGCCATTCTGGTGCACATTTTTCAAAAGTGTCTAGCATGTCATATTTTTAATTTCTTTCTGGTGCACACTGTTCATAAATATGTCGTAAATGCTGTGCACTATGAATTCTGGTGCAGATGTAGACAGAAAAGTGTCAGACTTGGACTGATAAATGTGCCCCAGTATGTGTTAATAGACACTTTTCTAGACATTTTTCCTTCTTGTGTGAAAAAGGGGTGTGATCTCATGGCAAAGGGGCATGGCTTAAATTGTGACCCCATACTCCATAAATGTGCCAAGAATATTTAAGCCAACTAATAGGAGGTGTAAAGTTAGACTACAATGTCTAAGAATACGACTGATTTATCAAACCAGACACTTTGTTAAATCTGGTGCAGCTTAGGACTGTCTAGTCTAAGTAAGCACTGCCTATCTTTTAGGCAGGGTTCACACTACCGTTGGAGTCCGTTATGAAGGTGTCCATTAAAAAAACAAAACAAAACAATGGACACCTATCATAACGGACACTAACTGATGTTAATGTGTCCGTTTTTTTAACTGATCCAATTAATGGTTCAGTTAAAAAAAATGGACACATTAGCATCAGTTAGTGTCCGTTAGCATTGGTTAGTGTCCTTTTTTTAACACTGTCAGTTTTTTTTTTTTTGTTTGTTTCTCCTTTCTCAGCATGCGCAGGAAAAAACGGACATAAAATAACGGACAGTAAATGATGGCTAACAGTTACTGTCCATTATAAGTCCGTTAGCCATAGACTTCAATGTTAAAAAATAACAGACACTTGCTGTCCGTCAATAATCTGTTTTTTTTTCAAACGGACAAAAAGTCCTACATGTAGGATTTTTTGTCCGTGAAAAAAAAACGGACTTCTGATGGATTTGGTGTAAACGGACACAATATAAAACCCATTGAAATGAATGGAAATTTTAACGGATTTCTGACGGTTTAGCTAGTGTCCGATGCTAAAATCTTGTAACGGACAATAGCAACGGACACTACTGACGTCACCAATGGTAGTGTGAACGCCCCCTTAGACAGTATTAGTAAATATGACCCCTTGACTTCTCAATTTAGAAAGAACAAATTTCAAGGGATAAATTACAGATCATACTGAATCTTTTCCCACACACACATATATCTATAGTATCTGCTCAGCTCCTTGTGCTACATGCTGCCTTCTTGATAGCATTTTTCACGTGACAGGTATCCTTTCACTTTTCAAAAATGTTTGCCACAGTAGCTCATCTGTAGAATCACACAAGGCCTTTGTCAGTTCACCAATTCTTCATCCTTAGATCACTGTTAGTAGGTACTAACCACTGTGTATCAGACAAACTTCAATGTTATGGCTGATTGATGCATATACATCATAATAAAATAACAGGATTTCTGAAAAAATGCAATGCCATCTTTAATTAGTATTAAAAACCTTGCAGTGATAATATTTCAATACAGAGAAGAGATGGTGTAAAAGAATAAGAGATATGTTATGAAAGAAGAAGTAAAAAGGTAAAAGTAACAAAATGCTACTAAAGGTGATAGTCTGCAAATAGTATTTTCATTTCAGGTAACAGAAAGAAAGCAAGTTCATCCGATCAATTCAACTGTATGACAAAACACTCGCAAGCATAAATTCAGTTTAAACATTTAAAAAGAAGGGTATTTTCCCTCAAGGAAAATAAAGACCTATAAATAAATTACAATACAGTGAATTGCCTGAACTTGCTTTATTTCTGATCTCCAGCCTTTTATTAAAGTCACATAAAACAGCATCAAAACTGTACACATTTCGTCTGAACAGAGTAGTTGATCTATAAAATAGGTTGCCTTCAAGGATGTCAGTGTTACAGCAAGGAAAAACCAAGCCTTGCTGCAGTCATATTATAAAATATATAATTATAGATATTTATATATGCATATATGCTTCTGTTTTTCTTTTTTTCTTTTTTACAAAATAATGAATAACTTTGAAAACGTAATATTAAACTTCACTAGTTTAACAACTTCATGGAGCTATGAACAGAAGGGTCGATACTTCTTGTACTGAATCATACGTCATCAGCGGGAAGAGGAGGTATGTTTATTCTTGGTCTTGTGAAGAATGCCATCTTCTCTCTGTTAACAATACACAGGAAAATGTGATTTTGATTATGGAAGAAGAAAATTGTTATTAAATAAATTGTGGCAGAATCCATTCCACACATCTGAATGTGCTTTGTTTCTGGAGCATGTGCATATATTTCAAGCTGTATTTAGGGCATTGTGGAGATTTCTATAACATATCTACCAAGTGCAAACATACCCACAAGATCCTGTCCCTAAGTTAACATCCTGTATATTCCTAGATTTGTACAACTTTTAACCTGGTGAGACTTCTATTCAGACAGGAGATTTCCCTAACCAACAGATTACCTTATCACCCTTACCTTAGGTAGAATATGTTTAAAGTCACCAATTTCTCATTAAACTATTTTAATATTGTCTGTTGTAATGGTGGATCCCAACGTCTTCTAAATACTCTTTAGGACCAAAAGTGGTAGTTATGTCTAAGGATAGGTCATCTGGCACTCGATACCCCCACTGTTCAGTTGTTCTCAGCAGCTGATACATAAAGAATAGATTAGGACGCACACAGCACTGTTCTCTGTGTAGTGGCCATACCATGTTACAGCAGATTATCTCTCATTTATTAGAATGGGACCTAAGCTGCAGTGACCCAGTTCAGCCACTATAGAGAGAACAGAGCTGTCTGCTTCGTGTTCCATTCTCTTTTGAGAGCAGCTAATTGATGGGGGGTAGCGGGTGTCAGGCCTCCGCAAATATGATATTACTGACCTATCTTTACGACAACTCATCAGTATTTTTAGTCCAGAAAACCTCTTTAAAGGGAGTCTATCATTTGATTTGCCAAATTTCCCTAATGACATGTTGGAATAGCCTTTAGAGTGGCTATTCTAGCCCTACCTTTCTTCAATTGTTCTTCAATGCCGTTTTTGAATAAAACACATTATTATATGCAAAATCTGTGCACGGAGCAAAGGGGGCATTCCCCCTGTGCTCCAAGCACAGCACTGTCATACCCAGTAATTTGCCTCCTCCTGATTTGTTACACACCCCTTCATGTGAAGGCATCCTCTTCTAATTCTTGGTCGCATCACCAGCAGCACTCCTCAGGAATTTGCATGCGCTGTACTCCAGGCCCGAGTACCCAAAGTGAATAATAAGAAGAGGAGGATGCCTTCACATGAATGGGCATGTAACAAAGCAGCAGGAGGCAGAATACTGGGAATGACAGTGCTGTGCTCGGAGGGAACGCACAGAATTTGCATATAAAAATAAAGCATTTTATTAAAAAACGGTGTTGAAGAAAAGATGAAGAAAGGTAGGACTAGAATAGCCTTTCTAAAGGTTATTCCAACATGTGGTTAGGGAAATTTGGATAAATCAAATGATAGAATCCCCTTAAACATCATACACATCTTACCTGAAAGTCTGCACTTGTAAAGGTTCCTTCTGGTTTCGACCACGCAGCTGGAATACTTCTTTAGAGGCTTTCTTAAGCATCTTCTCAGCTGCTTGTTCTTGGTGCTGCTCAAGTTTGGTCTGTCTTGTCTACACATTGTATAAAAGAATACAAGATTTGCATTAACAAACATGCATGAAAAACATAAAGGTTATAAGCCAGGAGTCCACCCAACTGCCACCCAGATTGATGTCATATTTGCAACCATTGACAAAGCAAAAAAAAAAAAGACCTCTATATTTGATTATATTATAGTTTGTCCTTTTTGCTTACTATATAGTTTTAATTAATAAAAAAAAATTACAATTACTGTATATATTATTTTGAAACTGAAAGCTCCCACATGCCAAATGTACCTGTCTTTCTGCCTCCAAAAGCAAATTCCGGAATCGGTCATCACGCAGAACCCACTGGGGAAGCTCACTCTGGCCTCGATGTTGAGCCTCCTCCAGGCGTTGCCTGAGTTCTTTAAGAGCATTTATTTCCTCATTTAGTTGTGTCTGTTTTGTTCTGGAAGCCTGAAGATCCAGCTCCAGGTCAAGAGATGTCCTTGCCATGATCTCCGCCATGGAAGACTGGCAGGCTTGCTGCAAAAAGGAAACACGGGTTATGTGAAGAATATGAGAACAACAAAACCAATAACTATTTGATGCACCATCAAGTAATCAGCACCCAGACGTCCAGCAAACTATTGATCCAATGCAACTGCAGTCCTAGAAGAGGTTAATGAGCATCAGGCAGTTTAACTATGTCCATCCATTCAGCTACCTAAAAATAGGTCTGAGTTTTCTCCAGCAGCAGAAACAACTCTCTCAAGGAAACATCCGTGCATGTAAGAATATATGACCATAATATAGACTGAAATGGTTAAACATACTGTCATATACAAATCATGTATTCTCCAGTGAGTATCTGAATGCTATTCAAGATCATACAAAGCGTCCATCTGCACAAGGTCTTAGGTTCTCCAGGAAATAAAGCAAAGCGTGGCTGTCTCTTTATATTACAACATTAAAATGTATTAGTACAGTAAAACATTGAAACTATTCTCTTACCTGTTTATAGCGTAGTGTTCGCCTTTCCAGTGTATTACGGATGAAAGGTGATTTTCTTGGTAAAGTTGAACTATCGCTGTCACTTCGATATAGCTAAATAAAACAAAATTCACATTATTCAAGGCTGTAGACAAGAATACTGCAATATGATAGCCAGATCTGATATACTACATATTGATGGAAACAGAATATGAGCTCCTCAACTCCCTTATGTTGGTAGTTCACGACGTTATTTAAATGAGTGGACATCTGATGTTCATAGAAAATCTTGCGCTTATGGCCGAGATAAAGGTTTAGTTTGAAAGTTTTGAAGTTAATAATTAAACGTTTATTGAAATAATTTGTTGACCTTTAATAAAGGCCGTTGCCAAATTTTATTCACCGCCAGCAAAAGTCAATTATTTAGTTAATTATACAATTGTGCTTATGTTTATGCTTTTAATTATCTAACAGTGGCATGCAAAAGTTTGGATGCCCCTGGTCAAAATGAATGTTATTGTGAACAGTTAAGCAAGTTGAAATAAGCTTTAAAAAGGCATAAAGTTTAAGGGGTTGTCCAGGCAAAAATGGACAACCCTTTTAAAGTTTAAATCAGCTGGGGGCAGTGAAAAAAATAAAAAAAATGCATACTCACCTGTCCCCGTTGCTCCGGTGTCCTCCCGCACCTCCCAGGTTCCTCTGCTCCAGCGGCGTCTTTCGGCATTGTGTTGAAGCCACTGAGTGGCCTCAGCGGTCATGTGACCACTGAGGCCAATTAGCAAAGGGCCTGAATGTCACTACCTGTAACATCACGGGTCCTCTTCCTGAGGCCTGATGAAGCTGCTGATTTGCCTCAGCGGTCACGTGACTGCTGAGGCCAATCAGCGGCTTCAGCACAACGCCGGAAGAGACCTGGGAGAGCAGACAAACCGGGAGGTGAGGGACGACAATGGAGACAGGTGAATATGTATTTTTTTCATTTTTTTCACTGCCCCCAGCAGATTTAAACTTTAAAACTTTTGCCTGGACAACCCCTTGATGATTAAACACACTTGCCTATAATTTTAAGCAATATCAGTGTATTATTATGTTTGAGTACAATTTTAGAGTGAAAAAGGGAAAGTTTGGGAACCCTTGTAGATGCATGAGACCGTGACAGCACTGGGCAGTACTGTCAGTGACCGACTGCTTCACCCTAAGTGTGATAAGGAGTGCTATCGGAAGTCTTTCCTCCCCGCTGTGTTTAGGCTGTACAACCAACACCAAGCTAAGCGGAGATCATTCCATACAGAGAACTGAAAGATCTTTAAGTTGTGATATCCCTTCTACTACCTTTTTTTTACCTTTATCTTTTCATCTATACCTACTGTCACTGTAATGCCTCTACCTTGGAGCTTTTGTATATTATATTATTGTATTGTATTATCTATGCTGCTGTAACACACTGAACTTCCCCATGGTGGGACTATTAAAGGATTATCTTATCTTAGATTTGTGTGCTCAGTTAACTTTGAACAAGGTCTCAGACCTTCATTAGCCAGTTAGGGTTATGGCTTGTTCACGATCTTCATTTGGAAAGGCCAAGTGATGCAAATTTTACTGCTTTATACATACCCAGCCTCCTCTAACCTTGTGCCAAAAAATAGCAGCCGTGGGTTCTTCTAAGCAGCTGCCTAACACTCTGAAAATGAAAATGGTGGAGGCCCACAAAGCAGGAGAAGGCCATAAGAAGATAGCAAAGCGTTTTCAAGTTGCCCTTTCCTCAGTTCTCAATGTAATTAAGAAATGGCATTTACCAGGACAGCGGAAGTCAAGATAAGGTCTGGAAGACCAAGAAAAATTTCAGATACAGCTGCTCGTAGGATTTCCAGAGTGGCAAATCAGAACCCCCGCCTGACTGCAAAATACCTTCAGGAAGATTTAGCAGACTCTGGAGTTGTGGTACATTGTTCTACTGTTCAGTGATACCTGCACAAATATGGCCTTCATGGAAGAGTCATCAGAAGAAAACCTCTTCTGCGTCCTCACCATAAGACCCCTTGCAGACGACCGTGGCCATGGTCAGTGTGATATCCGTGTATTTGACGGATATCACACTGACCCATTCTTTTGACCCGTGAATTTCTCGGTCCTGTGTGCGGGCCGACAGTCTGGGCCGCAAAATATAGAACAAGTTCTATTCCTCTCCTATTTTGCGGCCCTTGCTTCCATGGCTCCTATTCATTTAATGAAATGAGCTGCGGAAGCATGGCCCGTGCAAGGAGGGCACATGGGGGACATCCCCGTGTCCCCTGTGCTTTTAATTCACGGCAGGCCGGTTGCAGCACGGTCGTCTGCAACGGGCCTTAAACTCTGCATCAGAAGTTTGCAAAAGAACATCTAAACAAGCCTTATGCATTTTGGAAACAAGTGTTGTGGACCGATGAGGTTAAAATTAAACTCTTTGGCCACAATGATCAAAGGTATGTTTGAAGAAAAAAGAACATCTCTCCAACCATTAAGCATGGGGGTGGATCAATCATGCTTTGGGGTTGTGTTGCAGCCAATGGCACCGGGAACATTTTACGGGTAGGGGGAAGAATGGATTCAATGAAATTTCAGCAAATTCTTGAAGCTAACATAACACCATCTGTAAAAAAGCTGAAATTGAAAAGCGGATGGCTTCTGCAAATGGATTATGATCCTAAACACATGTCAAAATCCACCACAGACTACCTAAAAAGGCACAAGCTGAAAGTTTTACCATGGTCCTCACAGTCCCCTGATCTGATCATCATTGAAAATCAGTGGCTAAACCTCAAAAGAGCAGTGATTGCAAGACGACCCAGGAATCTCACAGAACTGGAAGACCTTTCCAAGGAAGAATGGATGAAAATCCCTCAAACAAGAACTGAAAGACTCTTGGCTGGCTACAAAAAGCGTTTACAAGCTGCGATACTTGTCAAAGGGGGAGATACTAGGTACTAACCATGCAGGGTGCCCAAACTTTTGCATTGGGCCATTTTCATTTTTTGTTATTTTGAAAATGTAAAATATGAAAATATATATATATATATATATTTTTTTTTACAAATATACATTGGGAATGTGGTCATCTTTAATGTTAAGCAAGTTGAAGATAAAATGATCTTCAAAAGGCATAACTCTTCACAATAACAGTCATTTTGACCAGAGGTGTCCAAACTTTTGCATGCCACTGTATGTGTAGCATGTGATCCCATAAATATAGGCATGTAATAATCTCAGATATTATAATAGAAATCCATGGAGATCACTTCAGCTTATTCTCAAAAACTACAGTATATTAAAGGGGTTTTCTGGGCAAAAAAACTTTTTTTCAAAAAAGGTCAGTTAGTGCTATTAATAGGTTAAGTGCAACCAAATACCTTAAGCAGTGTTTTGAATGATTTCTGGGTTTCTCTAGGAGCTCCTGACATCCTCTGCATTTGTTTACATGTGTAGCATCCTGTTCTGTTTTCCTACAACTACCATGATGCATTGTGGTATACTCAGAGCTGACTCACACCACCTCCCCCTCTCACTCCCTCCCTCACACCCCCTCCCTGTCTGCCTAGCTAGCCCCCCCACTACTAGCCCTTCCCAACTAACTCAGCCCACCGTCTACTAGCTGCTCACTCACGCCTGTGCAATAGAGCCGGAGTGCCCGCTACAGCGCATGCCGGAACTCCAGCTCTATTGCGCAGGCGCCAGCAGGCGTGAAAAAGAGGAGGATCTGGCCCCCCTGAAGGAAGTGATGTCCTGTGGACAAGAAGACAGGTAAGTATGATGGGTGGTTAGTATAGGTGGCATTCCATTTCTGGAAATGGGAAATGGAACATCACTGGAAAATCTGAAAATGTGCCTGGGGTGGTCACATGACCGCCCAGCGATCTGGGTAAATATACATTTTTTGTAAAGTAAGTAAGTTAGAAAGTAGGCGGGGGGAGGGTGTTTAGCTTAGTGTAGAAGTATCATTTTATCCCGGACAACCCCTTCAAATATTTTTAACTGAAAGATTTACTGTGGATGAAAACTTCATAGCATATAATATGATGTTTAGTCAGACTTACTCTGCAAACATACTGATTCCTTGCTCCTGGAGAAAAGGTCTGGGAGCGGACAATTGTGCTGCTTCGGACAAAAGGAGACCCGCGAGACCTGCGGCAGGATCTCTCCTTTTTCAGAATAGTAACATCTTCTGGAAAGACATCTTCTGTGTTGGTCTCTTTATCTACCTGCAACAGGAAAATAAAACAAAAAAAAAGAAGAAGAAACAAAAACTTTGTCAGTGTTGCCTGATCCATCATCTACAACACCATGGTAAATTTCTTTTTGCATGACCGTGTGTATATATATATATATATATATATATATATATATATATATATAAGTGTCATTGTAACTTTCAATTCAGTATGCTCAGTATGTTTCACATAGTTGGTAGAAATACAACATTCATCACAGTCCATTTGAATGCCTTATATCTGTCACATGTATGTATTAAAGAGAACTTTATACACATTATATATGGTGCCTGATCTTCCGGCAGCAAGTTATAGAGCAGGAGGAGCTGAGCAGATTGATATACAGGAATAATTTGTGGGAAAACATTAGGGATGGGAGATGATGATCTAAATCATAATCAAAATTATTTAGGCATTTTACCGTGATTACAATTAATGAGGGCTATTGTGGTTACGCCCCTTTTACAGTATGAGTATGAGCTGGGTGATCCTCTGTCGCCCGGCGGTTTCGTTCTGACTGAACATGGCTGAACCGAAACCGAGGCCCAGGGAACGTGATCAAACATGAAAAACAGTGCTACAATCCTGGGCTCCGCATGACTCCCTGCTGATTGGTAACCTGGCGTCACAATGAATAGACACAAGCGTCACAACGCCGCATGATCCCATGTGAGTACTGAAACCCAATTACAGGCCTCAGTGGTCCCTGACGTCAATCTGAAGACCCGAATACAGTGGGGAGATGTGCCAGAGCCCACGAGAGGTGAGTAACACTTTTTTTTTAATGTTTGTTCACCTTCCCTGGGCTTCTGATCATTATACTCTGGGGTCTGAAGAGAGCGGTGTCTGTTGAAGAATGCAATGAGTTGTAGTTGCAGGAGGACATAAAAGGTCTGCTTTAAAAGCCTGTGCCTTCCAGACGAAACAGAAATAGAGTGAAGCTCAAGATGGTTTGCCAAGTTTATTTATGCTTCATGCTTTTAAGCAAGTCTATGTGAGAATGATAAAAAGAATAATAAAAAAAACTTGAATAAGGATTCTCAGTGTCCCAAATGTTATTGCTCCATTATTTGCTTATTGGTCCACTAAACAATGACTTTGCAGAAAAGGCATTTATAGAAAAACTCAAGGTGTGGATTAACACATATTCTTGGGATCCATTAGGGGGAAAATTCCTTCCCTGGAAGAGTATATCCTTAATGTCATAAAAAGGAATATAAAGAAAGCACTACACTCTTCTAAACCTGCTGCTTAAAAGAAGGCAGAAAAGCATTTGTGACCTTAACCTAAAATTGTGTGTGCAGGAAATCTGTATTAGGCTAAGGACCCATGTAGTGGGCCACAGCAAAAAAGCGCTGCGGGAAAAAACGGCATTTCCGAAGGTATAATTGACATGCTGCGATTTCTAAAACAACAATGGTTTTGGAAATCGCAGTATGTCCGCTGTGTGTAATTTTTCTGAAATGTGTGGAAGAGATTAGCCAGAATCCATTCCACTTTGCAGGGACTGCATAACGCTGTGGTTTTTGCCACAGTGTTTACGCCACTTGGGACCCCGGCTTTCGTGCAGAAATTTTACCTATCTAGTCAAAAAAGGATGGGTTTGCCAACGACACCTTACATGCTTATTAATTGTATATCTCATGATATTTGCTACCATGATTTTACAGTGTACTTGTACATATTAATGGGCTTATGTATAGAATTGCTAATGGAAACTACATACTGTAGGTTTGTTAGCATAGGAAATAGCAAATATTCAAACCAAGGACGAGAAGTAGAATTCAAGGACTTGAATGAGAAAGTTTTCTTCTACAAGGTAAGCAATGACCCTGCCAAGTACATTTACCATACATAGATATTGATGACTCTCTTTTCCACAGAAAATGAAATATTTCCATACATAATGGTTTATATTGGTTTACTAGCTACCTTTTTTCAGTACAGGCATATACTTAAAAGGGTTGTCCAGCGGACAGGAGGATAAGTGTTTTGCTTTTTTTTCACCTTCCCTGGCCTCCTTGCCAAAAATGGTTTATCCTGGACAACCCCTTTAAAGGTGTATATCAGGGGTCGGCAACCCCTGGCACGCGTGCCAAGAGTGGCACACGAGGCTTATTCCCCTGGTACGGCAGCGGAGTCCTCACCCAGCAGCTTCGATCGGACCAAACACGGCCGAAACGAAACTGCTATTATTATACTGTGGAGTCTCTTCAGACCCCCAGTATAATAAGCGGAGACTTAGAAGTGAAGAAACATAAAAAACAATGATACTCACCTTGCTCCCTGTGCTACAGGGCGGCTGTGCGATCTGCCGGCACTTCTGACAGCTGATAGGGGTCACGACTGGCGTCATTACGTATACGTCATTACGCGACGTGACCCCAAAGACCCAATCAGCGGCAGAAGCGCCGAAGAGAACAGAGCGGCTGCGGAGCGTGGAATGGTGAGTTCATTGTTTTTTAATGCTTGTCCCCACTCTTGGTCCTGCACTTATTATACTCGGGGGTCGATTGGGACATAATACCGTGTGCGGGGACCTCTATGGGACCTAATACCGTGTGCGGGGACTGCTATGGGACCTAATACCGTGTGCAGGGACCGCTATGGGACCTAATACCGTGTGCGGGGACCGCTATAGGACATGATACCGTGTGCAGGGACCACTATGGGACCTAATACCGTGTGCGGGGACAGTTATGGGACCTAATACCGTGTGCGGGGACCGCTATGGGAGCTAATACCGTGTGCGGGGACCACTATAGGACATGATACCGTGTGTGGGGACCGCTATGGGACCTAATAACGTGTGCGGGGACCACTATAGGACCTAATACCGTGTGCGGGGACCGCTATGGGACCTAATATCGTGTGTGGGGACCGCTATGGGGCATAATACTGTGTGCAGGGACCACTATGGGACCTAATACCGTGTGCAGGGACCGCTATGGGGCATAATACTGTTTGCAGGGACCACTATGGGACCTAATACCGTGTGCAGGGACCGCTATGGGACCTAATACCGGACCGCTATGGGACCTAATACCGTGTGCAGAGGCTGCTATGGGACCTAATATCGTGTGCTGGGGCCACTATATGACATAATACTGTGTGCTGGGGTCACTATGTGACATAATACGGTGTGCAGGGGTCACTATGTGACATAATACGGTGTGTAGGGGCCACTATGTGACATAATACCGTGTGCTGGGGCCACTTTGTGACATAATACGGTGTGCAGGGGCCTCTATGTGACATAATACGGTGTGCAGGGGCCACTATGTGACATAATACGGTGTGCAGGGGCCACTATGTGACATAATATCGTGTGCTGGGGTCACTATGTGACATAATACGGTGTGTAGGGGCCACTGTGTGACATAATATCGTGTGCTGGGGTCACTATGTGACATAATACGGTGTGTAGGGGCCACTATGTGACATAATAACGTGTGCTGGGGCCACTATGTGACATAATACGGTGTGCAGAGGCTGTTATGGGATATAATACCTTGTGCAGGGGTCACTATGGGACATTATTCTGTATAACGGTGTGTTTTATGCATTAAGGATGTGTTTTTGCACAGAAAACACAGGCATTTTTTTTGTGCAAAAATGCACCATGTGAACCCAGTTTTACATTGAAGTAAAAGTTCCAGTGGCCTAAGACTATATCTGCATCCAGATACATAGTGTGTATTCACCATAAGGATACCGCCATACGGTGCTCCTGGACACATTTGCTACTAATTGGGGGCTGCACATGGACTTTCATTGCTTCTGATCGAAAAGTACAGGAGCGTCCCAGGAAATAGCAGTAAATGCATGTGTCCTAAAGCATCTGGTGGCAGCATTTCTGTGTTATGGTTTGTGGTATATGACTTTAGTTTAGGGGTCGTCAGACTTACAATTATTGACCGGCACTCCGAGTACCTCAGCTTCGATTTTTTTTAATTAAAATCGGCATGCCGAACAAAAAAGGTTGCCTACCCCTGGTGTATATCATGACTTGTCAAATAACTGCTATGAAAATATCCACACATTAGAAGGGAATTTATCAAGTCCTGCACTCCAGAATTCTTGCATAAGAAAGATGCAAAGTACAGTTTTGTGACTTTTTGAGATTATCTGCACAAAAATTATGTTCTCAGCCATGTGTGGTTTTATATACCGCTAGAAAGCCGACAGTGCGCTGAATTCTGTGCCCCAGGGTTGGAGATATCGGTGCCGTTAGTTTCAGAGGAGGCGTGCCACCCCCAGTACAAGTCTATGGATGAGTACAGTCAGGGGGCGTTCCTCACAGCCCAGCTAGACTGTCAGGAACGCCCTTCTGACAGTGAGCAGAGATCGGTGCCGAAACTAACGGCACCGATATCTCCAGCCCCGGGGCACATAACGGAAAAGCTGACAGTGCCCTGAAAGGATTGCAAAACGGTCACAAACAGATTACTATCCGTTTGTAATCCGCCTTCCAAAGACCTCAATGTTAAAAAAAAAAGAACTGGTTGCTGTCTGTCTGGTATCCTTATTTTTTGGACAGAGAAAAAGTCCTGCAAGTCCGACTTTTTTCTCCGCCCAAAAGAGCAGATACCAGACAGAAATGCTGGTGTCTACAACCCATTGAAATCAATAGGTTTTAAAACAAAATGTTCAAAATCAGTTTTTGAGGATTTTGAGACGGTTTCAAAAACTGATTTCGCACAGAGCGCCAAACTCTGATTTGAGCCCAGCCTTACTGTGGTTTTTGATATATGGCACCTTTAACATACCACCCTTAATATTCATGTTTGATTTTTGATATTTAATATGTTGATATACATGGTATATAGATTTGATCTATTTATACTGTATATTTAAAACCATGCATATGCACTCTCTTTATAATTGTGCACATGCATATACAGTATGCACATATTATATACACATAATTTATAATTTTACACATATATTGATAAGATGATTATGTACAGTCATGGCCAAAAGTTTTGAAAATGATACAAATATTAATTTTTACAAAGTCTACTGCTTCAGTTTTTCTAATGGCAATTTGCATATACTCCAGAATGTTATAAAGAGTGATCAGCTTAACAGCAATTACTTGCAAAGTCAATATTTGCCTAGAAAATGAACTTTATCCCCCAAAACACATTTCAACATCATTGCAGCCCTGCCTTAAAAGGACCACCTAACATCGTTTCAGTGATTGCTCCATTAACACAGGTGTGGGTGTTGATGAGGACAGGGCTGGAGATCAATCTGTCATGATTAAGTAAGAATGACACCACTGGACACTTTAAAAGGAGGCTGGTGCTTGCCATCATTGTTTCTCTTCTGTTAACCATGGTTATCTCTAAAGAAACACGTGCAGTCATCATTGCACTGCACAAAAATGGCCTAACTGGGAAGAGTATTGCAGCTAGAAAGATTGCACCTCAGTCAACAATCTATCGCATCATCAAGAACTTCAAGGAGAGAGGTTCCATTGGTGCCAAAAAGGCTCCAGGGCGCCCAAGAAAGACCAGCAAGCGGCAGGACCGTCTCTTAAAAGTGTTTCAGCTGCGGGATCGGGCTACCAGCAGTGCAGAGCTTGCTGAGGAATGGCAGCAGGCAGGTGTGAGTGCATCTGCACGCACTGTGAGGCGGAGACTCTTGGAGCAAGGCCTGGTCTCAAGGAGGGCAGCAAAGAAGCCACTTCTCTCCAGAAAAAACATCAGGGACAGACTGATATTCTGCAAAAGGTACAGGGAGTGGACTGCTGAGGACTGGGGTAAAGTCATTTTCTCTGATGAATCCCCTTTTCGATTGTTTGGAACATCTGGAAAACAGCTTATTCGGAGAAGAAGAGGTGAGCGCTACCACCAGTCTTGTCTCATGCCAACTGTAAAGCATCCTGAGACCATTCATGTGTGGGGTTGCTTCTCAGCCAAGGGAATCGGCTCTCTCACAGTCTTGCCTAAAAACACAGCCATGAATAAAGAATGGTACCAGAATGTCCTCCAAGAGCAACTTCTCCCAACCGTCCAAGAGCAGTTTGGCGCTCAACAATGCCTTTTCCAGCATGATGGAGCACCTTGCCATAAAGCAAAGGTGATAACTAAATGGCTCAGGGAACAAAACATAGAGATTTTGGGTCCATGGCCTGGAAACTCCCCAGATCTTAATCCCATTGAGAACTTGTGGTCAATCATCAAGAGACGGGTGGACAAACAAAAACCAACAAATTCAGACAAAATTAAAGCATTGATTCTGCAAGAATGGACTGCTATCAGTCAGGATTTGGTCCAGAAGTTGATTGAGAGCATGCCAGGGAGAATTGCAGAGGTCCTGAAGAAGAAGGGTCAACACTGCAAATATTGACTTGCTGCATTAACTCATTCTAACTGTCAATATAAGCTTCTGTTACTCATAATATGAATGCAATTATATTTCTGTATGTGATAAAAACATCTGACAAACACACATAAAAACCAGAGGGCAGCAGATCATGTGAAAATATAATATTTGTGTCATTCTCAAAACTTTTGGCCATGACTGTACAGTACAGACCAAAAGTTTGGACACACCTTCTCATTCCAAGAGTTTTCTGTATTTTCATGACTATAAAAATTGTAGATTCACACTGAAGGCATCAAAACTATGAATTAACACATGTGGAATTATATACTTAACAAAAAAGTGTGAAACAACTGAAATTATGTTTTATATTCTAGGTTCTTCAAAGTAGCCACCATCAAGAGAATGCCAAGAGTGTGCAAAGCAGTAATCAAAGCAAAAGGTTTTGATGCCTTCAGTGTGAATCTACAATTTTTATAGTCATGAAAATACAGAAAACTCTTGGAATGAGAAGGTGTGTCCAAACTTTTGGTCTGTACTGTATATGTACACTATTGTATGATTTCTCATATACTGTATACATTCTCACTTTCACTTTTCTATTAATTACTTTTCACATATTTCTTCGCCATACTTCTTCTTCTTTCTGTATTTACCTTTTTTCTGGCAATGCTTGAATGTGTTAATTTATTTTGGGTATACTGGCACCATCTTGTGATTCTGTAATGGTAGCGCCATTCCAATAGCCCTTATTAGTTTGATTTGCGGATGTCTGGGCATGGCCGCATTTGTGACGTTTGAAGTTGTGCCATTATGATGCCATTGCGTGTTCAGCATGGTGACGTCAGCACTGTTAGACGCCAGAGAAGCCCACTGTATCACCCTGTATGCTAGGATATTATTGTAATGTAAGTAATGTTCAGTGTTGGACTGGCCCACCAGAGTACCAAAGGATTTTCAGGTGGGCCCAGTATCTAGCATAGTAATGTTCCAAGCAGAAGACTATGGTCTATTAGAGGTTGTTGGAGGGTGGCAGCAGCTGTCTATCCTTATTTATGATTGGTCACACACCATCGAAATAGTGAGCCTGCTGTTATGCTGTTATCGCCCAGAAAAAGCATTGGCGAAACATAGGTTGGGGCATGTGCCCTATAGCCTGTATAGCAACTTATTTAGATATCTTTATGTTATCTACTTTTGGGACTATGCATTATATTCTGGAGAAACTTTTTTGTGAATACATGTGACATATACAGTATGTCCTTATTTTACACTCAGCGTATTTGCAGTGTTAATAATTATACTTCTTTAGGACCTCTTTGGACAATTTAATATGGGTTCCTCTCTTATCATACATTGTACATGTAATTTATAATTAATAAACATGTATTGGATTTTTTTATTATATGCTTTGTGTGTATTTTGGTGTTTTTCTAATCTAAAGTTGTTTAAAAGTTTAGGTACGCTTTAAGAAATAAATAATTATAAAGTTATACAGAAAATAAGAATTAATAAAATTTAATACATGTTTATAGCTAAAACTGAATTTTACCTTCAAAGGTTCATTGGTATTCTTCAATGAATCATACAGGGTTGCCTGCCCTGTACACATGGGCCCATGCACGGCATCGCCATATATAGCCTCTGAATAATGAGGACTCAATGGTGTACTATTGCTGTGACAACCACTGTCCACAGAGTCTGCTTGCCAGCTCCTGGTGCAAAAAAGATACAGACAAACAATAAAGACAATGCACTTTTACATTAACAAATTTCTTAAATCTTATTATCTCCCATATAGCCTTGATCAGATGTATTCAATGGTTACCCCTGCTGACTGTGCTGATTCTACGGGTATGTTCACACTGTGGTTTTGTTGGTGATTTTGAGGCAGATTCTGCCTCATAATCAGTACCAAATGGAAGAGGAATTTGAGGTGGAAATTAAAATTCCTCTTCCATTTTGAAAGCATGAACATACAATAACCACAGATACACTGCAGAAATTTTTACAACTGAAAAGTCCATCCATTCCAATCATCTGAATGTACAAACTTGCTGTAATGCACTGCTGAGCATCGAGACCAGATCTTCCTTTTGCTCAGGAGAGACAGGGGAAAGATGAAGAAGCTCAGCTCCCCCAGAACTCACCCCTATGCACTCTTAGCTCATTTGTATAGGAATAAAAAGCAATTTTCTGTCAAATTCAAGAGGTTATTCTACAAAAAATTGTAACAGTGTGTTCATGGCTCTGAGCACTATAAGGTACTGGGGCTGGTTTAATAACCATGTTGGTGCTGTCAGCCTCCCTCTAAAAAGAGATGCTATTGTCATTACAAATGAGATTGAGGATTATAAGTAATGTGACTACAAATTATGGGAACTAGATTTTCAGAGATGAGCGGTTTATCCAGGAATTTATTCTGTCAAATTTAGAGCCAGGAAGGAAATCTTCCACTAAAGCTAAGGCCCCATGTTGCAGAAACTCAGTGTCTTTTGTTGCAGATTTTGCTGCGTTTTTTTTGAGCCAAGGTCAGGAGTGGATTAAACAGAAGGGAGGCGTCTAGGAGCTTCCTTTAAATTTTTTGCATTCCTTTTCAAGCCACTCCTGGCTTTCTCTCAAAAAACCATAGCAAAATCTACAACAAAATGAATGCTGCGTTTCCGCAACGTGAGGCTTTAGCTTAATACGGTTTATTGGATGTCCAGCTTGTAAGGATTTTTAGCTTCCTCTGGATCAATGCTTTAGGATTTTAAGCATCTTTTTTCAACCTTAATAACTATGTAACTAAGACATACTACAGCTGTACAATCCACACTGCAGGTCAATTTACACTGTGGATACTTTATGCAACATTTGGATAAGATTTGCTAAACTCTCTTCCACTTTGCTGGTACTGTAACACATTGTGGATTTTCTACCTGTAAATACAGATAGAATATCCGCAGTGTATTGGTGCATACCCTTTGACCTGCTCCACGTTACAGCTTGATCTGATAAATTTCTAGTCCTATTCATTTTAGCTTATGATGATAACAGAGTAGGGACAGTGTTTAAAAAAAACATTATATCAAAGGAAAAATTATATCAAAGGAAAAATATATCGCAGGACAAATGGCACATGTGAACACAGCCTAAGATTAGTTTCTGATAATGGTAACAAACGAATCACCTAATCAAAAAAAAAAAGTCTGAGTCACGCAGGTGGAAGGATCAAAGGATGTAAGTTTAGGCGTACATTGGAATCTGCAAATCTGTACTAGCATTAGAATAGAATACTTTATTGATCCCACAAGGTAAACTGAGATTCCACCAGGGTCAAACATACCTCTCTGAGGTTGCCTCCACTTGGTCCTCTTTCTGCTCCATCTCAAGGATCTCTTCCTCTGTATATTCCAGCTTCACCCTCTCCTCTTCCAGTTCACGCTCCACTGCTTCTAGCTGAGCTGTTGTTCGAGCCAACAGAGCTGACACAGCATCCTAAATGGGGAAATTAGAAATCATTCTGACAACCAAAAAATTCTAAATGCAAATATCTGTACTTCTGTAGGTCGTCCATGCATCTAGTTCTACAATAGTTTTCCTTAGGAAAATCTAACAGACTGATGTATTTATTTATAACGCCAGCTGAAGGCCATCTTTCTGAAGACAAAGGTATTTAACCTTGTGCATGTTCCAAGTCCATGGTTTTCAGTGATCCAGGGCCACAAAATGGACAGGAATAGGACCTGACCTGAGCTTTGCCCTGGACTCAGGGTCCCATAAATAGACCCGTGATAAAATACAGGAATGTGCATGGGCCATTAAAATATAATGGGTCACTATGCTAGCCCTGAAAAACAGGGCTAATACACTAACAATGCACATGCTTGTGTGCAAGAAGCCTATGAGAGAGCACATTTAGAGTGAGAGATGTTCGTGAGAATGGCCAAAATGGCTGAAACTCCTGCACATCTTGTAACTATAACTCCTGTACATCTTATAACTATAACTCCCGTACATCTTATAACTATAACTCCTGCACTTCTTTGTAGCAATCTGTGTAATTTACCAACAGGCGTTAATAAAGTATTCTGTACCAGTCTAGTGGTCTGCCCCTTCTCTTTCACCTGACTATATCATGTTGTGGATCTAGTTCTGTAAGTGGCACTCACTGTTTTTGTTGGATTAGCGATTTCAGATGACTTAGTGCAGTCTCCAATACAAGCACCATCATTAACCCTCTGTGACGCAGCACTGCTGTAGGTCTGGACAGGATACCACTGAATATGCATCTCTTTTGCTCCTTCATAGCCAGCCAAGTTGATCTGAGCAATCCCCTGTAAAGTCAGACAATAATGGCAATATTAGATGATTAGACTCTTAAAGATAAACCTTCTCCGTTTTAATCATTAAAGGGGTTGTTCACTGAAAAAGAAAATTTCTGCTGGTGGAATAAAGTAATAAATACTCACCCCTCTAAGTTTTTTCTGAACTGCTACTCCATTTCCCATTGGACTCCATCCTCTGCTCATGTCAAGGAGAGCCGATCACCTTTATTTGACAACTGCGGTCAAGCACTGGTTTCACTCTAACCATGTAACAGCAACAGTCATGTGTGTAGACAACATGGCTATTGCAGTCACGCACAGGTCTGAGAAGTAAAACCACTGGAGTCAGTGACTGGCCATATGAGCTACGTGCTAAGCTTGTAACTGGCTAACTGGGAATTGGAGTGAACGGAGCCCAACACTGACTGGAGAGATACTGTAGAGGGATTAGTATTTACTATTAAGTAATCAAATACCAACATAAAGGAAAGAAATGAGACATCCTTGTGTGATCATACTAAGCAGCATATCTGACAACTCCCAAAAAAGTCATTTTACACTGTACCTGTTTTGACTGCTAACATGCTGGAAAGGGGTAACTGACTATTAAACTTGCTACTGTACATACTGTACTGTTGATGCAGGAATTTTTTTCTCATTGTCATATGGAAGCTGGAAATACTTTTCTCCCACACGAAGCACATTAAGAACATTAACATATCAGTGGGGTTGCTTTGTCTTTTCTGTGGGATAATAGACTGAACTGATAGACTTGCATCTATCACCTAAATAGCACAACTCAGCTTCACCAACTCAGGCTTCAGCAATACAATTCTTGGTATGCAGCACATCCACAAGTGACGCAAATAAGCTTACAGCCAAGGACAACAGCTGCATGGATTTTTTTGTCTTCTTCCTCCTACACTATAAAATTCATATAGATTACTTGGCTGTCTATAAAATGAGCCCTAGCGTGTCTCAGAAAAATAAATGAAATTGTGAGTCCCGATGGAGACAGGGCCTGACATGGGTCATGACAATATATGTAAAGCGCTGTGGAATATAATGGTTGATATACAGACAAAGGGGAAAAAAGTATCCATACAACTCAGGGCATTGAGAACTTAAACTTAGCTTAATGCCATGTCTAATGTATAGAATCCCTACTCACCAGCAGCTCTTCCTGTTGTTCAGGGCACACAGAACATATGTATAGCTGTAAGGAGCTCAACTTTAAGACGCTGGATTGCATAGGAATCTGAAAAATTTCATTAAACATCAGAGGCATTTGGAAGTCCAGAGATTTTGAGCAGTAAGTGCTTGGTGTGGTAGAATCAAGAGAAGGAAGATAAACCCGAATATGTCTGCAATAGAAGAAGATCAATTGTTACGAAAGTAAAAGCATATCCTAAATGATATAACTTTATGGTAAAAATGAAAACATTTTAAATAAAAAAATATGTAAATAGCCTTCTGCACATTCAGGCCTGGCAAGCTTGAGGCATCCTGTCTGCATGGAAGCAGCTGTTTCTCTGTCTCTTCAGAAAACTGATGCCAGAGCAGAAGTCAGTTACCAGGTCTGATGTGCAGATGTGAGTGCAAACATGTGAGACAAGGAAAAGTGGTAAGGAGGGGAAATCGGGTTAGACTCAACTTCGGAATAGGTCGCTGTATACCATGTGTGGGTGGGCATTGTGGCTGGCATTGGTGATTTTGCAGCTGACATAACGGGCTCTCTGACTGTTATAGGGGCATTCTAGCTGTCATATCTGCATGTGTGCCGCTGTATAAGGGGCACTGTGTTACTTAAAGTATGCAGTTGTAATTTCTCTAGCCTCTACCTTTCCTGAGCATTACATGCTGATAAAAATACTAACTACTATAATACACAATAAACATCTGTGCTGTTATTTCTGATTTTCTGTTCCATTATAGAAACAGAAAAAAGAAAATGTCAGCAGTGATGGATCCCATATGTGCCCTATGGTCCTTTTGACTATAATGGGGTCAGTAGGGTTCCTGTCAAGCTATATGTCATTTTACCAGACCACATAGCACAGTATTCTTCTCTAATTTGTCTAGAACTTTTGACAGAATCTGTGGCGGTAAAGTGAATGTGGCCTAACAGGCACAATACAGACAACATTCGAATATTTATACTTACATTTTGCATCCTTGCTTGACAGAGAGCCCATTAAAATTTTTAAGCTGCAAAACATGTACAAAAAGACATTCGCTTCCACAATCATACCTACAATGAAACAGAGATATAGATGAGTGGGGTTTGCATACAATAGCAGAAAGGAAAATAACTGGTTTTTGGTGGTCACATTCAAATGACATACAAAAAAATTTAAATTTTCATATCTCTCTATCTCTCGCCTAACTCTAGCAGCTATTCCTAACACAATGCAGACAACTGCCCTTTTCTCTACTGCATACACCCTTTAGTACCTGCCCTGCTATATAAATATTTATATAGATGACCACCCAAAATTACATGAGAAAGTGGTCTTCTGGAGGTGGGGGGTTCTCAAAGAAGATGGTTGATATGAAACTGAAAATCCATCACAGAGCATGTGGTCTAGGAAAGGGGGTGGTTTTCTCAAAGAGAAGGTCTTTTTCAGAGATTCCACTGTCTGCTATACAGTACAGACCAAAAGTTTGGACACACCTTCTCATTCCAAGAGTTTTCTGTATTTTCATGACTATAAAAATTGTAGATTCACACTGAAGGCATCAAAACTATGAATTAACACATGTGGAATTATATACTTAACAAAAAAGAGTGAAACAACTGAAAACATGTCTTATATTCTAGGTTCTTCAAAGTAGCCACCTTTTGCTTTGATTACTGCTTTGCACACTCTTGACATTCTCTTGATGAGCTTCAAGAGGTAGTCACCTGAAATGGTCTTCCAACAGTCTTGAAGGAGTTCCCAGAGATGCTTAGCACTTGTTGGCCCTTTTGCCTTCACTCTGTGGTTCAGCTCACCCCAAACCATCTTGATTGGGTTCAGGTCTGGTGACTGTGGAGGCCAGGCCATCTGGCGTAGCACCCCATCACTCTCCTTCTTGGTCAAATAGCCCTTACACAGTCTGGAGGTGTGTTTGGGGTCATTGTCCTCTTGAAAAATAAATGATGGTCCAACTAAACACAAACCGGATGGAATAGCATGCCGCTGCAAGATGCTGTGGTAACCATGCTGGTTCAGTATTCCTTCAATTTTGAATAAATCCCCAACAGTGTCACCAGCAAAGCACCCCCACACCATCACACCTCCTCCTCCATGCTTCACGGTGGAAACCAGGCATGTAGAGTCCATACCTTTTCTGCGTCGCACAAAGACACAGTGGTTGGAACCAAAGATCTCAAATTTGGACTCATCAGACCAAAGCACAGATTTCCACAGGTCTAATGTCCATTCCTTGTGTTCTTTAGCCCAAACAAGTCTCTTCTGCTTGTTGCTTGTCCTTAGCAGTGGTTTCCTAGCAGCTATTTTACCATGAAGGCCTGCTGCAGACAGTCTCCTCTTGACAGTTGTTGTAGAGATGTGTCTGCTGCTAGAACTCTGTGTGGCATTGACCTGGTCTCTAATCTGAGCTGCTGTTAACCTGCGATTTCTGAGGCTGGTGACTCGGATGAACTTATCCTCTGCAGCAGAGGTGACTCTTGGTCTTCCTTTCCTGGGGCGGTCCTCATGTGAGCCAGTTTCTTTGTAGCGCTTGATGGTTTTGGCCACTGCACTTGGGGACACTTTCAAAGTTTTCCCAATTTTTCAGACTGACTGACCTTCATTTCTTAAAGTAATGATGGCCACTCATTTTTCTTTACTTAGCTGCTTTTTTCTTGCCATAATACAAATTCTAACACTCCATTCAGTAGGACTATCAGCTGTGTATCCACCTGACTTCTGAACAACACAACTGATGGTCCCAACCCCATTTATAAGGCAAGAAATCCCACTTATTAAACCTGACAGGGCACACCTCTGAAGTGAAAACCATTTCAGGTGACTACCTCTTGAAGCTCATCAAGAGAATGCCAAGAGTGTGCAAAGCAGTAATCAAAGCAAAAGGTGGCTACTTTGAAGAACCTAGAATATAAGACATATTTTCAGTTGTTTCACACTTTTTTGTTAAGTATATAATTCCACATGTGTTAATTCATAGTTTTGATGCCTTCAGTGTGAATCTACAATTTTTATAGTCATGAAAATACAGAAAACTCTTGGAATGAGAAAGTGTGTCCAAACTTTTGGTCTGTACTGTATATATACATATATATATATATATATATATATATATATATATATATATAACACACACACACGTGGACAAAATTGTTGGTACCCCTCGTTTAATGAAAGAAAAACCCACAATGGTCACAGAAATAACTTGAATCTGACAGACTGGAATTTGACAAACTACATGTTGACAAGTCACAAAGCTTCTGGGAGAATGTCCTATGGAGAGATGAGACAAAAATCGAGATTTTTGGCAAGGCACATCAGCTCTATGTTCACAGACGGAAAAATGAAGCATATCTTGAAAAGAACACTGTCCCTACTGTGAAACATGGAGGAGGCGCTGTTATGTTCTGGAGCTGCTTTGCTGCATCTAGCACAGGGTGTCTTGAATCTGTGCAGGGTACAATGAAATCTCAAGACTATCAAATGACTAGAAATGTGCTTCCCAGTGTCAGAAAGCTTGGTCTCAGTCGCAGGTCATGGGTCTTGCAACAGGATAATGACCCAAAACACACAGCTACAAACGCCCAAGAATGGCTAAGAGGAAAAGATTGGGCTATTCTGAAGTGGCCTTCTATGAGCCCTGACCTAAATCCTATTGAGCATCTTTGGAAGGAGCTGAAACATGGCGTCTGGAAAAGGCACCCTTCAAACCTGAGACAACTGGAGCAGTTTGCTCATGAGGAGTGGCCAAAATACCTGTTGAGAGGTGCAGAAGTCTCATTGACAGTTACAGGAATCGTTTGATTGCAGTGATTGCCTCAAAAGGTTGTGCAACAAAATATTAAGTTAAGGGAACCATCATTTCTGTCCAGGCCTGTTTCATGAGTTTTCTTTTTTAAAAACTTCTGTTGAAGCATGGTTGAAAAGCAATGTCTGACTTTCATTTGTTCATTTTCATAGATTTTTTACATATTATTACTTTTGTCAGATTCAAGTTATTTCTGTGACCATTGTGGGTTTTTCTTTCATTAAACAAGGGGTACCAACAATTTTGTCCACGTGTATATATATATATATATATATATATATATATACAGTCATATGAAAAAGTTTGGGCACCCCTATTAATCTTAATCATTTTTAGTTCTAAATATTTGGGTGTTTGCAACAGCCATTTCAATTTGATATATCTAATAACTGATGGACACAGTAATATTTCAGGATTGAAATGAGGTTTATTGTACTAACAGAAAATGTGCAATATGCATTAAACCAAAATTTGACCGGTGCAAAAGTATGGGCACCTCAACAGAAAAGTGACATTAATATTTAGTAGATCCTCCTTTTGCAAAAATAACAGCCTCTAGTCGCTTCCTGTAGCTTTTAATCAGTTCCTGGATCCTGGATGAAGGTATTTTTGACCATTCCTCTTTACAAAACAATTCCAGTTCAGTTAAGTTTGATGGTCGCCGAGCATGGACAGCCCGTTTCAAATTATCCCACAGATGTTCAATGATATTCAGGTCTGGGGACTGGGATGGCCATTCCAGAACATTGTAATTGTTCCTCTGCATGAATGCCTGAGTAGATTTGGAGCTGTGTTTTGGATCATTGTCTTGCTGAAATATCCATCCCCGGCGTAACTTCAAATTCGTCACTGATTCTTGTACATTATTCTCAAGAATCTGCTGATACTGAGTTGAATCCATGCGATCCTCAACTTTAACAAGATTCCCGGTGCCAGCATTGGCCACACAGCCCCAAAGCATGATGGAACCTCCACCAAATTTTACAGTGGGTAGCAAGTGTTTTTCTTGGAATGCTGTGTTTTTTTGACGCCATGCATAACGCCTTTTTGTATGACCAAACAACTCAATCTTTGTTTCATCAGTCCACAGGACCTTCTTCCAAAATGAAGCTGGCTTGTCCAAATGTGCTTCTGCATACCTCAGGCGACTCTGTTTGTGGCGTGCTTTCAGAAACGGCTTCTTTCGCATCACTCTCCCATACAGCTTCTCCTTGTGCAAAGTGTGCTGTATTGTTGACCGATGCACAGTGACACCATCTGCAGCAAGATGATCCTGCAGCTCTTTGGAGGTGGTCTGTGGATTGTCCTTGACTGTTCTCACCATTCTTCTTCTCTGCCTTTCTGATATTTTTCTTGGCCTGCCACTTCTGGGCTTAACAAGAACTGTCCCTGTGGTCTTCCATTTCCTTACTATGTTCCTCACAGTGGAAACTGACAGGTTAAATCTCTGAGACAACTTTTTGTATCCTTCCCCTGAACAACTATGTTGAACAATCTTTGTTTTCAGATCATTTGAGAGTTGTTTTGAGGAGCCCATGATGCCACTCTTCAGAGGAGATTCAAATAGGAGAACAACTTGCAATTGCCCACCTTAAATACCTTTTCTCATGATTGGATACACCTGGCTATGAAGTTCAAAGCTCAGTGAGGTTACAAAACCAATTTTGTGCTTCAGTAAGTCAGTAAAAAGTAGTTAGGAGTATTCAAATCAATAAAATGATAAGGGTACCCAAATTTTTGCACCGGTCAAATTTTGGTTTAATGCATATTGCACATTTTCTGTTAGTACAATAAACCTCATTTCAATCCTGAAATATTACTGTGTCCATCAGTTATTAGATATATCAAATTGAAATGGCTGTTGCAAACACCCAAATATTTAGAACTAAAAATGATTAAGATTAATAGGGGTGCCCAAACTTTTTCATATATATATATATATATATATATATATATATATATATATATATATAAATGTGTATGATTACAATGCAGACAATATATAATAATATATAAGCTTCACTCACACTACTCCAACATGCACTTGAGGTTCTTTTCTTTTCTCTGAATCTTTACATCCGGAATCCTCAACATTCTCATTCCTGTACAAAAAAAACATAAATAAGGGCAAGTTGTACACAAGTATTACATGACTACCTAAATCTATCCATAGTATAGAGGATAAATTGCTGGGGAGTCAACCACTGAGGTCCCCACCAATCCTGGGAATGGGGGGTGTTTTGCCCCCATTGTGAATATAGTACTGTATATTTTTTTCACTTTTTGTACAGTTCAATAAAGATAAAAAAAATCTCTCTAAGAAGGTTGTTAATTACTTTGCTATCCCAACAATTAAAAAAGTTGCATCAAAACACTAAAATGTGTCTGGTCATTAAGGGTTAAAATGTCAAACCTTTTACACAAAGCTTCAAAAACACCACTGTCACTTGCAAGAGAGTCATCTGATAATCCCGCAGAGACTCCTTTGGCTTTCTCTAGACTTATTCCACAGTCTTCAGGGGTTGCAATTCCTGTAAACGATACAGAGACACATAAATATATTGCTTTATTACAGTGGGGAAAAAAAAGTATTTAGTCAGCCACCAATTGTGCAAGTTCTCCCACTTAAAAAGATGAGGCCAGCCTGTAATTGTCATCATAGGTAGACCTCAACTATGAGAGACAAAATGAGAAAGCAAATCCAGAAAATCACATTGTCTGATTTTTAAAGAATTTATTTGCAAATTATGGTGGAAAATAAGTATTTGGTCACCTACAAACAAGCAAGATTTCTGGCTCTCACAGACCTGTAACTTCTTCTTTAAGAGGCTTCTCTGTCCTCCACTCATTACCTGTAGTAATGGCTCCTGTTTGACATTGTTATCAGTATAAAAGACACCTGTCCACAACCTCAAACAGTCACACTCCAAACTCCACTATGGTGAAGACCAAAGAACTGTGGAAGGACACCAGAAACAAAATTGTAGACCTGCACCAGGCTGGGAAGACTGAATCTGCAATAGGCAAGCAGCTTGGTGTGAAGAAATCAACTGTGAGAGCAATAATTAGAAAATGGAAGACATACAAGACCACTGATAATCTGCCTCGATCAGGGGCTCCACGCAAGATCTCACCCCATGGGGTCAAAATGATCACAAGAACAGTGAGCAAAAATCCCAGAACCACACGGGGGGGACCTAGTGAATGACCTGCAGAAAGCTGGGACTAACGTAACAAAGGCTACCGTCAGTAACACACTACGCCGCCAGGGACTCAGATCCTGCAGTGCCAGACGTGTCCCCCTGCTTTAAGCCAGTACATATCCGGGCCCGTCTGAAGTTTTCTAGAGAGCATTTGGATGTTCCAGAAGAGTATTGGGAGAATGTCATATGGTCAGATGAAACCAAAGTAGAACTGTTTGGTAGAAACACAACTCGTCGTGTTTGGAGGAGAGTGAATGCTGAGTTGCATCCAAAGAACACCATACCTACTGTGAAGCATGGGGGGGGGCAACATCATGCTTTGGGGCTGTTTCTCTGCAAAGGGACCAGGACGACTGATCCGTGTACATGAAAGAATGAATGGGGCCATGTGTCGTGAGATTTTGAGTGCAAACCTCCTTCCATCAGTAAGGGCATTGAAGATGAAACGTGGCTGGATCTTTCAGCATGACAATGATCCCAAGCACACCGCCAGGGCAACGAAGGAGTGGCTTCGTAAGAAGTATTTCAAGGTCCTGGAGTGGCCTAGCCAGTCTCCAGATCTCAACCCCATAGAAAACCTTTGGAGGGAGTTGAAAGTCCGTGTTGCCCAGCGACAGCCCCAAAACATCACTGCTCTAGAGGAGATCTGCATGGAGGAATGGGCCAACATACCAGCAACAGTGTGTGCCAACCTTGTGAAGACTTACAGAAAACGTTTGACCACTGTCATTGCCTACAAAGGATATATAACAAAGTATTGAGATGAACTTTTGTTATTGACCAAATACATATTTTCCACCATAATTTGCAAATAAATTCTTAAAAAATCAGACAATGTGATTTTCTAGATATGTTTTCTCATTTTGTCTCTCATAGTTGAGGTCTACCTATGATGTCAATTACAAGCCGGCCTCATCTTTTTAAGTGGGAGAACTTGCACAATTGGTGGCAGACTAAATACTTTTTTCCCCACTGTATCTGCTAACAAATGTGCTACCTCTATAAATGACAACATTTAGCAGTGTGAACACTGGTTAGTTAGCTGTCAACTGGTAATCTACATTTTCTAGGAAATCCTGTCTGAAATATCGTTGCCATTCTATATTCAACCACTAGGTGGTGACATGTCACCTCAAATAGACTCAATGGGTTATTCCCACCAACATTTATAACCTATCTAAAGGATTGTCACAAATGTTATTGGTGCGAAAATCCCTTCAAATGATAGAAAATAGTGAGCAGTGTCAATAAAGGCTAAACTTTAGGTTGTCTAACATGTCCAAATGACGTATATATTTTAGAAGAGTTGTCAATGCTATAATAAAAAGTAAAAATAAAAGTATGTAAGGGCCTTTTCAAATTGCAAATGCAGTGTACGTTTGCCATATGCAGTGGGAGAAAGTTAAATGGATGCCTTTGACAGATGCCATATAGTGGTATCTGTCACCTGTTATAAAAGTGTATACTGTACAGTATACAGTGTATTGTACTATTCCATACAGAAAAGAAAAGAAACCATAGCGGATACCACCAAACCAAGGCCAAAAGAACGCTCTTTTGGCTTTGTCAATATATGGGTCCATTTAAAAGGGATTTGTCAACAAAGCCACTTATCCCTTATCCACAGGATGGAGAATAAGAATCATACCGCTGGGGGTGCGATCCCTGGGACCCCTAATGATCAAGAATAAAGGACACAATAGTACCTCATGCCTTCTCTTTGTGAATGAAACTCAAGTGCATTCCATGACCGGCGCTGCATGCGGCCCATATTTTCCAAAAGCCCCATAAAAGTGAATGGAGTACCGGTACTGGCACTTCATTCACATGGAGGAGGCTTGGAGGACTTTTTGGCCAGTGTTTGGACCCCCAGTGATCTGACACATATTCCCTATACTGTGTACATGGGATAAGTGACTTTAATGTTAAAACCCCTTTAATTTATGTGCTGGGAGCTTTCTTGGCCCATACTGTAAACACACACCGAAGATATCAGTATGAAAAGAACCTTATGAATATTTTAAAGAGGTTAACGCTTAAACGAAATCCCCTCATTTTGTTTCATATATTTGTTAAGTCAACATCGATTAGGATATAGATGGAACATAGTATGGTTGTAGGTTCAGACTACACTGGATTTGTCTGTTGCCAAGGAGATGCATCAGTCTGCACAAGAACTACAGGCACAAAATAATCTCATATTTCCAGCCAGTATACATTATTTACAGTTATACATTATTTAAAGCCTTAAAGGGGTTTTCACAAAACTGAATGACTATTGAGGTTAGCTGTTGGTAGAGACAGCAAAGCTCACATAAGCTTTGCAGCATCTTTATTGTTTATATGGGTCCATTTACCTGCATGATGTCTACATAGCAGCAGCAGTGCAAGATGTTACAGCTTTGTCCCACTCACTTAATGACTTTAGGTTGGGGCCACAAGCAGATTTAGTTACAGTGCAAATTTCCAATGTTATCTGTTCAGCCATAGTGTGCCTCTATGGTCTTCAGCTGTCACCCAAAGTATACCCAGCCTAAATAATTCTAGGTGATCATTTACAATCAAAACTAGAAAAAACAAAACCAGAACTTGCCACACTGACAAAACAGAAGTTACAGTAAGAGAATGTAAATCCTGATGTATGTATTTACCTATGATTTACAGTACACAATCATCGGGGTCACATACAACAGTCTACAGTGATGCCAAGTCTTATCCTGATAGATACATGTTAAATATTTCATCTGTCTTGTTGAATTTTTGTCCTGTAATTGGTCAATACCAATAGTATAACTGGACGAACTGGGCTTATAAAAGGATCTCATGGCTAGCATTGTCACTACAGTCTCAACATGAGGATCTGAAAAATGGTGTCACATGCCAAGCAAATAATCCTTAAGCAATTTAAGGTCTACATTTACTTTTGCTCCCGTCAGTAGTAAAATCATGACATGCTGTTTTTCACCGGCACATTTGTCCCTGCATCTACATTCCATTGCGGCTTTCCTCTGCCGATAAGGCCTGGATGAATGGGCCTCATCGGCAGAGACTCCCGAGCCGCAGAATCCGCAGCAAGATCAAACAGGACTCTGATTTTTTTGTGTCCTTCTATGATCTCTGACTCCCATTGTTTCTGAGGAGTATTAAGCCACGGATTTGATGGAGGAATTTGCTCCTAAATCTGTGGTAGATTCCTCCTTGTGAACGTACCCTCTCTCTTCATTTTCTACCGTGTGAACCCAGCCTTACCGCATATCACCTTTGTACTGAACAACAAAATAAACCAGTATACAACAGGCTAAGTAATGTTAAGCCCTTTCTAGCAGTCACAATCTCCTATTTAAAGATATGTCTATGGGGGGGGGGGGGGATTTAAAAAGAGCACAACAGTCTGAACTGAGCTTTATTTACTTGCAAACCACCCTAAAGATACAACATAATTCTATGCATTCAATAATAATAATATGCAAATATACAGCTGATATATTCAAGAGTATATGTATATTTTAGGTATGTGCAAGAATTCCAATTAAAAAACTTCTTTACCTTGCCTATTGTAAAACTCAGCATCATAATCTGCTTCGGTTTTTGTCAGGCTAAAAATATCTGCTTCAAATTTGACAAATTCAGTGTCATATTCACATATGTGAACACCTATAACAGTATTGTACATGGTTATTTTCCTTAAATTACATCATTATATGACTCATACCTGCTCTCATCTGAAGACTTGAAAACTGTGCTCCTCCTTCTCTGACACTTCTATTTTCGGCATGAAACCCAAATAAATGGGAAGATGTTCCCTGTGTCTCTTCATCGGCCACAGAGGGTCCATGTCCTCTCATAATTTCCAGAGCCCCCATTATTTCCTCTAAACCCTCCGACATTTGGGCCAGTGGAGAGTCACGAGAAGCAGAGAGAAAAGGAGTGTCCAAGGGGGAGCTTGGAGGGGACAATGAAGACAATGATGAACGTGATGACAGAGAGGCTAATGACTGAGGGGTGTCCATTGACATCTTCTGTTTCCCAAGGTTGGAGAGTCCAGCTGTTTCAGAGTACTGACTATCTCTGCAAACAGCATCTAGTGGAATCATATCAAAGCGCATATGCTGAGAAAACTCAGAATGAGATTCAGGCTTCTCATAATGTGGAAGGCCATAAATGTCTGTAAAGCTTATAGAGCTAAGAGAGCCTCGACTTGATGCTAGAGATCCTCGACTTGAGGCCAAGGAACCACGACTGCTGCCAGAAGACATGGTAAGGTTGCTGGCAGACAAGCTAAACCAAGGGAAAAAAACAATAAAAATATATAGAGAAATTATATGTATAGATAAGACAAGTAAAATAACAAAACCATTAAAACGCAAAAAATAGAAGAGATGACAAAGGTCCATTTTTCGACATTTACTGAAGTGTAGAATAACTAACACAGCAAAAAAATGTGTTTTGTTTTTTTTAATTAAAGGGAGTCTCTCACTAGAACCCTGTATCAGCCCAGCCGTGCAGATATATAGGTTAGGATCACCTGAATCAAACCGTGTTTTCCCATTGTGAATTGGTTGCAAAAAAACTATACTTTTGTCCATATGCATATGAGTTCTCTGGAGCAAAGAGGGTGTTTCTGATTACCTCTTTGGAGCAATGGAGTCTCATTGCTCCAAAGAGCTCATTTTGCATATTGACAAAAAAAAAAAAAAAATGGTATCTCAGCAATGGAGGCACCGATTCACAATGTGGAGTGTGCCCTCTGCTGCTGGTGGTGGTTATGTTGGATGTGTTCTTCTTTTCAAGGCACCCTCTATGGGCCTATGCCCTTGTGCATATTCCTGCTCCCTTTCCCTATGTATTTGCCATTAGTGTGTTGTTTCCATCTGTTTATTAAACAAGCCCACATGCAAAGAAACAGGAGTCTGGCGGTCCAGGTTTGTAAATTGGTACTTACCTTTTAAGCTGAGTATGAAGATAAGAAGTCAGACGGGTAGCCTCTTCTAGATGCTTTAAGAGGCAGTTTTTTTTTCTCTTGTAGCAGTAACCTTCAAGAAAAAGAAGCAGTGTTATTATTCTATGCTCTATGTACCTCTAAGGCTACATGCACAGGACCGAGTGTCCTTCTGATGTGGGGCCAAGTTTGCAGCAGGATGCACTCAGCTGCATTCATGGCTATGGGCTTTCCGATGATAACGGATGATAATAGAGCAGGTCATATCCTGCTCTGTGTCACTGGAACGGAATGGATCGGAAACCCCCATAGATGTGAATGCATCCCAGAATTCACTCTGATGACACTGGGATGTCACTCCTAGTGTCATCTCAGTGCATTACACTGCTGACTTTGGCTCAAACCACCACAGCAAAATCTGCAACAAAAAAAGCAGCATTTCTGCAACATGGGGTCTCTGCCTTAATATAGTGACTCTCTACCCAAGAGGAGAGTTTTGCAAGCTTTTGATCGAACACCTGATCAGACCCTAGGGTGGGTTTGACCTCTCTGCATCTTATACCCCTTTACCCACTCCACTAGCCCCCCTTACCAATTCTTAACATTGACACTGCAGTGGTGGTTTGGCAATTCTCAATGAACCCTAAATTTGAATAAAAAGGATCAAGATTTTACAATGCATATTCCACTAAATGGAATAAAAATGGCAATTTCTTCCATCATCGACCAATAAATCTGTTTCTAAGATCAATTCCGACTAGATCAGTTTTGCATGGCAATTGCTTATGGATGGATATATATTTATATCCTTGTATTTTCCTCATGTAAATAGTAATCTGATTAATATTAATCTGAAATCATGCCATGTAGAAGACATAAACATCCTGAAACAGACTACAAGAAAGGAGATACAATTACATAGCATAGCATATATTTTCTATGCTGTGATTCAGTAAAATAGATCTGTTACAACAGTAGCTGTCCTATAGGATCACCTTCTCTCCCTACAACATCAATGAGCCTTGGATATTCAATGCCCACTGACAGTTTGCTTGTTATCCTTACTTGGACCAATTTTTGGCAAGTACTAACCACTGCATACAAA
This sequence comes from Leptodactylus fallax, assembly GCA_947044405.1. NCBI lineage: Eukaryota > Metazoa > Chordata > Amphibia > Anura > Leptodactylidae > Leptodactylus > Leptodactylus fallax. The sequence continues at coordinate 4,108,249 of CAMRHE010000177.1, read as the reverse complement.
GAACACCACACAAGACCTGCTGTTTTGGAGATGCCCTGACCTACTTGTCTATCTATCACAATTTGGCCCTTGCCTGAAAAACCTCTCTACAGTTCCTGCCACAAAACGGCTCCTTGCTAGCTAATTTGCAGTTCACACCCTGTTGCAAGCCAAGGTCCGGCCATAGATACATTAGATAGGCAAGATGTCTTCACAGTGAGTGGTGGGGGAGGTTCTGTTCTTTCTTCATACAGTGAATGGAGAGGGGAGAAAAAATGTTTTCTCGTTGATAGGCACTTGAGCAGCCAAGATCTGTCTAAGGCTAAGGCCCCAAGGGCCGTCCCGCAGCAAAAAAGTTGTGGAAAAAGCCGTAGTGGCAACGCATTGCAGTTCTTCCTGCAGTGCTTTGCACAGAAAGTTCGCAAAGGTTTTCTCTGCGGACTTTCTGCTTCAATTATATACATAGGGATCTATATGCGGCATTTTCGCAGATATAATTGACATGCTGCGATTCCCAAAACCACAATGGTTTTGGAAATTGGCAGGTGTACGCCCTCCGTATTTTCCCGCAAAGTGGGGATGGGATTCGCTAGAATACCATCTACTTTGCTGAGACTGTAAAACACCGTGGTTTTACGTCACATGGGGCCCCGGCCTAAAACAGCTTTTACACTTGCCCATATTTTCTGCTTCCAACATATGAAATGTTTACTTGTTGCCTAATATATCCTACCTCTTAACTGGTGTTGCTGTCACGGGATAAGAAATGTTATTCACTTCACCTGTCAGCAGGTTTAGTACTATGACTGATGGGTATATTTGCACTCTATAGTGATGAATGAGGTTTCATACAATCTTTCTGCAGTTTGTTATACTGTACACAGGGTAGCCTCCAAATTGATACCCCTGGGATCGATGATGCACTTCTTTCTGAGTATGGTGAGAAGGAATTGATGACTGACCTCCCTGGCTATCCAGAGAGGCACAAGAGAGGTCAGCCTAGCAACAGACTGTTTTGGATCCTCCTTGCAGAATACACATGATACATTATGGGATTCGGCTGATGCTGCCAATCCTGAAGTTTTCACATAACACATGTCCAGAAAACAATTTGTTCTCCTAAACCAACAGTTTAACACTCTTCTGTGGAAGATAAATCACTTACTTATTTCACGCCAGTGTTATTCTATTTAGGAAAACATTTCAGGACCGGGATCATTGGCTTAAAAATGTCAAATGAAGCTTATACTGAATACAAACACCCAAAATCTGTCAGAACAGCTTGACAGAAATATTCGGTCTGTAAGTTTCAGCATAACACACATTTATTTTACCACCATACAGATATCAACTATTTTTGGACTTTACAATCCCGTCCTATTGCTCCTTTTTTGTTTTTTTTATGTTCATTTGAGATAAATACATTATTGTTTCTTGTGAAGTACGCAGAAGCAACTGCAGATCCTTCTACACGGACTTGTCCATTTCAATTTTTGACAGTTTTTTAACATTATGTAAGGTCCTGTTCACACTGCTGACTTCCAATCAGCTCCATCCCATCATTGCATTGTGATGGCTAAGAAACGTCTGCATGCTGCACTATTCTTTGATCTTACCTACACGGGAGGTATATTCTGGCAGAAACAACAGAAACTCAGCCGTGCAAAAACTGTTACAAAACATGTTTTTTTGTGGTTGTGGATTTCACTGCATAAATTCTGCAGATTTTGCCCTAAGCATTGTAAATGGTGAAATCCACTGTGAAAATCCCCAACAGAGGTCAAGTTTTGTTGCAGATTCCACATTGACTTTTCTGTAATGTTTTAAGTTTTTGGATAAGTGTAACTTTTTTCTTGATATCGTGTAAGGAGGGGTTTGCTGAGCATTTTTGCAATAACTTTATTAATCTATTGTACTTTCTTTTAGCAGAAATCAGGTTCTAAAGTTCTCCCATATTCACCCTGTATTCCCAGTATATACAGTTTTAGCATACTGCAGTACTAGCTATAACAGAAACAGAAATCACTAGGTAAAAAGCTAGAGCTGCAATATTAGCAGCATATGAGACTCTATGCATATGAGGCTCTTAGCTTTGAAATAACACCAGAAGCACTGTTCTAGGTGGTGTAAAACCGGAGATACAGCTATTTCAAGTGACCCCCACACACACTCTGCTATATATATATCTATATAGATATCTATATATCTATATAGATATCTATATATATCTATATATATATCTATATATATACCGGTAATAAAGGGTGAATACAGGACAGATCTCTCTAACAACGCATAGTTAGAGCGCTGCTAGGGAGAACTTTAGAACCTGTTTTCTGCTATTAGAAAGTACAAAAGGTGAATAAAGTTTATTACAAAAATGTTTAGCAAACTCCCTCCTTACAAAATAGCAAAAAAAGTGAAACATAGAATAAATGATGAAGATTCTGAATGTATATGTGAACAGTGAACATTAGATTATACTAATATATCGCCACCTGCTGTGAAATAGGAAAAAAAAGACGATGGAAAGGAAATAATTTGACTTTTAGGGTAGTTATGACTGTTAATAAAACTATGAAGCAAAAGCTCTGGCCTGGTGAGCCAACTACAAACCTTTCAGTAACTCCTTGGGCAGTAGTGGAGCAGGCCCTCTGTATCTCATCAGCCAGTCGTCTTTTCTCCTCTTCCAACCTTGCCAATTCTTCAGGAGATCGCCTTTGCTGAGTGATGAGCTGCAGGTCTTGAAGGAGGGCTTCCTTCTCCTTGATGAGCTGGAGACGATCCCTGTCGGCTTCAGCCATTCCTGGCCAGGCTTCATTATCCAGCAGAGCCAATTGGTGTTGTATGTTGGAAACTCTGATAAATAACAAAATAAGTAATTAGCAAATGACCAGAAACATTCTTATAGAAATACATAGTAATAAAACCCACAACTCTCCATGACATCTGCTATGTAACCCTAGAATGTCTAGCTTAAAATGAGGCTTTTAATATTATTGCTCCAGTAGAAAACCCTTAGTAGAAATAGAAGATTTCACTTGACAGCTCCACCCGGAGTTTACATTGAACTAAACAGATAAAAAATGTCCTCTTCTTATAGCAAGACTGGCAGCTGTTTCCAATTGATAAAGGCAGAATATAGATGTGCTGCTGACACATCACCAATAGACTAGAAAGCCAGGGTAGTCAACCTCTGACTGTGGCTAAGAAATGGCCTTAATGCCCTGTATATATGCACTGGTGAAAAAAACATAAGTCATCAGAAAGTCGGAACAGTACAACATTATACTACTATCAACTTGGAAGATACCACAATGTACCGCACAAGAATGGAACTGAAAAACCAGCTATAAAAAGTCTGTGAATTTTCAGTTTCTTGTATAACACCATGTCTGAAGAAGAGAGCTAGTACTCTCGAAAGCTTACCATCAAATATACTCAGTTAGCCTCTAAAAGGTATCTTCAGATTTCTTCACTCTTCCACTACTTTCTATGGCTAACACGGTACAACATTCTACTACTAATAAATCACAATAAAAACACTAAAGGTTTTCTTTTCATCCTGAGATCCTGGATGCTTAATTACTTTTAATTAAAGGGGTTACCCCACAAAAAAAATATTTAAAGGGAAATATAGCCCTTTTTATGGTGTTTTAGCACTTTAAAAGAAATGCCTATATCCGCAAATATTCCAGGAACAATGTCAGAACAGTGCCACCTACTGTTTCTATAAACAGCCTTTACTGTGTCCACTTCAGTAAATGTGCTGAGGTGGACACACATGCTCAGTTTCTCTTCTCCTTTTACAGCAGCAAACATAACTGATCCTATAGCAGGCTTAAAGCTTGTCAACCTTTTTTTGTTACTGGGGTCTCAATAACCAGAACCTGGTGATACCTGGGACTCACCACTGGCCAAAATGAAAACCTCATCTCAAGCCTGAGAGTTTGCAATGTATCTTTTTGTCACTGCTTCTCGTGTTCTTTGGCTGTGCCTGTTATTGCAGTTCAGACCTTTCATTTGTGGCGTAAAATGAAGCTCCTGGGCCCCAGCGCAAAATAAGTAATGTGGCCCCATTCCTACCTTGTGTCATTTAGGATTGTGGTATATTTTATGTGGCCGAGGGACCTTAAGAGGTCCTACAGGATCCATGTCCTGGTAACATCTGATACCATCACACCGCCTATAGTTACACGCCTGTTTGTGGCTGGTATTGCAGCTCAGCCCCATTCACTTGAATATGGCTGATCTGCTGCTATACCAGACTCAGTCTAAAAAAGAAGCCGACTTTTTTTATAATTGCACACACTTTAATTAATTAAATTTCAAATTAATTTTTAACTTTTTAGTGATGCTTTTGCCTTTAATGAAAGTAGAAGCATACCCTTCAGAAATATCACAATACATCTACTCCCCTTTGGCTCTTGAATATGAGACAAGAAGCCAAAAGTAAAGTAAAGTATGCTGATACTTCTCAATTTCCACAGGAGAAATGACATTACATATGGCCAGGAAAAAAACCTCTCCCAAAAGAAAAGAAATCTAACACAGTTTATTTCCTACTAGCATCTGGAAAGAATTTATATCACGTGGCCTTGAAGGCAAATATTTTTCTTAAAACAATGTTTTAAAAATGAAGGGAAAAAGGCTTAAAAAAAAAGCAAAAGAAGAATACCAGCATTTGTGGAAGGGGAATTCAGCACACACAGAGTAATAAAAAGACATACTAATATTTCCATGTCAGGGCAAAATGATCTCAGAAATGCAGATTTCCCAATGTAAATCAAGAGTATTGACATGACACATGGCATAAAATATGTACAAAGATGGGATAGAAACCAGTCTAGAAACACATGATATGCTGCAGATTGTATAGCTGTGGCTATAGGTTAGGTGCCAAAAACCACTAGGTAATGCATTTAGGTAGTACTAACTTTTTCCATCAAAACCAGTGAACTTGTAGGAGGCTATCTGTACTGTTTAGCTGCTTTACCCCCTTGTTTAATCTCAGTGGCAGAGGAAATGAAGGTTGAAAAAAGTAAAAATCTGGTTGCTATGTACATGCTACCGAGCTTCCCCATTGAACAGATTAAGCCTGTAATGCAGAATATCCCAAGCAACCAGAATGTCTGACATAACTAAGCATTTAGCTTAAAAGTGAACTGGCATCCATGAAAGAGCAGGAGAAGCACAGGTTTGAGACCACTGTCCTAGGCTGAATTCACACAAGAAGGGTTTTTTAACCATAAAACAGTAGATATAAACAGGAGGGAAAATATAAAGGAAGGACTAATAATTTTCCTTTCTTCTGCATCCTCTGCATCAGAATTTTCTGTCTAGCAGAGCATTCAAAAAGTATTTAGACCTCTTTCACTATTTAACATCTTTTTTGTGTCCCAACTTCATTCTAAAATGGATATTATGTTGTCATTATTAACAATGAAATAAGATTTGTCAAAATGTTTGAAAATTTCTGAAAAATAATAATGTGAAATATCACATTCACATAAATATTCAGACACGTTACTCAGAACTCCTTTGCAGCAACTACCGCTTCTCAGGTACAATGCTACAAGCTTGGCATACCAGTATTTGGGGATTTTCTGCCACTTTTCTGCAAAACCTCTTTGGCTCTGTTATGTTGGATAGCAAGGGCGTGTGCACAGCTATGTTCAGGTCTCTGCAAAGAGACTCTGGCTGGACGACATATATATAGACCGATCCCAAAGCCAACCCAGTGTTGCCTTGGCAGTGTGTTTAGGATTATTGTCCTGTTCAAAGGTGCATGTCTGCCCCAATCTGAGGTCCAAAATGCTCTGGATCAAGCATTTAATCAAATATCCTTCTACACTTTTCTGCTTTCATATTTCCCTCTATTCTGAGTTGTCCATCTGTTCCGGCATCTGCTCCCACCACCATGTTTCACCACAGGTATTGACCAAGTGATGAAAGGTGCTGTGCTTGGTTTCTTCCTATGACACTTGATATATATGCCAAAGAATTCACTGTTGCTCTCATCAGACTAAAGAATTTGTATCTCATGGTCTGCGAGACCTTTTTGGAAAACTCCAAACAGGTTGTTCTCTGCCATTTACTAATAAGTGGCATTAATCTGGCCACTCCAGCATAAAGGCCTGATGAAGTCCTGCACAGATGGCTGTCCTGGAATGTTCTCCCATTCCAATAAACCAACACCGGACCTCTATCTTAGTGACCTCTTGTCTCCCAATTGTGTGCAAACTCTGTTCTTTGGAATCTTTAATCCGTAACATAATTCTTGGAGACTACAGACAATTCCTTCAATTTCATGGCTTTGTGTTCACCCAAACATGCACTGTCAATTGTTAGACCATATAAAGTCATGTTCAAGCAACTGAATTTACCACCTGGAACTTCAATGAAATTGTAGAAACCTCTCAACTAAACAGGTTTCACCCAAGCTCAATTTTAATGCCTCATACACACAGGGAAAAATGTGGCAGAAAATTCAGTCCGTACAATAGTTCAGGTCAAATTTTCCAGACAGGAGAATAAGATTCCTTGCATCAGTGACCTATGATGCTAGGCATCTCTACCTTTTCGCAGCTCTAATATACTCAGTACAGATTGGGATAGAAGAGTCGCGTGGAGACAAGGACTTCTAAAATTATAGATAACTAGGATGAAAAGTGTCCTGGTTTCTGGATTAAATTCAGTCCAGGAAATGTGAGCACTATACAGTCATATGAAAAAGTTTGGGCACCCCTATTAATCTTAATCATTTTTAGTTCTAAATATTTGGGTGTTTGCAACAGCCATTTCAATTTGATATATCTAATAACTGATGGACACAGTAATATTTCAGGATTGAAATGAGGTTTATTGTACTAACAGAAAATGTGCAATATGCATTAAACCAAAATTTGACCGGTGCAAAAATTTGGGTACCCTTATCATTTTATTGATTTGAATACTCCTAACTACTTTTTACTGACTTACTGAAGCACAAAATTGGTTTTGTAACCTCACTGAGCTTTGAACTTCATAGCCAGGTGTATCCAATCATGAGAAAAGGTATTTAAGGTGGCCAATTGCAAGTTGTTCTCCTATTTGAATCTCCTCTGAAGAGTGGCATCATGGGCTCCTCAAAACAACTCTCAAATGATCTGAAAACAAAGATTGTTCAACATAGTTGTTCAGGGGAAGGATACAAAAAGTTGTCTCAGAGATTTATCCTGTCAGTTTCCACTGTGAGGAACATAGTAAGGAAATGGAAGACCACAGGGACAGTTCTTGTTAAGCCCAGAAGTGGCAGGCCAAGAAAAATATCAGAAAGGCAGAGAAGAAGAATGGTGAGAACAGTCAAGGACAATCCACAGATCACCTCCAAAGAGCTGCAGCATCATCTTGCTGCAGATGGTGTCACTGTGCATCGGTCAACAATACAGCACACTTTGCACAAGGAGAAGCTGTATGGGAGAGTGATGCGAAAGAAGCCGTTTCTGAAAGCACGCCACAAACAGAGTCGCCTGAGGTATGCAAAAGCACATTTGGACAAGCCAGCTTCATTTTGGAAGAAGGTCCTGTGGACTGATGAAACAAAGATTGAGTTGTTTGGTCATACAAAAAGGCGTTATGCATGGCGTCAAAAAAACACAGCATTCCAAGAAAAACACTTGCTACCCACTGTAAAATTTGGTGGAGGTTCCATCATGCTTTGGGGCTGTGTGGCCAATGCCGGCACCGGGAATCTTGTTAAAGTTGAGGGTCGCATGGATTCAACTCAGTATCAGCAGATTCTTGAGAATAATGTACAAGAATCAGTGACGAATTTGAAGTTACGCCGGGGATGGATATTTCAGCAAGACAATGATCCAAAACACAGCTCCAAATCTACTCAGGCATTCATGCAGAGGAACAATTACAATGTTCTGGAATGGCCATCCCAGTCCCCAGACCTGAATATCATTGAACATCTGTGGGATAATTTGAAGCGGGCTGTCCATGCTCGGCGACCATCAAACTTAACTGAACTGGAATTGTTTTGTAAAGAGGAATGGTCAAAAATACCTTCATCCAGGATCCAGGAACTGATTAAAAGCTACAGGAAGCGACTAGAGGCTGTTATTTTTGCAAAAGGAGGATCTACTAAATATTAATGTCACTTTTCTGTTGAGGTGCCCATACTTTTGTACCGGTCAAATTTTGGTTTAATGCATATTGCACATTTTCTGTTAGTACAATAAACCTCATTTCAATCCTGAAATATTACTGTGTCCATCAGTTATTAGATATATCAAATTGAAATGGCTGTTGCAAACACCCAAATATTTAAAACTAAAAATGATTAAGATTAATAGGGGTGCCCAAACTTTTTCATATGACTGTATGGTCCAGATTTTCTGGACTGTATTTAACTGTGCCCAAGGGGCCTTAGCCTCATAGCAAAAAGTCTGAAAACCTATTTTTGCAAACACTTCCAAAAGCCTGATTCTGTTTTATCATTTTAGGGTCTTGATGATGTGTAGATTGATGAGTTAAAAAGAATAACATCTACTTTAATACAGGGCTGCAATGAAAGGGCCGAATACTTTCTTAGTATAAGGCATTTAAGACAACAGGAGAAATGTAGATTCCATGTGAAAATATAACCTTTAATGGCTAACCTCATCACGGATGTTGCAGAGGTAAAGTAGTAAAAATGTGACCATAACCTTTCATGCCAGTGTAAGATCAAGTAATACGCATTAAATACCACATAAATCTGCTATGAAGTTCTCTGAGTCATTTGTTATTGGATTTCATTGCTGAGGAACTTCAAACTGTAAAAATATATTAACGTCATGTCCTCTCTCTACTAGAAACGTAATCTGGTGATTCTGTGTTCCCTAACCACGCTCATGAAATTTACACTACTGTGAGCAATAGTCTCAATGGTGACATGACTCCCACAACCCCACTTTGAGGTTATATTACATTCCCTTCACTTTCTTTTATTGAAATGTCTCTTACACTGGATCTGCTTCGCTGACATCCATATAGTAGTAACCACTAGGACCGTCACTTCCTGCTCTGCTGTTACCCTCTTATACCAGTTTTACATGACTGCGATACGATTAAAGGTTCCTTGCTTGTTATGAGTGTGAGACACAGGGTTGTATGGGGATCTATATTTAGTTCTGTAAAACCACAGAGGGTCCAGGTATTGTAGCTATAACAGAATACATACAATACTACAACCATCTGAAATTTATCTTCGCCTGAGATCACACACAGCAGAAACAAACTGCGATAGAACTGGTCTGTAGCTTGCCGATCTGTGGCAAGCATAGAAAGCACTATAAATTTTCTTTTTTACAACTTTTTTGAGACACTATCCACTTTATTTGTCCCTGTGGCCATTATATGGTATCTCCTCTTGAAGGCTTTCATCTATTCATACAGTACATAGGCATACCTACTATTAGATTTAATGGGGCCACCAACCAAAAAAATCATTATTGTCGGGTGATTAAATCAGCTGACTTTCCCTACATATTCTATTTTCCTTGTGAGTATTCGTGCCCTATGGATAAGGTTTATTCATAAATACATGTTATGAGTACTAATATGTAGGACACCTAAAGATGGACAAGGAAAAGGCTGCAGAGTGTGTAGGATATTGTCAGATGTGCATCTCAATGCTGTGTTATTATTCACATCTTTATATCATTTTTCAGTTCCAAAAATGCTGCAGCCAGATTTAATGTTAAACTCTAGCAAAGTAGTAAAGTCTACATTTAGCATTTTCTTGTTTTTTTTTTTTCAAAATGCAGCATGTCCTGGATATGGTGTTTTTTCCTGGCATTTTTTCCACAGCTTTCTCTATATTCCTTTGAAAATGGTAAAAAAAAAAAAAACATATAAAATGTTACAAAATAAAAAAAAAAATGCCATGAAAACAACTGTAAAAATGCTATTGAAAGACTTAAAATGCATGACATTTTATTGTACAAGTTTGCAAAGCTGAAAAAAGTTTATGTGTAGAAGCACTTTAAGAAATTTCCCAGGATCACGATATTGATGGCTATCAATATCAGATTGGTGGGGGTCCGACTCTCAGCTACCATATCAATCAGTCCGAAAAATTGGGAAAACTTTGAAAGTTTCCCCAAGTGCAGTGGCCAAAACCATCAAGCGCTACAAAGAAACTGGCTGACATGAGGACCGCCCCAGGAAAGGAAGACCAAGAGTCACCTCTGCTGCAGAGGATAAGTTCATCCGAGTCACCAGCCTCAGAAATCGCAGGTTAATAGCAGCTCAGATTAGAGACCAGGTCAATGCCACACAGAGATCTAGCAGCAGAAACATCTCTACAACAACTGTTAAGAGGAGACTGTGTACAGCAGGCCTTCATGATAAAATAGCTGCTAGGAAACCACTGCTAAGGACAGGCAACAAGCAGAAGAGACTTGTTTGGGCTAAAGAACACAAGGAATGGACATTAGACCTGTGGAAATCTGTGCTTTGGTCTGATGAGTCCAAATTTGAGATCTTTGGTTCCAACCACTGTGTCTTTGTGCGTCGCAGAAAAGGTATGGACTCTACATGGCTGGTTCCCACCGTGAAGCATAGAGGAGGAGGTGTGATGGTGTGGGGGTGCTTTGCTGGTGACACCGTTGGGGATTTATTCAAAATTGAAGGAATACTGAACCAGCATGGTTACCACAGCATCTTGCAGCGGCATGCTATTCCATCCGGTTTGCGTTTAGTTGGACCATCATTTATTTTTCAACAGGACAATGACCCCAAACACACCTCCAGACTGTGTAAGGGCTATTTGACCAAGAAGGAGAGTGATGGCCTGGCCTCCACAGTCACCAGACCTGAACCCAATCGAGATGGTTTGGGGTGAGCTGGACCGCAGAGTGAAGGCAAAAGGGCCAACAAGTGCTAAGCATCTCTGGGAACTCCTTCAAGACTGTTGGAAGACCATTTCAGGTGACTACCTCTTGAAGCTCATCAAGAGAATGCCAAGAGTGTGCAAAGCAGTAATCAAAGCAAAAGGTGGCTACTTTGAAGAACCTAGAATATAAGACATATTTTCAGTTGTTTCACACTTTTTTGTTAAGTATATAATTCCACATGTGTTAATTCATAGTTTTGATGCCTTCAGTGTGAATCTACAATTTTTATAGTCATGAAAATACAGAAAACTCTTGGAATGAGAAGGTGTTCCCAAACTTTTGGTCTGCACTGTATATATATATATATAAAATATATATAATACAATATAGGATGGATGTCATGAAGTTGTTCTATTTCTTGTATCTAGTCAGACGGCAATAGGTTACCATTTCTGCTGACTTATTTCCAAATGTATATCAGATAAGGGTTTATTCACAAACGGCAGATTTGTTACAGAAATTTCTGCAACTGTTCAGTTGATGTGATTTAAAGGGAGTCTGTCGGCAGGAAAATCATTATTAAAATAATGATAATACCTTGTGGGGCTGCTTATAGACTTTCCAAAGATGCCTTTCTTATTCTGCTTTGCAGCTCCATTTGCATGAAAATCAGGATTTTATTTTTAAGCATCTCTGGGAACTCCTTCAAGACTGTTGGAAGACCATTTCAGGTGACTATCTCTTGAAGCTCATCAAGAGAATGCCAAGAGAGAAGGTGTGTCCAAACTTTTGGTCTGTACTGTACCTGCAGCGGAAATGCTGCTATTTCCAAAACCGCCATGTTTTTGGAAAGCACAGCATGTTAATTATACCTATGGAAACACTGACGGTTTCCCTATAGGTATAACTGAAGCTATGAAATGCGCTGCAGGACAAAATGTGATGCATTTCCGCCGTGCTTTTTTGCTATGGCCCGCTACATGGGGCCTTAGCCTAAAGGTCCTCTTTAAGTTGTGATCTACCTCCTATTATCGGGTGGAGTTGCTGCCTTTTGGGTGACAGAATGTCATCATGTATAACTTATCGTAAAATTATATCTAATTTATGTGGATCAAGCCAAAGCTTTAGATCATTAAACTAGAATAACATTTAATATAGCTGCAAATGTCCCGAGAGATGTTTTATGTCAAACCTAAAACCTTTAAAATCAGCCATTACATCAGGTCGGATGCTATATATGTCACATTTAGCAGCAGATTAATATAAACAGCATTGTAATAAGCAGTCGTTCCTCCATGAGCAGTTTCTATTAATATAGTTATCCTAACATAAAACTAGTTCTGAAACCATCTGTATAAATGATCAGCAGCTGACCTTTACTACCGCCATGCAAGGCTCCCACTGAGCTCTGCAATCATGCAGGAAAGCTAGCCTTTCCCTAGCAATTTCCTCCGCCACACCCTGACCTTCAAACCCTTTTAGATCAGGAATTCCTGCAAGAAACAAAAATCTGCTACATTACATGTTATAGAAGAGGACATGCTGGTGTTCAGTTTAGCACAATACTAACCAAAACCACACACTGCAAACCTGATAACTGGTCATTTCCAGACACAGACCTCAATATCTTGCAATGTTGTTGGAGGGAGAACTCATTCACAGTGGCAGAACTAAAGTCTTATGGGCCCTGGTGCAAACTTTTGTCCGGGACCCCTGCCTCATCCCTACAGTGAATTCTTGATAGTGATGGTTATGGCTGATAAGGAGTTTAATCAACCTTAGTGTGGTTAGGGTAATTTGTGGGTCTCCTTGGCTTATTGGCCAGAAGGAATCTGCAATCTCAATACTGATACCAGTTCTTATGGGCCCCCTAAGACTCCTGGGCCCTGGTGCAACTGCACTCTATGCACCCCCTCAAGTTACACCGCTGCTCATTGATAACAGTGGATGCTTGTAAACCCCCAAGGTTAGGCTACATTCACATGACAGTGATTAATGGCTGTGTGACGTTTTTTTTTTTACGGACGTCACATGGCAGAATTAAATTCAATGTCAGTGAATGGGGTCTACTCACATGAACCTTATTTTGACGGTCCGTTGTAACAGACCGTCAAAATATAGGTCAAGTCCTATTTTTGTCCGTTTTCATGGATCACTCCATACACTCCGGTATGGGGGATTAGTGAAAAGGGGTGCCCCTTGGGAGCAAGATGGATGTTTTTCACAGCCATTTTGCACATCAGTCCTCTGAACATAGCCTTAGTGAGCTTCATTTAAGAGGTTATACACACAGCCATATTATTATAGGGATCTATAATACGGTATCTAAAGAAAAGAATGGGCCTATACTATGTCATATGGAGTGTAAAATGTTCTATTTCGTGACCTTACAATAGAGGAATAATGTAGAGTATCTCCAATATACGGTATATGTAGCCATTATTTTCCCCTCAGATTTTATATGGATCAAAGTTTCAATAAAACAAGAAAAATAATCCATCTGCTTCTATACAAAGTACAGTAAGGCGCCATCTTAGGTGCGATACATATTGAAACTTGTTGCACATATGGAATGTTTTCTTGGCACATTTTAGACCTCTTAGTCCAAAATGAGCATGATTTTAATGTCCTAAATTTGTTTATTTTTATGTTGTAGCACTCCATTATGGCCACAGTCTGCATATGTAATATGAGCTATTTCCAGAAGTTTAACATGTCAAGTCACAAATCCCATAACTTCTCAATATTGGTGTACTACAATTCACCAAGAGCGCCATACATATAGCAGATTCTGCTGCCTGATGCATCTTATGCGCCTTATATCTCTCTGGGAACATTTCCTGCATACTACTTTTCAAGAGTCTGATGAAGGTCAATGAGACCGAAACGTTACAACTTGAATTGTACTCTACTCGTTATATTTTGGAAATAAATTTCACTATTCAAAACGCTTTCTAGTACGGAGTCCATTATCTATGACAATTCAGTTTCAATACAATAAGTCACCATTACACTATCTATCTACCTATACGTTGATCAATGATCCATATTTGAAGGCAAACAATATAAATGGACATTAGTGCTTGACCCTTCTTATCCGGGTAAGGTGTAAGGACTTAAGAGCGTGGGATAAGTGGACAATTTATAAAAAGCATTTTTAAGTGTTCCTCTTTGTACACAGCACATTCCCCCTCCTACGCAACACCATAATAAGGAAAGTGTTGCCAGACGTTCAACGTGTAGAATGCACATATACACGGGATCAGGCACGAGACGTGCAGAACACTAGAAGCCATTGTGTAAAAAGTGCCTAAGAAATGAAGAATGTGGATGAATAATTTACATGAAATAAAATATACTTCATTAAAACTGACGACAGAGTTAACTCCTTCCATGGAGGGTTTTTTTTTTTCTACATCATGAGGTGCAAACTGCAGTGTTAAATTATTTATTTTTTTATTTATTATATTTTTCTTTTCCCACATGCAATTCCATCACTAGATAATCTAGACCTTTTTGTTATCGCATATATTTCTCTATACCATCCAATATGTTCCCTTGTCTTACATTTTGAGATCATTCAGTCTAATAAATATCTAGTAAAAACTTACTTTTTATATTGTACAATAATAATGTATAATGATATGGCGGTGAAGAGATTATTTTATTTTCCACCATCACTCACCTCTTTTTGGCTTCCTCATACTGCCAGTTAAGTCTTACTCTGTCCACCAGTCTTGCTTTATCATCAAAGCCAAACTATTAGAAAAGAAAGGAAATTATTCCAATTAAATTAATAAAAATACAATGATTGATGTTCCATCTAAGAAAACTGAATTGGATTTATCGCACCTCCCCGATATTGTCTGTTTGTGAGCAGGCATCACAGTATTGCTGAGGTAAACACGATTCATTGAGTGAGCTGGAGTTCTGGTGAATGTTGTGCAGAGAGTCGGAGATGCAGCAGCTGTTTCTGAATCCATCAGTCAGCTTAGCCAGGCTCTGTATGAAATAAAAACATGGCTGTCATTCCTGTCCACTATACTAGACATTAAAAAAACAGTAATTCCCAATGGCAAATCTATGTTATATAGTGGTTGACTTCTTGCCAAAATTTTAGACAGTGGCTACTGAGGATGAGCTGTCAACGTTCTTGTAAAGCGTCTATTAGACTTCATTTATTTATAGTATTATACCACACATAAATCATCCACTAAGAACTTTACTCTGCACAGCAATGTCCCATTTATCCTCAACGATCCATGTTTTTATTGGATTTGCTGTTTACCTCATTGTAGAAGTACACATTATCTGAATATAGGATAAAGTTATCTGTACACGATTCGGAATGGATTTTCTCAGTTTATGTCACACTCTTCACTTTGGCTTACAAATACCAATACAAAATAATGAGCATCGTGGGTTTTTTTTTCGCAGCGTTTTTCACAGAAAGTCCGCAGAGTTTTCCTCTTTTTCTGCCCCATTATACCTATATGGAAAACTGCAGGCATAAATTGAAATGCTGCGATTTTCAGAAACATGTGGATGAGATTAGCCAGCATCCCATCCACTTTGCAGGTACTGTAAAATGTGGTGGTGTTTTTTTTTTTTGCAGTGGATAAATGTTGCATTTTTGCCACATGGGGGCCCGGCCTAACAGTGTAAAAGTGCCTTTCTGCCAGGTGCACATTAGCACTGGGTGTCTGTTCTTCTGGACCACTAAAATAGCGAACAGCAACAGTGCTTGAGGGACCCAAGTAACTATAATGGGGTCCACTGTATGTCCATAGGATGTCCTTACTTTTTAACTGAAATCGTTGGACAAAACAGTCAGGCTTGCAGGACTTTTTTATCCATCGATTTCAGACGGACAACTGCGAAGGAACAAAGACTCTAAACGCAGATGTTAAAAAATTTACTAATTTTGCCTCAACACCTGTCAAACAAATGTCACATTGAAGAACAGGTCCTAACTTGAGGCCCCATTGTGCATGTTGTGAAAACGAGGCTCATAAGCACTGGCGAATGGTTGCCCAATTTTGCCTATAAATGAAGCACCATAAACCAGCCCATATGGGTGTGATTTGGCTGCATGTATTCAGCCACACGGTATGGTCTCACCCTCATGAAGAAGCTGTTTAGTAATATGTACCTAGCTTGGAGTCCCCACCTTTTATTACATTTACGCTAGATTATTGATGAGGAACATCTGCATCACTGACATAAATCAACTGGACACGTGTGAAATGTAATACTTCATATCAATACCAAAAAATGAAACATTTGCCAGAGATAAGAAAACAAAGATATGTTATGTGACAGAGTGGAGCCAAAAACTGCTGTCAGGAAACATTACTAAAAAGTAAAATGTATCTAAGGGCTACATTATATTATTGGTAGCAGAAGTGCTGGCGGCATCTTGCTTCTAGCTCTTAACCACAATACAGAAAACTTAACACTTTGCGGTTTACGGTTGTAAATAAGGAAGAGAGCATTCACACTACTGTTGTTACATCCGGCTGACAATGTTAACAATGGACACTAACAGATCTGTCAAAAATCTCATTGACTTCAATGGGATTTGTTCTGTCGTCTGTTAATAATTTTTTTAACAGATGAATAATGGAGGGTAATGAACGCTCCTCTGTTATACCGTCTGTCATTTCTGTCCGTTTTTTTTCTGGACATTAACGGACACTAATTGATGTTAATGTGTCTATTAAATGAATCAGCTAAAAAAAAAAATGGACACATTAACATCACTTAGTGTCCGTTTACCGTCCGTTGTAATAGGCATTGCGTTTTTGAAAATCGCAGCATGTCAATGATACCAGCGGAAACAGCTGGTGTTTTCCCTATAGGTTTAATAAGCTGTGTTTCGCTGTGTGGGGCAGTAGCCTTTGGGCTTCAGTCATCAGCAGAAACAAGCTGAGTTGCAGAACCAGACAAAGCTGCACACTCAGGAGTTGCTGTCCATGAACATACATTGTAGACGAGTAGCGTTCCTCGCCCTTTCATATAGCTGAACTATAAGGTCCCTAGAGTAGAACTGCATCAAGAAACACATTATTGACCTATTCCAAGGATAGAATATCAAGGTTTTTTTTCCCATAAATCCTCTTTAAGTTTATAACTCCTAAATGGCCAATATTAAAATGTTGGTTCACATTTGTTGATCCAAAGGTCATATGCTTACATATATTGGAGAACAAATATCTGGACTGAAACAATTGCCCCATCCCATTAATAGTCAGTAACTACCAGGGTATTTAGGAATCGACAACTGGGATGCACTTGATGATAACTATGGGTGGAGATCAACAGTAGGAAAATAAATCCATATTACTAGGAGACCAAGGAAAGGGGTGAAGCCATAGAGGATGGTGTGGAAGTCAAACTAAGCATATAACTTTTGAAGCCTGTCCCCCCTACCAGAAATGTTTTCCCAAGTGGTGTATCTTGAGGTGGTCCAGAGGCCCAGGAGCCTTAGGGCGCCCATAAGGTGTCTCTTCCCGTACAGTTATAGGACCTGGTACAGATTTTACACAGAGGCCCAGGAACTTCATGTCACACCTCTGTATATACCTCTCTATTAACAAAAAAGTTAAACATTTTTTGTGCCAAAACGACAAAAGTATTATATAGTAGGTATGATTCCTTTATTGACTACCCTGCGAAGCACATAGGCTTCTTTATCTGGCATGCTTACGAATGAATGGCTGAGAAAAGATGTTATACAAAAAAGACAATATGTATATGAGGTAATGTAGCTGGGGTAATAAAACTGAGGGTCTTGTTACAGATGGAAGGGCAATAGGGGTGATGGAGGAAGTGCGACCATGTAATTGCTCATAAATCTGGTGCAACACTATCCTTTCCTCTACTTTATTAGACAAAAAGAAAATCTGCTACAAAATGGTGCCAACTGAAATATAAACCTATAGCATTCATAAGAAGGGAATCTGTCATATTAAAGGGAACCTGTCATTCCTTAAAGGCAACCTGTCACACGGTAAATGCTGTTCAGTCTGCAGGCAACAGCATGTATATATATATATATATATATATATATATATACAGTACAGACCAAAAGTTTGGACACACCTTCTCATTCCAAGAGTTTTCTGTATTTTCATGACTATAAAAATTGTAGATTCACACTGAAAGCATCAAAACTATGAATTAACACATGTGGAATTATATACTTAACAAAAAAGTGTGAAACAACTGAAAATATGTCTTATATTCTAGGTTCTTCAAAGTAGCCACCTTTTGCTTTGATTACTGCTTTGCACACTCTTGGCATTCTCTTGATGAGCTTCAAGAGGTAGTCACTTGAAATGGTTTTCACTTCACAGGTGTGCCCTGTCAGGTTTAATAAGAGGGATTTCTTGCCTTATAAATGGGGTTGGGACCATCAGTTGTGTTGTTCAGAAGTCAGGAGGATACACAGCTGATAGTCCTACTGAATGGAGTGTTAGAATTTGTATTATGGCAAGAAAAAAGCAGCTAAGTAAAGAAAAACGAGTGGCCATCATTACTTTAAGAAATGAAGGTCAGTCAGTCCGAAAAATTGGGAAAACTTTGAAAGTTCCCCAAGTTCAGTGGCCAAAACCATCAAGCGCTACAAAGAAACTGGCTCAAGTGAGGACCGCCCAAGGAAAGGAAGACCAAGAGTCACCTCTGCTGCGGAGGATAAGTTCATCCGAGTCACCAGCCTCAGAAATCGCAGGTTAATAGCAGCTCAGATTAGAGACCAGGTCAATGCCACACAGAATTCTAGCAGCAGACACATCTCTACAACAACTGTTAAGAGGAGACTGTGTGCAGCAGGTCTTCATGGTAAAATAGCTGCTAGGAAACCACTGCTAAGGACAGGCAACAAGCAGAAGAGACTTGTTTGGGCTAAAGAACACAAGGAATGGACATTAGACCTGTGGAAATCTGTGCTTTGGTCTGATGAGTCCAAATTTGAGATCTTTGGTTCCAACCACCGTGTCTTTGTGCGACGCAGAAAAAGTGAACAAATGGACTCTACATGCCTGGTTCCCACCGTGAAGCATGGAGGAGGAGGTGTGATGGTGTGGGGGTGCTTTGCTGGTGACACTGTTGGGGATTTATTCAAAATTGAAGGAATACTGAACCAGCATGGTTACCACAGCATCTTGCAGCGGCATGCTATTCCATCCGGTTAGCGTTTAGTTGGACCATCATTTATTTTTCAACAGGACAATGACCCCAAACACACCTCCAGACTTTGTAAGGGCTATTTGACCAAGAAGGAGAGTGATGGGGTGCTACGCCAGATGACCTGGCCTCCACAGTCACCAGACCTGAACCCAATCGAGATGGTTTGGGGTGAACTGGACCGCAGAGTGAAGGCAAAAGTGCCAACAAGTGCTAAGCATCTCTGGGAACTCCTTCAAGACTGTTGGAAGACCCTTTCAGGTGACTACCTCTTGAAGCTCATCAAGAGAATGCCAAGAGTGTGCAAAGCAGTAATCAAAGCAAAAGGTGGCTACTTTGAAGAACCTAGAATATAAGACATATTTTCAGTTGTTTCACACTTTTTTGTTAAGTATATAATTCCACATGTGTTAATTCATAGTTTTGATGCCTTCAGTGTGAATCTACAATTTTTATAGTCATGAAAATACAGAAAACTCTTGGAATGAGAAGGTGTGTCCAAACTTTTGGTCTGTACTGTATATATATATATATATATATATACATATATATATATACATACATATACATATATATATACATATATATATATATATACATATATATATACATATATATATACATATACATATATATACATATATATATACATACATATATATATACATATACATATATATATATATACATATATATATATATATATACATATATATATACATACATATATATATACATATACATATATATATATATATATATATATATACATATATATATATATATATATATATATATATATATATATATATATATATATATATATACATATGTGCAGGAGGAGCTGAGCAGATTGATATATAGTTTTGTGAGAAAAGATTCAGTATAACCTTTCATTTATCCATTAAAGTCTCTTTGTTGAAGAGTCAAGGCAGCAGAGAAAAGGACAGCCAGAAAAAAACCATAAGCTATATCTATCAGCAATTTGTCATCCTTTACATCTGTAGAAAGTCTGATGAAAATTGCCACTATGGCTAAATCCCTCTAAAGCTTGTAACTATATGCTTTAATGAAATTATCACACAGAAAGGATAGAGAACAAAGAATGATAAAACCGTTTGGTATATTTATCTATGACAAAAGAGTCTGGCCTGTAACTTATTTCCAAAAAGTTTTACACAAAAACCTTGAGAACTGTAACAGGTACAAGGTGTAGATCGGTCGATGTACCATATTACTCAATTTGTGTCAATGAATCTGACTAAACTAAACTCCAATACAAGTTATCCAGCGTCATGTTAAACACAATGCCCCAAATTTACTACTGCGGGTACAACTAGAGACTGGAGAAAATTTCGGCGCAAGTCAGTGTATCTAGCATAAGCTAAAGTTTTTCGACTTGCAAGGCACGTAGTCGTGGCTTCTCAGTAAAGGGAGTGTGTTTTAAGGCATCAAAAATCAGCCAAAATTGTGTCATAAAATTCTGCCTTAAAGAAAGCCAACTAAAAGATTATATAAACTTAGACTAGACAGTCTAAAGATACGCCAAATTTATCATCCAGGATAAATCAGGCGCATTCTCAGACTGCCTAAATTTACACTAACTATTAGTAAATCTGGTTCAAAGAGGCAGATTTACTAATAATGGTGCATCGTAACTATGCCATCCAGTTTTGGGAACCAGAAAATATATAGGACATCAGAGAGTTGAAAAAAAGCAGCCAAATGAATGCATAGTATGGAAGAAGTTACATATGTGGAAAGGCTATCAAAATTAAATGTATCTAGTCTAGAGAAGAAAAGGCTGAGGGAGGATATGATATCCTTATATAAAGATGTAAATGGTCCTCATAAAACCAGGGCTGTGGAGTTGGTAAGCCAAACCAAAACCACCCACTCAGACTCCTTTATTTTTCCCCAGCACAACTCTGACTCCTGCCATGACTGACTCCACAGCCCTGCGTGAAACTGCGCAATAAATTATTTGTCCCACAGACAGAACACAGAAGACAGGGTCACTGCATGCACTTAAAGGAAGTGCAATTTTGTCATAAACTTCAGAAACATTACTTTACTGTCCAAACTGTAAAATTATAGAATATGTTCTATAGGATTTGGTAATGGTGTAAAGTGTATCAAGCTTCAAAAACGGACTAGGTATATTCCTTACTGCAACATACAGGAAAACTGGTATTAATGTAGAATGTTGCCAGCAGGGATCTGGAAGGAATTTTTCCACTTATGTGAAATTGGGCCTGTGCCATTAACTGTGAATGCCTTCCTCTCAAAAACCTTGGACATTTAAGTATAAAATGGCTGAATCTGAAGGACCTGGGTCTTTTTTCAACCCAATAACTATGGAACCATGGTTAAAATGTGCTGCATATACCACAGTAGCTGATGAAAAATCTGACACACTTTTAGAATATCTAGTCTATATTTATACCATCTTCTAGTTGGCCTTTCTGACAAATACTGTACAAGAATTTTGGCACATTTTTGGTGCATGGCGTTCTATATTAAGCCCCACCCAATTTCCACTAACTTTCGCCTCGCCTCTCTCAGACAAGGGTGCAGAAAGTGTCTAAATGTTAATAATTAATAAAATGTGGTGTAAATGTACCCCACTTTTTTGGTACACATTTTTTATTAGTAAATCTATGCCTACTAGATAGCATGCATAAAAATCTGTGCAGACAAAATCATAAAGTCTACTGAAAAAACATGAAAGCTCATGATCTGTCTATTTAGGGAATACTAAACACTCCATGTGCTTACAAATAGCAAAAAATTACAAAGAACCCCAACTAAACTTGATGAATGTGCATATAGTACTTGTGATGACCTAGACGAACGATATAATTCATCCCAGATTCCTTGTCCACCATTCAGACACAGGCGGCACCTTCATCAGAGAAGACTCTGATATCAGGCATTAGCGCTGGATCTCTGCTGTGTAAAATAGTGGAGTCCCAGCAAAAATTTAAAGTGCTAGGTATTCAAATGCACATTAAAGTCTCATGCACATTAACACACATGAGGCTTTTTTCAAGGCATATAAATGCTTTTACAGGCGTCTCTGACACCTCTGAATGTAAGTATGTGGATATAACCAATGACGCCAAAGTATAATCATTCTAAAGCAATATCAGAAAAGCAGAAAGTGGTATTTAACCACTGTTAGAATGGTACGACACCAACAAAGAAAGTAGAAGCCAGGGATGGAGCCATAGCCTCAAAAGATACAGTATCAAATTATAATCATAATCAAAATAGAGAATGTTATATAAAACTATTTAGCAAGATAAATCAGACTGACACAAAACAAAGAGATGCAGCAGGACGAGAAAAAAAAAAAAAAAAAGAGGGTAGAAGGGGCAGGGAAGGGTACCCAGTAGGATGCATCCAGTGCCACAGTGTCCTCCATAAAGTTTACAGCACTCTTCTCTCCCCATTAAAAACATATATACACTCGGCTAGCAACTTCACTTATATGGCTGGGAAGTCAGGAGAAATAGCGATGGATTGAAAATAATGCAATGGAACCAATATCTAATATTAAGAGGCAAATACTGTACATTTTATGTCATTGTATTCTGTAGGTCAGATGCTGATCAAGCAGATTGGAAGAAATACTTTTTTTATCGACAAATATCACTGAGGTAATTTTTCCAATGACAGAGTAAATAATTTCCACTGCAAATTTTGTAGCAAATCCATGCCAAATGTGCTGCAAAATGCAACATGTAACATGCACAGTTTGTATGGATTTAGCTGCAGTTTCATAGAAGATTTGACCCTAGCCATTGCAAGGGATGAAATGCAAGAAATCATCAACATAATGAGATCTGTAGTACAACCATGTCTAAACCTGACCCGACGGGTAACAGACTGACCTTTACATAACCATGGATTATAATTATGTCATTATACCGTACCTTAACTTTCCCATCGTCTGGATCTAGAGTAAAATTGTTATTTTCAGAGATGCCTTATATTACTGGTGCAACCCTCTCCACATCCATACCTGCATGAGATCGCGGCGTTCCTTCTCTCCCATACAAATTGCTTGCCGTATTGTTCGCAGTTCACTCATTATTGCTTGCGCCTCATCTAGCTTATAGTTTGTGTGAGCGCTTGACATCTTGCGATCAATCCTGCAAAAACAAATGCAAAAAAAGGGACCTTCAATATTGCTCTACGGGGACATTTTCTTAATAGGATTGTGTTTATAGCTTATAATAATGCAGAGCTGCTAATATCAATAGTAAAGACGTATTTAACTGGATAACTTCTCATATAAAAGTCACTCCAAAAATCAGTTCATACAATATTTGACCAAAAGTATGAGGACATTTTTTACTGTCTTTCAAGGCAATAGACGACTCTGAATTTGGCAGCTTTTCCATAGAATGCCACCAACCAGAATGCATAGAATTTACTGTAAAATGTAATGTTGGAGATATAATGGTAAGGGGCTCATACTCATGTTTGGCCCCTTATTTTCAGTGAAGGATAATGCTTAAGCTACAGCATTTTAGACAACTGTATGCTTCCAATTTTGTGGTAACAGTTTCAGAAAAACCTTTTTCCATTCCAGCAAGACTGTGCACCTGTGGACAAAACAACACATGGTGTGAAGAGTTTGGTTTGTAAGAACTCGAGGGGTCTGCACAGAGTCCTGACCTCAATCCCATTGAACACCTTTGAGATAGATCTTTTTGTCTAAAATCAGTGCATGATTCTACAAATAATCTTTTGGCCGAATGGGCATACATTTACACAGAAACACTCCAAAATCTTAGGGAAAGTCTTCTCGGAACAGTGGAGTCACACAAGAAGACCCAACTCTATATTAACATCCATGAATATGGAACTGGATGTCCAACAAGCTCATATACTGTGGGTTTGTGGTCAGGTGGACATATACGTTTGGTCATAAAATCTGCTGCAGCTACGTTCCAGCTAATAAAATATCTCTGAAGGAGTCTATTTACAGTACAATGCAAAAGTTTTAGGCAGGGGGAGCTGCAAAGAAAGAATGTTTTCAAAAATAGAAGTGTTAAAACTTTATTTTTGTCAATTAACAAAATTAAGCAAAGGAAAAAAAGAGAAATGCAAATCGAATCAATATTTGGTGTGACTACCATTTGGAGGAGGAGTTGTTACGTCTGCACCTGTTCGAACTTGTGCGCCATCCATTCGCACGCTGCAGCGCAGGAGGCGTGTTCAGTTTTGATTCCTTGCTTAGGGTTCTTCTTGTAGTGTCTGAACACTGTCCTATTCCCTCACCTTGGTAATTGATTTTCCACCACACCCATCTCCTTCACCTTTATTTCCTTCTGCCCCTCTAATGGTTAATTTTAGCCTTTACTGTGTGATTGACAGCCTGTCTTCCTATCAGGTATGGGGCGGTTTCTTCCTTCCCATTTATTGTTTGCTCACATTCACATTGGTGCCTGCTATTGCCTTGGGTGCTGGATATTCTCTCTTGCTGTTTGTTACCTGTATTGATATTCCTGACCTCTGGTTTTACCTTTGACTATTCTCTTGGATTCCGATTCTGTACTGCGTTGCTCGACTGTTACCGATCCCTTGGCTGGCTGACCTCCCTTTTGTTGTTGTTTGTCTTGTCTGCGTTCTGTGTCATCACCTATATCTAGGAAGGGTTTTGCCGCCAAGTTGTCGTCTGTCGCCTAGGACAGTTCAGGGACAGTGGGGGTTCAGCCTAGGGCTCACTGTCTTGTCATGCCCCTCCCCCCAGGGTTCACCAGCAGCTACTGGGGATTTGCTCCTCTAGCAACCCCCTTACAGGAGTCCTGGAAGTGATGATATGGCCCCCACAGAGCCCTGATCTCAACATCATCCAGTCTGTCTAGGATTACATGAAGAGACAGAAGGATTTTAACAAGTCCTAGAGACAGAAGGATTTTAACAAGCCTACATCCACAGATCGGTGAGTGGTGCTTCAATATGTTTGGAACAACCTCTCTGCCAAGTTCCTTTAAAAACTGTGTACAAGTGTACCTAGAAGAATTGATGTTGTTTTGCAGGTAAAGAGTGGTCCACACCACAAATATTGATATGATTTACATTTCTCTTCTTCTCATGCACTTTGCATTTTGTTAACTGACAAAAAAAAACTATTAACAATTCTATTTTTTAAAGTATTTTTTCTTGCAGATTTTTTTCCACACTTGCCTAAATGATTTGCACAGTCCTGTACATGAATAGGAGAACATGTACTGTATCAGAGACAATGCTCATATTCGCTTTCAGGCTTCCTTTCTGATGGATCCCAGACAGATCTGTTGTGGTCTGCTATTGCAGACAGAGCAGTGGGGGAAGGAAGCCAGCTGTTTTAGTGCCAGACATAGGTTGGTGAGAAGGAGGGGGGAAATGGCTGACCTCTTGGGACATACATATAGGAATTCTTTATACATTTTTGTCAGTTTGATTGCAATATGAGACAACATAGGACCAAAGTTAAGAAGGATATCAAGAGACAAATTGGTGAGTCTTGCTTTTTTGTGTACAGTGGGGAAAAAAAAGTATTTAGTCAGCCACCAATTGTGCAAGTTCTCCCACTTAAAAAGATGAGAGAGACCTGTAATTGACATCATAGGTAGACCTCAACTATGAGAGACAAAATGGGAAAACATATCTAGAAAATCACATTGTCTGAATTTTTTAAGAATTTATTTGCAAATTATGGTGGAATATAAGTATTTGGTCACCTACAAACAAGCAAGATTTCTGGCTCTCACAGACCTGTAACTTCTTCTTTAAGAGGCTCCTCTGTCCTCCACTCATTACCTGTAGTAATGGCATCTGTTTGACATTGTTATCAGTATAAAAGACACCTGTCCACAACCTCAAACAGTCACACTCCAAACTCCACTATGGTGAAGACCAAAGAGCTGTG
This sequence comes from Leptodactylus fallax, assembly GCA_947044405.1. Lineage (NCBI taxonomy): Eukaryota > Metazoa > Chordata > Amphibia > Anura > Leptodactylidae > Leptodactylus > Leptodactylus fallax. The sequence continues at coordinate 4,082,290 of CAMRHE010000177.1, read as the reverse complement.
GAAGGACACCAGAAACAGAATTGTAGACCTGCAATAGGCTGGGAAGACTGAATCTGCAATAGTCAAGCAGCTTGGTGTGAAGAAATCACCTGTGGGAGCAATAATTAGAAAATGGAAGACATACAAGACCACTGATAATCTCCCTCCATCAGGGGCTCCACACAAGATCTCACCCCGTGGGGTCAAAATGATCACAAGAACGGTGAGCAAAAATCCCAGAACCACACGGGGGGACCTAGTGAATGACCAGCATAAAACTGGGACTAACGTAACAAAGGCTACCATCAGTAACACACTACGCCGCCAGGGACTCAGATCCTGCAGTGCCAGACGTGTCCCCCTGCTTAAGCCAGTACATATCTGGGACCATTTGAAGTTTGCTAGAGAGCATTTGGATGTTCCCGAAGAGTATTGGGAGAATGTCATATGGTCAGATGAAACCAAAGTAGAACTGTTTGGTAGAAAGACAACTTGTCGTGTTTGGAGGAGAGTGAAAGCTGAGTTGCATCCAAAGAATACCATACCTACTGTGAAGTATGGGGGTGGCAACATCATGCTTTGGGGCTGTTTTTCTGCAAAGGGACCAGGACGACTGACCCGTGTACATGAAAGAATGAATGGGGCCATGTATCGTGAGATTTTGAGTGCAAACCTCCTTCCATCAGCAAGGGCATTGAAGATGAAACATGGCTGGGTCTTTCAGCATGACAATAATCCCAAGCACGCCGCCAGGGCAATGAAGGAGTGGCTTCGTAAGAAGCATTTCAAGGTCCTGGAGTGGCTTAGCCAGTCTCCACATCTCAACCCCATAGAAAACCTTTGGAGGGAGTTGAAAGTCCGTGTTGCCCAGTGACAGCCCCAAAACATCACTGCTCTAGAGGAGATCTGCATGGAGGAATGGGCCAACATACCAGCAACAGTGTGTGCCAACCTTGTGAAGACTTACAGAAAACGTTTGACCTCTGTCATTGCCAACAAAGCATATATAACAAAGTATTGAAATGAACTTTTGTTATTGATCAGATACTTATTTTCCACCATAATTTGCAAATAAATTCTTAAAAAATCAGACAATGTGATTTTCTGGATTTGTTTTCTCATTTTGTCTCTCATAGTTGAGGTCTACCTATGATGTGAATTACAGGCCGGCCTCATCTTTTTAAGTGGGAGAACTTGCACAATTGGTGGCTGACTAAATACTTTTTTTCCCCACTGTATTTTCTAAATTTTGTGTTTCTTACTGGAAGTTTTTTTCTAATTTTTCTGTAACAGTAACTGTACATAATAATGTAAAGACAAATGTGACAAATCCTCCACAAGCACGTAGGCCGCTCTTCCCGGCAGCTTTCCACCATGGCTAATAAGAGGACAACTCACTCCATCATGATGCTACTGGTGCATAACAATGGTGTTATCCTGCTTTTTCTACCATTTATCTATTCTTAATACATTAGTGATATAAATATAAGGAAAATGTATATGACCTGGATCAGAAAAGCAAACTAGTACGTGCCATACATGGGATGTTTCGACATGTAATACCTCCATGCCTTTTTAATAAAATTGCAAAAAGTCCCACAGGACAGGTGAAGAAGCTCTCTTATATCACTGAGATACCATCTGGATTTATGGCTCTAATGTTTCCTAGCTAGTCTTTCTCTCAGCTGTAAAGCTATGTGCATTTCTGAGCAATAACCTCACTTTGAATAAAACTGAGAGGAAAAAAAAAATCACCTTTCCCAGCATAAAGCACATAGTGGCCATAAAACAATATCTACTTTTTACAACCTCATTCATTAATGTCAAGTCGGAGGATATGCCGAATAAATTAACCCCGTGAGTAAGCTGCCCTTGGAATGGTTTAATCCTCAGAGTCCTATTTTTAAAATCCCATCTTGAAGAAATAGCTGCCAGCAGCATTAGACACCTCCCATGTAAAGCCATAGATTACCTACCAGAAGAATGGAAAGTTTTGTTGTGAATCTGGCCTTTTACATCATCACGGCTGGCAGAAGGCCTCCAGCTAACCACAGCTTTCTTCCTGCTACCCTTCTATCAACAGCAGGTACTGTTGAGAGGCCAGGGCTTTTTTTTTATAAACAGGACCTGTCCCATTACCATTAACAATGGCCTTTTTGTTTCTAAGTCACTTCTGTGTGTTTTACTGTTATCTCAGGGCACCGGCCATATCTGGTGTTTTCTCGTGGGCTCGTGTCTTGTGCTACATACATATAATCTATGGCTTCTCTACCAGCTCCCTAACAATGCCACCCTGTTCTTAAAGTATGCTAAGATTTTCTTAACTAAACACTAGCCCAGATGGAAATTCCCTACACTGCCAGAGCTGTAATGTCCTCTCAGCTATGCGTTCAGTAGGAAGGAATTACATGTTTGGGTCCTTGTGGAATACTGGCTAAGAGGACTCATCCTGGGAGGAGGGAGAACTGAGTCAGCATTGCAACAAATAAAAAAATCTGCAAAGAGCAGGTTGTACAGAAATGCAAAGCAAGGTAGCCATTCATAGCAAATGCTACCAATCCTTTTACGTAGGTTTTCATGAGCGGTAATTTTGAATGTAAATATGCAAGAGCTAAATGTTGATAATGGAAAATGTTTTTATTTTCTTTGCAATCATATTGTTTAGTGAAATAATCTTGTGCTTGGGAAGAGAGAAAGGCTCGCCCCATGTAGTGAGCTACAACCAGAAAACGCTGCGGAAAAAACGCATTATGGTTTTTCACAGAAAGTTCGCAGAGTTTTCCTTTGCAGACTTTCTGCCTCTATTATACCTATACGGAAAACGCAAATGTTTCCATAGATATAATTGACATGATGTGATTTACAAAAATGCAAGTGTTTTTGAAATTGCAGCATTTCTGCTATGTGTGGATGGGATTAGCCTCAATCCCATCCACTTTGCAGGTAATGTAAAATGCAAGGTTTTTGCAACATGGGGCCCTGGCCAAAAGATTCCATAGTAAATGTTAAAATAGGGCCCCTACTGGTGCTGACTGAGGTTGTGACACACTTCTATTTCCTTAGAATAGGTACTCATTATTACATCAGTGGGCTCCAACTCTTGGCACCCCCTCTGTTGATTAGCCATTTAAGGGGCCATGGCGCTCTTCATTGTTTACATGTATCAATAAACCGTTCATATTCAGAATGGTGTTCTGGATATTGCATTTTTGAGTATGACAAAAAAAAACTAATTTGTTTCCTATTTTCCTTTCCACAATCCTGGGGTTATTTCCTCACACACTTCTTTACTGGTGTTGCAAGGCCATGTGGAAAAATAATTACTACAAAAGTGACCAACACCCATTAAAATATGGCAAGAGTTCAAGCTGGGTTGGGTTCCCTCTAATGGGCCCCACAGAACCTGTATGCCCTCGTCAACATGGCTCCCAACCACACCACTGCATGTAAAAATTGACAATATGTTTATGTACTGTAATTGTTCTAAAAACAATGTGAAGATACAACGCAGAACACACATAGCCGCCCAGATCACTTCAGAGTATATGTATGACCAGTTACAATGGAGGTAGTGTAGAATATGTAACAGACTTACTCTTGCAGAGTCTCCACTCCCTTCTCTTTGAACTGAAGTTCTTGCTTCATCAATGTCAGCTCTCGTTTTAACCTAGAAAGCTAAGAAATGATGGATATATTTCAGAAAATTTCAGAGAATGCACATCGTAATAACTGTTATGTTTCCACTTTCTAAGTCCAATAGATCATTGCCTTGGCATTTTCTGAAAAGGTAGAAATTTGTAAGAAATAAGAATATAAACTTCTAATATACTAACTTCTACCTTTTTATAAATCAATGGCATATTACTAAAATAGGCCACCACTTTATGTCTGGTAGAGTCCAACCTCGGGAACCCCCAGTGAAGGGGTCTCAGCACTATACCCGTTACAATTTTTGATAAACAGAACAAATACTAAAGAAGAACAGAATTAAAGCAACATAGTATGCATAAATAAGTCAATGCTTTACAGCAATTTGCAACAGTGATATTTTTCACTTTTTATTCCCCTTTAAATCTAGTAAAATATGCAATTGATGAACAAGACTTTTTTTTCTATGTAAAGACAAAATGGCTCAATATTCATTATCAGCACTTACCCTGTCTCTACGACTTGCTATTTCAGCCTTGATTTGATGTGGATCATATTTTGTATTTGTAGAAAATCCTGAAAACGCTAAAAAGAAAAAAAAATTGTTTGCCTTCAGCAACAATCACAAAGTCATAATGAAATACAAAATTACTTTACCTTTAACAGTCGTGCGTCTTGCCCAGAAGAAAATTAGAGAAATGGTTTTGTGCTTACAATAGTATTTAAGATCTATATCACATGGATACCAAACACGGTACTCCACCCATTTAAAATCTATGGGCTCTACTACTTTTCATCCAAGTGTTTTGTATTTTATGCATAATTAAAAGAAAAATTTTTAAATATACTTGATATTACCAAGTGCATAGCGACCCTTTCTATACCACTAATACATTATTTAATAAGCACAGTGAGCATCATTAAAAATAAAGGCTAAAAGTCAACACCAGAAATGATGATTTGGGTGACTTTGCCTCCAAATAATGAAATAAAAAGTGATCAGAAAGTTGTATGTACCCCAGAACAATAATGAAATAATGAAAAGAACAGCAAATATCGAACCTTCAACCAATCTCTAAATTAAAAAAATGTTTAAAAAGTTATTTAGTAGGGGTTCCCCAAGGTAAAAGGCTGAAAAGGTGGAGAAACACTGCTGTATTATGATAATGCAAATCCTGTTTCTCAGCTGTTTCTGTAACTTCTTAGAGCTGAATGGAGCAACAGCAAGCATGTTCGACGGTCATTGTGCTGGTAATGAGGAATGGGGGACTCAGCAATCTAAGGATACATTGTTTTGTTTGTGGGGAAAATCCCTTTAAGGCTAGGGCCCAATGAAAAACCACTGAGTGAAAAACCACGGCGGAAATGCATGGCGGTTTTTCATGCAGCGATTTTCACAGGAAGTCTGCAAAGTTTTCCTCTGCTGACTTTCTGCTTCAATTATACCTATAAGGAAACCCCCGGCGTTTCTGTTGGTATTTATACTGCGCATACTTTTCTTCAATTTGTGGATGGAATTAGAATTCCATCCACTTTGCAGGGACTGTAAAACACCGCGTTTCATCTTTTGGGTGTTTTCCGCATTTTTGGTGTTTTGTTCATCCAAATCTGTTCTTCCCCATCCAAAGATATAAGCCCTTTTAATGTTGATGCAATTTCTCTGAGCATGGGATCTGTGTAATATAAGCTTCTTAGTGTTACCGCCCACTTGGCTAGTATACCCTAAATTGCATCAACACTAAAAGGGCTTATATCTTTGGAATGACTGAACAAACTTGGATAAACAAAACACCAAAATGCTCAAGGTGAGAGCTCCTACCAGATGAGGTATGTCATTGGGCTTTTCAGACATGATGACAGGTCCTCTTTAATCCTGCCTACAGTACATTTTGAGAAGTGAGGACACAGAATTGCCAAAGCTTTTCCAGTAGTGGCAAAGTCAATGACATGTTTGTTTGTTTTTTTTTTTTTATATAATTCAAATATTTATGCATTTTTATAAGACTACAACAAGGTCCAAAATAAACCAATACACAAAAACACTAACATAAAAAAAATAAACAATGCGGACAAGGACCACCAGGAGAACCCCCAGATGGACCCAGCCAGCAAGGCAACAGGAGTATGGAATAGGAAGAAAAAGGATAACAAGTTGAGGAAGTAGGAAGAGAAAGAAAGAGAGCAGAAAAAGCAACAAAAGCAGAGAAGAGAAGAGAAGAGAAGAGAAGAGAAGAGAAGAAGAAAAGGGAAAAAAAAAAAAAAACACAAACAAAAACCGAGGGGAGGGGGAGGGTAGCTAAGGGGGTGTGAATAGGGGGCAAACAGAAAGACATACCAGATAAGAGTCCCAAAGAGGGTTCAGAGAACCATTCATGTCAGGTCCTCAGCAGCCGGACCCACAATCTCCAACATAGGGGCAGATATTAACATATATGCGGTTATAGTACTGGGTTCAATAGCAGAAACCATGTACAAAGCACCATGCCCAGGACTAAGAGGAAGGCCCAGAGCCCAGAAGCGCCTGATACTCTCCAGAGAGTTGAAATTCCAACCAGTAGAACCAAGTAAGTCAATGACATGTTAATAAATCTCATCTACACACTGCAGTGATAAATAATCTGCAGTGATAAATAACCTGCACTGCGGGTATAAAATCAGCAGCATGTTAATTTATGCTGCAAAATTTTACACCAGATTTCACCCTTTATGACATTTCCGCACTGGAAAATCGTAGATATATCCTTTGTGGATTACATCATATATTTCTGTTTATACATCAATTACTGCAATTGTATTATATGTATATAGTATAGTATAAAAGGTTTCTAGTGGGATGTGTACTATAAACAAGAATACATTAGTATTCCGTGATGTAAGTATTTATGGGACTGGGGCAGTCATTGTTTTTGTAAAAGAGGTCTCCATGGTGATGGTGACGTTATAATATTCTCATGACCCTCTGAATAGAAAACTTAAAATTTCTTTAAAGAAAAAAATAAGCGGTATGTACATGCCAAGGATAAAATAACAAAAAGATTATTCTGTATCTGTGGGTGACGTTATCACATCACTCCAGTATTTCTCTTTGGTGTCAATGCTCACTCTGCTATCAGATGTTCTTACTTTGTAATGATACGCACAAAGATGACAAAGTCATAACTTCTGCAACTACTTAAAATTCTCCCATGACATCATCTTCCTTGATAATTTCATGCGAGGAGAGCGTTCATTCATATAAAAACACAGAACAACTGGAATAAGAGTAATATGTGGGTGGCTGTGATTCACTAAGGGAAAAACTCTCTGCAAGGACAACAAATATAATCTACATAATATATTTCTGCCTCTTATGAAATGATGACACTTCCCTTGAGCGATACCAGGAAGGCAATGATGGGTATGTGATCCATCTGTTTGAAAACAACTACTGTACACTACAATGAAGTATTAACCTTTTTAGTTATGTATGCGCCATGACTAGCTCACGCAGCGCAGTGGGAACAAACATGTGGGTTGCAATAGTTTATATAAAGAATGGCTTTGTCTTATGTTTGGCCTACACACATAGGCCACTGCCAGATGACATTCTTATCTACAGAGTGGAGAACAGTGGCCAAAATGAATCTAGTAAGACATACGGATACAAGGGACTCTTACAGTATTGGAGTAAAAAGAACATTAGAGTGTATTCACGTGAAGTGGTAATGATGTGACAATAAGTAGCCACAGTTCTAACTTATGGTCAACACGTTGCACTAAATCACACCCAATTACATGCAGTTTTGCAGCAAAACACAGGTGTGGCAAAGATGTAGTTAAAAAAAACGGCTTTTATGTATATGCATTTGTCGCGGCGTGGAAATTGCTTCAGCTCTCTTACACAGTGATATGTGAACACATCTTTCTTCTCCGGCAATAAAAATAAAGTTTACTGAAATAAAGGCACTTAGTTCACATCTTCATATTACGATACAAGTAAAGATCTGGCCAGATCTCAGGGACATCACATCCTGCATTCATAGACCATCATAGAAATGTATTAATAGGGTTCTATATATCCATCTCTAACACAACATTCTCCCAAAACACACTCATGATACCTATCCATTCTACTGAAGAGGACCTACCGACATAATAGTATCCCCCTAATATGAATATTCTGGAGCCTCTTTTCTTAGAATGCTGCTTGGAGGTGTGTCGCTGCAGCTGACGCTGTCCAATCAGCTCTGAAGAGCATCGAGGGACACACCCCTATGACAATGTAACATTTATTCATACATTTCTAGGAGGAATTACAGCAGAAAGGCACAACACAGAGTTGTAACAAAGGATGTTCCTACTAACACTATGGTCACACTAGCATTGTGTGACTGTTCAGGGGACTACCTCACCCATTCTGCTCAAAATATGCGCCGATTTATAGTCTATGGAATCTGTGGGTTTCTGGGGGTAACCGCTTTTTAAGCGGATAGGGTTTCCATTTTTCGGGTTCCCAAGTGGACCCGAACAATCGAAACCCGAAAGTGTAAACCTAGCGTCAAAAAGACATGTCCTTATATGTGGCAAGTCCCCTTTAAATCTGCACGCTACCAGACCTTTTGAGCAATGACGTTCAGACCCTGCATATCGAAAATATGTGAAAATTATACCTGTAAAGTTTTTACAGTTCCTTTTTTCAGAAAAAAACACCCAGGTAAAAGCAGGTAACAAAATAAAACGATGTAAAACAATCATGACCAAAGACATATATACTTTATTAATGTACGAACATATACTAATACCAAGTACACCTGTGATATTCTATATCTACTGCACATGCTACCTTATATATTACCATGTATGGATACACATGAAGAGGCAACTTCTGGATTATGCTTAATACTTCATACCAAAATAAAAAAAAAAATTATTGCTAACACTATAAATATGTTATCACCCCACAGCAAAAGTGTACTGAACAGGAACAGTCAGAAGCTATCCTTGTACTTACAACTGGCATGGGAGCGACTGTCATCTTCGCATAGTTCATGGAGTTGCTGATATTCTTCCTGAGCCAGCTCAAACCGCTGCTGCTTGATTTGATAAATCTCCTTTTTGGCATTAAGAGCCTCCTGGGCTACAACCAAATATTCCTTCAGCATCCGCTCTTGTTCTCGTCTCCATTGCTCTCGGGGGTCCTCAATTTGTGTGATTTCTACAAGCCAACATGAAAATGTGTGATATATTAAAGTGAGTAAACGCATTACTGGAAATGCATGCCTAGGACTTACAGAAATTTGATTTGATCACCCCATGTGGCTGATCTTAACCTGATCGAATTACATCAAATTAGATTAAAGGTAATCTCATGGCACTGATGGACAATGACACGTGTCCAACCTTAGGTCTCCTAGGCACGAAAAGTAAAAATCTTATTCCTGTTAGGCCACAAGTGAAGAGCTACATTAATTGAGGAGTTCCAAACTCTATGCAATAAAGCACTGTGAAGAAGATCCAGGTGCCAGAATAAAAAACTATGCCAGGTAGGAACTGGCGTAGATTTCCATTCTAAGGCTGAGGCCCAGCGTTGTGGAAACGCAGCTTTTTTTGTTGCAGATTTTACTGCATTTTTTTAAGCCAAAGCCTAGAATGGATAGAAAAGGAATGGGAAATATATAGGAAGCTCTTATACTCCCACCTTCTGCTCAGTTCACGACTGGTTTTGGCTCATAAAACCGCAGCAAAATCTGCAACAAAAAAAGCTGAGTTTCCACAGCCTTACTCACGCCGAGAACTATCTTGAGTTTTAATAAGTAAGCCAGGCCAAGGCAGGTTCTGATCCTCACCTTGCAATGCCCACATCAGGGCTTGAGGCAAGAAAGGTCCTTGCACCGAATGTGCGCCTCAATATCATCCCTATAGTTTTCTGGAATAGAGGGAAAGGTGTGCCTGGTATTCTGGGTGATATGTTCATACAACAGTATATAAAATGTACTTGGAAACTTTAGAAAATATAAGCCTAAAATAAAATGTTGAAGGAGTTCTCTTATGAAAAACAGACTGTGACCCTGGGGCGTTTAGCTGATTTCACCAGCAATGGCTTCCGCAACTCATGGCAAACAGCTGATTCTGAAAGGTGAAACCTCCGCTGTAGAAGAAATGTAATAATAAAAGAATGGCTCAAGTCTGCTAGAATGAGAGCCAGTAATTCAGGCTAGGGGAATACAGCGACTCTGACTGTGACTCTCGTGGCGCGAACAAAAGATTACCGTGTCATGCTGTGACTGTGAATGGAGACGCATTGAGACCCAAAGGGTGCCATGACCGCAACTTCTAGTTGCAAAAAAGTCAAACATTTAATTCGCCATGCGACTCCATTCACTAAAATGGGTGAAGAAGTCGCAGAGTGATACAACAATGTTTTGTTCGCGCAACGGGAGTTGCAGCCAATGTTGCTGCGTGGTTCTAGCCTCAGAGTGACTCTTAATTCTGGCTCATGGAAGGGTTCTGAGTGAGGGACCTTTATGATGTCCATAAGTTGCCATCATGTTATTCAATCTGAAAAAACCTAAATGGTTCTCTCCACACTGCCCTCTGCTCATGATTCAGCAGCATGTTGAAGTTCTCTGCTAGAAATAGGAACTGGATGATCAGACTTTATGTATTGCTGATTGTGAAATTAAAGTAATTTTATTCCTTTTATTACAATTCCTGGTGTAAAACTAAAATTTGGAGAGAAAAATCTTGGTGGATCTTTGCTAGTCTTTGACTACCTCACTCTCTGTTGGATAGGTTTTCATTGAAGACACTTTCGCTGGCCATTAGTCAGATGAATTCACCAATTTAGTCAGGATCAGCAGATGAGCTAATGAATTTGGGTCATCCCATCAGAACTCTAATGGCAGACGGTGGGGTAAGAGATGAGTATGCTAATATGTAGCTGACTTTGGTCTAATGTGTGACATAAGTACATAAGTGAGCGCGTGTTTATGGGCAGGGTCGAAAGATACGTATAACTGCCATTAGACTTTGTACTGACAAATAATGTTGAGATTAAATCCCAAAAAAACATATAAGTATCTGGATAGCATGAACCATAGAAATGGCATATCCTACTACGTCCTGCAAAACAGAAGTTCCATTTGACTACCAAGTTCAGATGCTTCAGTCAGAAGAAGGATTACACTAAAATAAGGATGTTATAGGGCCAGGAAATTAACTGAATTAATTTGACTAATTTGCCACTTCAAAGCATCACAATTCTGTTTTTCAGCATAATCTTGAAACTGATGCCTGATATATTCTAGGAAGGCTTTCTCAATGTGGCGCTTCTTTGGCACATCTTGATGTATCTAGTTTGGGATAAAATTTTTCACATGCAAGACATGTGGGTGTGGATCCTCAGAAAAAGGGGACATGGCTTAAATTGTGTTGTAAAATTCTGGCACAAAGTAAGCCAACTAAACAGTCTAAATATATGCCAGATTTATCGTCCAGCATTAGCCACTGTGATAAATATGGTGCATTTTCAGACTGCCTGTCTAAGTTTATACTGTCTTACTATTAGTAAATCTGGGCCATGGTATGTTGTATTAAAGCATATAAATTAGAGGGAGAATAAGAAGGCTTAATCTTAAGAAACTTACGGTTTATATGGTCCATATAATAAACACCAATTTGTTGATCGTAAACCATTTCCCATCCTAAAGGCAGTTCATTCCCAACACAGTCTGCAAATGTTAAAGGCTTTGTTATCCTAGAGAGAAGAAAAAAGAACATTTCTTAGACCCATGAATATTAACTGATGAATTGAGAAGACAGCATAGCGGGTTAGTAATACGTATAATCTGCCATATAGAGGAACAATTTATTTTTTTATTCTAATTCTTAAACTTAGGTAATTGGTGGGATTTTACTGCAGCTCAGACTGCAGGTCGCAGGCTCAGGGGCGGAATGGGAACAATGGCTATGGCACGATTCTGTTGTGCTCACAGGGAATGCCATTCCTCTTTTCCAACATAACAGCAAATGAAAGCAATTCTATATAATAGCCAATCTAAACTGTAAAAAATATATCAATTAAAGGGGTATTCTTATCACATACACTACCGTTCAAAAGTTTAGGGTCACTTAGAAATTTCCTTATTTTTGAAAGAAAAGTACATTTTTTTTCAATGAAGATAACATGAAATGAAATACACTCTATACATTGTTAATGCGGTAAATGACTATTCTAGCTGCAAACGTCTGGTTTTTAATGGAATAACTACATAGGTGTATAGAGGCCCATTTCCAGCAACCATCACTCCAGTGTTCTAATGGTACATTGTGTTTGCTAACTGTGCAAGAAGGCTAATGGATGTTTAGAAAACCCTTGAAAACCCTTGTGCAAGTATGTTAGCACAGCTGAAAACAGTTTTGCTGGTTAGAGAGGCTATAAAACTGACCTTCCTTTGAGCTAGTTGAGAATCTGGAGCATTACATTTGTTGGTTCGATTAAACTCTCAAAATGGCCAGAAAAAGAGAACTTTCATGTGAAACTCGACAGTCTATTCTTGTTCTTAGAAAAGAAGGCTATTCCATGCGAGAAATTGCCAAGAAACTGAAGATTTCCTACAACGGTGTGTACTACTCCCTTCAGAGGACAGCACAAACAGGTTCTAACCATAGTAGAAAGAGAAGTGGGAGGCTGAGCAACAAGACAAGTACATTAGAGTCTCTAGTTTGAGAAATCGACGCCTCACAGGTCCTCAACTGGCAGCTTCATTAAATAGTACCCGCAAAACGCCAGTGTCAACGTCTACAGTGAAGCGGCGACTCAGGGATGCTGGCCTTCAGGGCAGAGTGGCCAAGAAAAAGCCATATCTGAGACTGGCTAATAAAAGGAAAAGATTAATATGGGCAAAAGAACACAGACATTGGACAGAGGAAGATTGGAAAAAAGTGTTATGGACAGATGAATCGAAGTTTGAGGTGTTTGGATCACACAGAAGAACATTTGTGAGACGCAGAACAACTGAAAAGATGCTGGAAGAGTGCCTGACGCCATCTGTCAAGCATGGTGGAGGTAATGTGATGGTCTGGGGTTGCTTTGGTGCTGGTAAAGTGGGAGATTTGTACAAGGTAAAAGGGATTTTGAATAAGGAAGGCTATCACTCCATTTTGTAACGCCATGCCATACCCTGTGGACAGCACTTGATTGGAGCCAATTTCATCCTACAATAGGACAATGACCCAAAGCACACCTCCAAATTATGCAAGAACTATTTAGGGAAGAAGCCGGCAGCTGGTATTCTATCTGTAATGGAGTGGCCAGCGCAGTCACCAGATCTCAACCCCATTGAGCTGTTGTGGGAGCAGCTTGACCGTATGGTACGCAAAAAGTGCCCATCAAGCCAATCCAACTTGTGGGAGGGGCTTCTGGAAGCATGGGGTGAAATTTCTCCAGATTACCTCAGCAAATTAACAGCTAGAATGCCAAAGATCTGCAATGCTGGAATTGCTGCAAATGGAGCATTCTTTGACGAAAGCAAAGTTTGAAGGAGAAAATTATTATTTCAAATAAAAATCATTATTTCTAACCTTGTCAATGTCTTGACTATATTTTCTATTCATTTTGCAACTCATTTGATAAATAAAAGTGTGAGTTTTCATGGAAAACACAAAATTGTCTGGGTGACCCCAAACTTTTGAACGGTATGGCATATCTGGGTGACTGAAGGCTCACTGGCCCTGGTGCAAAAGCAAGGTCCCCCTGCACAAATTCTCCTCACAACCGCCAGCCGTGTCCCATCCCTACATCATAACAGCATTTATACTTCCCTTTCCTTCTCTACCTGAGCCCAGACCACAATGAAGACTTGTTCACTTGTTGTCTATACACACAATCATCCCATCATTCCCATCCCCTGTCTATGTCCCCCCCACATAAAAATCTTTCTCTTCTGTACCCCAGAATCCCTATTTGACTATATGCTACTGACCAACTGCTATTTTTGCCATGAAAGGGTTCATTTCTGACACGGAAAGACTATGTATCCTACATCTTCTTACTCCAGCATACCAGGGGGCAGGGTTAATACATTTACAATGCTCAGGCTAGGTTCACATCTACGTTGCTACAGATTCTGCCTAAAATCGGCAGAGAGAACAGTCCTGCAAGGAGGACATTTCTCTCTGCCAGTTTCAGTATAAAACCGGCAGAAACAGGGTAAACCCCATTATAGTCCACAGGAAACAGCTTTTTATGTAGACAGGCTCGCCGTCTTTCAGGTCCTCATGTGGACCTGAACAACGGAGACCCGATCGCTAATATGAACCTAGCGTCAGTCTGACGGCCTTCAAAATAAATCAGGAAAGAGATCAAAGAAGTTTATTCATGTGTTGAGGGTGACCCAGCAGCAAGTCTGACCACTGCGATATGTATGGTTATGCCAGTGTATTTATTATATTCCATAACTGTCTGACAGATATGGGTCCCACCTCTGCGACTTGCACCTTTCTCCAGAATTGGGGATGTCTCCGACATCCTCAATCCAACTGGGACCCCCACCTCAGGTATGGAGAGCTGGTTGAGCTGGCTCTTTCCTTTCACTTCTATCAGAGTTTTGATTTTCCAGCCCTAGTAGGTTCACATTACTAAGTAGAAAGATTCACCAATTCGACAAAACATTTACCAATCAATCGTGTTTTTTATGGATCCATTTTACAGAACATTCAAAAAAACCGTAACCAAATCTTTAGAAATATATTTACTTTTTTTTGTACACTACAACTGTAGACCCCAAATATAATGTAAACTGAGTCTTACAAACATTTTAGTTCTATATTTTATGCACTTTTTTTAAGCAGGGAAAGATCACATAAAAAAGGATGACATCACGCATATAAACATCAGCTAGTATAATACATAGTAGATAGCAAAAGATAGAATACAAGTCCTAAAAATAAAAGGTCTACTCTGCAGAATGCTACGTTCCAGTGATTGTTTATGTTTAGAATGAACTCGCTTGTAACACGCTTGGCGGCCACATGCCACTTCCTCGGATGACTGCTATTTTTACGTCTTCAGTTTTATTATGAGATTAAAGAGCTCAATTTATTGTTGAGATGTGGCCACATAAATAGATCTGGTGTAAAATGTTTTGCTCCGTTCACTATTTCTAGGACGTTATTTGGGTTTTCGGTAAAACTAATTAACAGCTGTTTGTAAAATTAGATAAACGGCTTTATGTATGACCGCCTGGGTTTCATTTTTACATCTGTCACTCCGAGCTTTGTCTGTGCTCACATGTATTTTCCCAGGCCCTTAAAAATACAACTTGTAGAGAGCTGACCCCTGTCCCAAACATCTGACGGAGCAGAGAATTCGGACATACAATGGTAACAGAAACAAAGCCAAATCCACTCTTCCTACGCAATGATACACAGAACTATATTGTGACATTGTATTTGAGCGGCTGTTGCAGATTTTTCACACTATTTGCGTAAAACTAACAAGACAACAAGTAAGATCAAAATCATCCCAAGAAAACAAAAACACTTAGAGATTTAAAAGTGAACATCCAGTAAAAAGATATCTTGATATTTCACAGATCACTTAAGTTAAGTCGGTGATCTAGGATCACCACTGATGTCCAGGCTAAAAGCGCTTTAATCCCTTTGGCACTGCTCAGAGATTTCTGTTACTAGAAATGCAGCACAACAGTCTAATTAAATTACTACTGAACTATATAGCAGTATGCTTAGTAATACTGGCTCAGCCCTCCAGTAAGAGAAAGCTACAAACATTGCCAAAGGAGTTTAACTGGTGCACGCTGCCGGCACTTGAAGAGAATGTGGGTGATACACACAAAAAGAGCAAAGAGACCAACAAGTGACAACAGCAGGCTGAGGGTAAAGTTCCCATCTTATAGTCTAAATATTCAGTTTGCTAAACGCTTCCTTTTTTGCATAAATCAGTAGTGCATGTGAATAAATTGTATTGTAACATCCACCTTTCGGCAGCCTGAAAAAAAAAAAAATCAGTGTAGGGTAAAACTATAACTAACAGACATGGACGAGGGGGATGTTGCTGCAGGTTCTCATTTAAAAGAAGTCTACCCCCAGCACCCAGCATATCAACCAAGCCCTGCACACAGATAAGTTAGGGTCAAAAAGAGTTTTTCCCTTGTGAATTGGTGCCTCCGTTGCGGAGATATCGTTTTTTGCATATTGACAAAAAGTCAACTTCTTGGCAACAGAGAGTCACTGATGTACAAGGGGAAAACACTGTTTCATTCAGGTGACCATAACCTACCTATCTGTGTGGTTGGGTTGATATGATGGGTTCTGCTGACAGGCACCCTTTAATGTTTCAACAAAATCACAAGGGAAAGCAGCAAACATGAATAAGGAAATTGTGCACACAAATGAAGATAAAAAATACAAATTAGACACAATGCTAATTACTAAACCAACTGACGCTAGGCTCACACCTGCGTTCGGGTTTCTGTTTGTGGGGTCCGCTTGGGGACCCCACAAACAGAAACCTAATCCGCTTAAAAAATTGAATACCTGCGGAGCCAATAGAGTATAATGGGGTCCGCCAGGTTTCCACCCAAAAAGAAAAGTCCTGCTTGCAGGACTACCCATGCAACATGGGGAGAACATACAAACTCCTTGAAGATGTTGTCTTTGATCAGATTTGAACCTAAGACTTCAGTGCTGCAAGGCCACAGTGCTAACCCACTGAGACATCATGCTACAGCAAGCATAGAGGTACCTGGTATCAGGATGATTGGGACGAGTGCCAGGTGTCAGACCCCCACTTACTATTTATGACCAACCCTATGGACAGGCCATCAATATAAAATCCTGGAATACCCTTTTAACAATGACATAACTCATTATTCATTAGGGAGTCTGGAGGTCTCCCTAATGGATGAATATATCAGGAAACTACAGGTTTTGCTGGAGCTTATCTTTAAGTTATTAAAGTTAGAAACATAAACATAGAAAACTGACTGCAAAGAAAAAAAAGAAAACACCAATACACTGTTAAAATAGAAATCAAAAGATACACAGCCCCAAATGGTAAATTCATGAATTCTTCCATTCACAAGGAAGAGACTTTCTGTGGAAGTGTGGGGACTTCAACCTTAAATAGCAAGTCTCCAAAACCATACACAAGAAGAAGAAAAGATGTGGTGCTCACCAGCGACTCCAAACTTTTTTATTAGGTGATGCAGGCAAAATAACAACACGGGTCACGTCCTCAGCAATGGGCGTATCATGCGGTTTGCGATTTAACTGGCTGATGACCATTAGCCAGGCGAAGCACAGACCACTTAAAATGGCCGACTCTGAGAACGTGACTGGTGTTGTTAATTTTGCCTGCACCACCTAATAAAGAAGTTTGGAGAGTGCCACCGCTTTTCTTCTCTTTTCGTCTATCCAGTCTGCTCATATATATATATGTATATACAGTACAGACCAAAAGTTTGGACACACCTTCTCATTCCAAGAGTTTTCTGTATTTTCATGACTATAAAAATTGTAGATTCACACTGAAGGCATCAAAACTATGAATTAACACATGTGGAATTATATACTTAACAAAAAAGTGTGAAACAACTGAAAATATATATATCTTATATTCTAGGTTCTTCAAAGTAGCCACCTTTTGCTTTGATTACTGCTTTGAACACTCTTGGCATTCTCTTGATGAGCTTCAAGAGGTAGTCACCCGAAATGGTCTTCCAACAGTCTTGAAGGAGTTCCCAGAGATGCTTAGCACTTGTTGGCCCTTTTGCCTTCACTCTGCGGTCCAGCTCACCCCAAACCATCTCGATCGGGTTCAGGTCTGGTGACTGTGGAGGCCAGGTCATCTGGCGTAGCACCCCATCACTCTCCTTCTTGGTCAAATAGCCCTTACACAGTCTGGAGGTGTGTTTGGGATCATTGTCCTGTTGAAAAATAAATGATGGTCCAATAGCATGCCGCTGCAAGATGCTGTGGTAACCATGCTGGTTCAGTATTCCTTCAATTTTGAATAAATCCCCAACAGTGTCACCAGCAAAGCACCCCCACACCATCACACCTCCTCCTCCATGCTTCACGGTGGGAACCAGGCATGTGGAGTCCATTCGTTCACCTTTTCTGCATCGCACAAAGACACAGTGGTTGGAACCAATGATCTCAAATTTGGACTCATCAGACCAAAGCACAGATTTCCACAGATCTAATATCCATTCCTTGTGTTCTTTAGCCCAAACAAGTCTCTTCTGCTTGTTGCCTGTCCTTACCAGTGGTTTCCTAGCAGCTATTTTACCATGAAGGCCTGCTGCACACAGTCTCCTCTTAACAGTTGTTGTAGAGATGTGTCTGCTGCTAGAACTCTGTGTGGCATTGACCTGGTCTCTAATCTGAGCTGCTGTTAACCTGCGATTTCTGAGGCTGGTGACTCGGATGAACTTATCCTCCGCAGCAGAGGTGACTCTTGGTCTTCCTTTCCTGGGGCGGTCCTCATGTGAGCCAGTTTCTTTGTAGCGCTTGATGGTTTTGGCCACTGCACTTGGGGACACTTTCAAAGTTTTCCCAATTTTTCGGATTGACTGACCTTCATTTCTTAAAGTAATGATGGCCACTCATTTTTCTTTACTTAGCTGCTTTTTTCTTGCCATAATACAAATTTTAACATTCCATTCAGTAGGACTATCAGCTGTGTATCCATCTGACTTCTGAACAACACAACTGATGGTCCCAACCCCATTTATAAGGCAAGAAATCCCACTTATTAAACCTGACAGGGCACACCTGTGAAGTGAAAACCATTTCAGGTGACTACCTCTTGAAGCTCATCAAGAGAATGCCAAGAGTGTGCAAAGCAGTAATCAAAGCAAAAGGTGGCTACTTTGAAGAATCTAGAATATAAGACATATTTTCCGTTGTTTCACACTTTTTTGTTAAGTATATAATTCCACATGTGTTAATTCATAGTTTTGATGCCTTCAGTGTGAATCTACAATTTTTATAGTCATGAAAATACAGAAAACTCTTGGAATGAGAAGGTGTGTCCAAACTTTTGGTCTGTACTGTATATATATATATATATATATATATATATATATATATATATTATTTTTTTTTTTTTTTTTTTAATTTTAGGATAGACATGTGTTTATTCCAAGCATGTTTGCTTACCGTAGATTTTCCATCCACATCTGCTGGAAGTTCTTTCCCTCCAACTAATTTTGGATTGTTCTGGTCTTTAATTTTATACTAAAACACTTCCCTTCTGAACCTTAGTTAACCCTATAACATATTTAATGGTTTCAATCCTGTCTACCCTTTCTGTTCTTCCCTCACGATTATGCAGATTTAATTCTTTCATTCTATCCTAATATGTTTTATCCTTCAGACCCTCCACCATTTTGCAGCTCACCTTTGTACCTATTCCATTTTATCTATGTCTGGTTGTATTTAGGGTCTCCAGAAATGGACACAGATATGGCCTCGCCAGTGCTCTTTACAGCTGTATCACAATCTCTTTTCCTACTGGCTATACCTCTAGCTATACAGCCGAGAATCTCATTTGGTTTACATCATGTCCACACTTTGCACTCATTTCAAAGATGTCTGATACCAGGACCCCTAAATCTTTCTCTATTGATATCCTGGCTAACACAGAACTTCCAGTACATTGTCCCCAACTGCATTATTTTATAATGGTAGACAATGGATTGCAGTTTCCATTGTTTGGATCATTCTGCAATGAAGCAAAATTTTTGTCTATGTTACAAACCCTTCCCGGAGTATCAGCCCTATTACTCTATTCTGTGTCATCAGCCACAGGAAATCCTTACCTACCAAACCTTCACCTATGTCATCTACAAAAATGGGAACAGGATCTAGGACACACCCTTGAGGTACCCCACTTGTAACTTGTATCTCCCCAGAATTCAGACCTTTAACAAAAACACTCCAAAGTGGTGATAGACTCCCTTTAAATATATTAAGGGTGCCAGTGGTACAGAGTACAGCAGTATCAGAGTTGTGAAATGTCTGTGAGCCACGTGCTTAGGGACAATATGAAGTCACATATGGCTTCTACAGGAATGGCTTTTAAAGGAAAATACTACCCAAAAAGGAAAGTTTCCCACATGCTTCACCATGGCATTTCATGTGACAGTCTCTCACTTCTCTGACTCTATCTCTATATATTACACTCTGTCCATTGCATAGCTGCAAGCACCTTCCTATACAATGAAATGACATGGATTGCTTCACACATGTTCTCCATAGAGGGGTACACATTTACAATGAAAGTGACAGTTCAGTCTCCCTGACTCATACTTATGGTCTCTTATCTTATATAGGAGAATTTAGAGGGGGAATACATACACTGCCCTGCTTATAGATTCAGATGACATTAAGCTCTAGCTGCCAATGTGATGTTATGCTGAAGCATCATGAGATTGATAGCAAAAAAAAAAAAAAAAAACAAGCAGGGTGAAATAACCAATTCACCCCAAAACTTTGGGAGGCTCCCCAAAAAAGGAGTAACCACCCGGACTCCCGGAAGAACAGGCAAATCCCCGACGGTCACGTCCTAAGAGGGGCTGTGTACATACATATGGTGCCCAAAGGAGGTGCGGCGAAATACAGTGGAAGTGACTATGTCTTGAGAGATGTTGTCACAACACAGGGTGTGTGCTTTGCCCCAACATATTTGCTGCTTGTCCTGTTCTCCCAAAAACATATCAGCAGTATGTTGGCAAGTACGGTGAAATCAAGGTGGAGTCTTATAAAATCACAGATGAGGCTGCACTGCAGGAAGGAGTACGCTATATATAAAAGAAGCACAGAGATGTGATAAGGTGGGGGATGAAGTGATGGAAAGTTGTGTTTCTGCTGGAGACCTTCTTTAACTGACAACAGGAAACATACTAGAGCAAAGGAACCCAACAGGGGTGTACCTAGGGTTAACTTGGAAACCCACCTGGGGGCTGGTTGGGAAGATGACCACATGCCTGTTTAAAACATTATCTGTATCCTTAAAATGTTTTTTTGGCAAAAACTATTTGATAGGAGTGCCCCGAGAATTTTTTATTCTTTTTGCAGGGGTGCTCAGAGTCTGAAAAGGCTGGGAAACCCTATACTAAAGGATACATAATGATGTATCCACATGCGCCCAGCATTGCTTCATTCTCATGATTTCACCAAACAGCTGGGGCTCATTCACATCTAAACCGTGGCGACAAGATACCACGCTTACATGCAATATGCGGACATGCCTGATGTGAGAGTGGGTTCATATGTATGGTTACAAACTAGATGTTCTCTCCATTTAAGGTAAAATATGACCGTGTATTATATAAAATATGCAATAAAGAAGAAAAAATGTTATTGTGTACCAAGCAATTATGTAGAGTCTTATGCAACAATGCCAAGTATGTGTAAAAAGCAGCATGAATATTTCATTAAGGATAATGAGGCTGTTCCTTCAGAACAGGTAAAACTAGACTTTCTCCTTCCCACCGATTCTACTATGAATTATTTACAATGGTATGTGGTTATGTCAGTTATGTCCTTTCATGAAACCAAAAAGTAACATTCCCGGCCTGTCATTCCATAAACACTTCACCACATAACTAACATGGCTTCTTTTGCTACACTGAACTTTTGATAATTTCCCTCAAATCCTAAAGGCAAAATGGCTCGAGGTCAAACAAGGTCAGTAATGGCATAATGATGCATATAATTACGTTAGCGTCTGACATAGATTTGGGTGAAAAGTTAAGGAATGTGCACATTACTTCTGTAAATTATTTGCAGACTTCCTTCTGCAGATATGACCAATTCTAAAAGCAAGGAGAAGAAACCGCTACACCAAGAAGTATGTAGAAATGTAATAATGCCTTTTCCAAGTCTCTAGATATTGCTTCCCCTTTCCAATAAGGACACTGTATCAGTACGACTCTTTCAATATTGCCTTTAGGGCATATGGACATCATAGAGAGAGGGTGGTCACTTACTTATCTGAATAGAGGCCCAACACAACTCATTTAGCAGGTAATATTTGTGGCCGCCTATGGTTATCTGTTTAGACACGATTTAGATGGATTGCGCTTATTAGAAACACATAGCAAGTTGAACTCTTTTTACAGTATTTTAAGTGACCCAGACCCATTATTAGAAAGTTATGATCTGTAGGCACCCATGAGGGATTATGTAATAATATGCGATACTCATATAACTACACAGTTATGTAATGTAGGCTTAGTGTGTCATCCGCAGTCACCTATGTGATGTGTACTAGAAGCAACACAGTGACAAATTCATGAAACTATTGTAATTAGTTATACACCCAAAAGATTTCCTCTTATTGAACTGTACCTTGCATACATGAAGAGTACAGATACAGCTAAGACTGTGTCACTGGACACTTTAACATTTTGTAGATGGAGTTGGGACCAATTTCGGCTGGAGTCGTAAAAAAGTTACCATCTCATACTTCAATGTAAAATGATACATTATTTTCAATGATATTATACAATTAGAAATATAGCTTGTTACATATTTACTTGCACAGGAATCCAATCAATGTTTTCTTCACTGAATTAGAGGATTTTCACTACTTCTGACTGACCATAGCAGCCAGCTATTTATGAGTTGGAGTCTGAGCAGGAGTCGGTCTGTGGAAAAATAGAGGAGTCAGAGTGGAGTAAATGGTTTGGCCTAGCGACTCCACAGACCTGGTATCTACTATATGAATCCCAAATTATGTGATATCAGAAAAAAGGATTGTGAAAGGTTTGCAAACAGTTTGTTTAAAAACCCATTCACTTCAATGGATTTTTAAAGCAATCCGCAGCTGTCCAATTGCAGCCTCATAGCCGCGAAGCCGCTTTTTTTTGGTCGGAAACAAAGTCGGACATGCAGGACTTTGTGTCCAACCAAAAAAAGCAGCTTTGCAGCGCTGAGGCTGCAATCGGACACCTGCGGATTGCTTTAAAAATCCATTGAAGTGAATGGGTTTTTAAACAAACCGTTTGCAAACCTTTCGCAATCCTTTTTACTGATATTTAGGTCGGATTCACGGTGGACGGACACCATGCGCAAGTGTGAACCAACCCTCACTGTATGTATATCATAGTTGGGGGGGGGGCACCCACTTAGCAGTGACTCACACAACAACAAGAAGGTTAGCCTGAGTTTTCCCCAGCGATCTCACAGCTGATCTTGGGTTAAGTTCACACTGCATATTTAGCTGTAGGACTCACAATGCAAAATCTGTTGAGGAAATCTTACCGTCCAGTCGGCAGAAATATTTCCTATTCCCAATTGACCTTAATCCACCTGAAGATCGTGCAGGACATTTCTTTTCTCCAGCTAGCAGAAAATGAAGCATCTGTCTCCCATTAAAATGAATGGGAGGCAGAAGAACTTTTTGCAATGGATTCCGCCACAAAAATTCTGCTGAGAGAACTTACCCTTAGGGAATTCCAGGATTCTTCCAGATTCCTTAGCATGGTCTCTAAGTTCCTGTTCAGTGAATGGTGGCCTGAAAGAATATCCCCTTAAGGAGTCATAGTACCCCCTTCTGACCCACAGCTATGACTTCTCACACAGCCAGCCCGAACCCTGCTTCACACTGATGAGGTGCGGTAACCCCAATCAGCTGTCTGCAAATGGGTCTGCCTTCCTTTTGGAGGAGATATTCTTGCTTGGCTTTAATCCAAGCTCACACAACTAGGTTTCTGTAAAACCAGGCATTGATCTATAGGGAGTTACCTTCCAAAAGATGGCGCTAGGGATACGGTTTTCCTTTTTCTGACAAGGAGTACTTATTTGCAATTTTTGCATATTCTTCTCCTTGAACCTGCTGCATGGCACCATACATTGTGTAGTGGTCATGCCTGGTAACTGCAACTCAGTTCCATTCAAGTGAGTGCCAGGAGTCGTCAGACCAATCTGTTACTGGTGACAGATCCTCAGGATAACCATGTCCCAGAAAACCTCTGAGTAGATTAAATAACAGGCATAGTTTTTTATCCTACATCTCCATAAAGACAACCAGCTCTTTGAAGTGTTATATAAAGACTGAGTTCTGATGTATCAGGCACTTCTGTAAAAAAAAAAAAAAGCAGACTGGTGTTGGATACAAGGAATTTTACTTAAATTCCCATCGCCTTGTCTAGTGATAGGCCTGACTTACACAAGCATGTTCTATATTTTTACTTAGTTCCACAGGCCATAGAAAGCAACATGGAGAAGATTTCAGACATCCGCTGAATAATGTATGTACATACTGTACTGGCTGACTTGTAAACCCAGTCATTTATATGCTGGAGTTCACATAAGGCCACCCATTGAACCCGGACAGGATCCCACACCTTAGTAAATCAGCTTATGGAAGGAAAACCAACACAGGGTTGTCACCTTATGCATTTTTTTCCGGTTTGAAGGTATAAAATCAATGTCGATATTTATGAGGTGTAACAGCTGCTGCTTTTAATGTATTTACCATTGGGCAAATAAAGTCTAGACATGAGTTCCTGAAATCTATTCCGTACAGTTTTATATTATTTTTTCAAGAGAACAGTAAAAAAAAAATCTGCTTTTTCACATAAATATTAGCGGAAAACACTGTAGTCAAATCTGTATATTGGGTTCACATGGTTTACTATTTGCTATGTTATCAAGAAATGCAAACATGCTTCCTTACAACTATGCTAGTATTTTCCCAGTATTTTGACTAAACCACTATATATTTTTGCGTTTATCTTAATATTTTTGTGTTACAGGCAGAGACGTAACTAGAGAATCATGGGCCCCAAAGAAAACTCTGTAACAGCACCCCCATTTACCATGTGCGATCTGCAATTCAGGTGTCATCTTATGTAGAGACACCTCTGGAAACCCTCAGGCTCCATGGCCTGATAACAATTGCTAGCTCTGTACGCCCAATACCTAAGCCCCTGTTTACAGGGTTTGTCTACTTTGGATAACCCATTTTGTTATGCTATGTTTACATCTTCGTCTGGCAGGGCCGCTTTAATGCATCGGGGGTCCCTTTGCAAAATTTTTGAAAGTGGGCCCCCCAATGTCCTCCCTCATAATAAAATTTTTCCTGCCCCCTCAACCACCAATATTACATTTAAAAAAAAGAAAGAAAAAAAAAATACTCACTGAACCTAGTTCACACAACCTGCAGGCTCCGGCTGTAATGTCTGCGGCTCGGCGCTCATTGCGCTTCCCTGACGCAGACATCAGTTGAAATCATAGCCTGCCGCCCGGAACAGTGGGACAGCACCCGAAATGTGGAACTGTCCTGCTTGATCAGGGGTAGCTGAGGGGGCCCCCGCAACCATAGGGCCTGGTTGGCCCTGTGATTAAAGCAGCCCTGTCTCCTGGTACATACTCATTGCGAATCCGTATAAAAAAACAAGGGATCTGTAAAAAAGAACGGTCACAAACAGTTACACAGCGCATAACATAATCCGTCTTTTTGACGGATTAGTCAATGGGTATCCATCAAAAAAAAAAAAACTGTGCCTGTTCGTTTTTTGGGGGTTTTTTCCCTTCTTCATTCTGATCATGTGCAGAGAAGAATGAAGAAGAAAAAATGGATTGCAAAAGAGACACATATGGATAACTATCTGTTGGTAATCTGTTTGTGTCCATCTTCCATAGACCTCAATGATAAAAAAAAACGGATTTGTTGTTGTCTGTCGTATATCCTTATTTTTTGGACAGAGCAAAAGTTTTGCAAGTCTGACTTTTGTCTCCGTGCAAAAGAGGGGATACACGTCGGAAATGCTCCAAAGGCATACCTGTGGATGGTTTTAGAAACCCAATGAAATCAATGATTTTTTTTAAAATGACCCGTTCTAATCTATTTTTATGATCTTTAGACGGATCACAGAAATTGATTACATGCGGAGACAACAATACAAGTGTGAACCCAACCTTAGAGAGGTATCCTCAAGGAAAACTAATCACAGGGTGTACTGAATGTCAGCAAGATAAGGGAACCTGGCAGGAAGTAGTCCATTCTCCTACAGCGCCCCACTGGATAAATTAAGTATTACATATTTTGCATGTTAACTGATGGGATGTCTGTATAATGCATGGACCTGCTAGGCTCTCCAGAGTGAGAGACACAGGGGCGATTTATTAATAGTGGTGTGCTGTACACCAGTCAGCTGCACGTGATGTGCACCAAATTAAAGGGCCAACACCCCTTGGGATCTTGGGATGCCCATGCTCCACAATCTAAAAGCTATGTCAGCCTGGAGCTATAACATATTTTAGCTATAATTTTCTGGTGTAAATAATAAACTTGCCAGGGCCCAGTGGCTAGGCTCTTGCTCCACACAGTGACAGTAGCCACGTGTTTCCAAAGTGGTGTAAGCCTCAGAAAATTTAAAAAAGGAGCAATTGTTGGCACAAAACTACCAAAAATTGCATTTTTTTCTACATAAATCTAATGATAACCACCACAAACTCTGTCACTGTTCTCAGTTCTTACAAATTTATGGGTGTCCTCAATAAGGGAACTCCACTGCCTCAGAATTTCCTAATAGGATACCTGAACATGACTTTTGTAGATATTACAGTAATGGACCCATTGGTTTGAAGGAGTTAATTCCTTATCACAAACCTAGTTCATATGCCAGATATATCAGATGTAATAGTACAATGTCTAGTTGGAATCAGTTTTTCCTGGTTAAATCAGTTGTTTGCTGGGAATTTGAGAGTATCAGTAAAATCAATATTCTAGTTCTTAGTGTTCAGATTCTAGTTTACTTGGACATTTTTTCTGTACAAATTTAGCAAAAAAATGTCAAGTCTAACCCTTTACAGTAAATATAAATCTACAGAGAAAAAAAAATGTGATCTTGATTATTCGTGCATGTTTCCTGAGATTTAGCATTTGTGAAATGTCCAACATCAGCACATAGCAATGTGATAGAGCAACGGCAACAACGTGGATATGTTAAACCTTTACTCTGCTGCTCTAAAAATTAACTCCGCTTAATGAAAGCAAACCCAATGGAGGCGGCCAAGCAGCGCTCCAAGAATCTGAGATTGAGGCTTTTTTATCTTAATAGTATGTTAACACAACGTTCTTATATAATTTGGGCTTTTCAAATGTAATACAAGTATACTTACACTTTGTTAGTTATGAGGGCTGTGGAGTCAGAGACGGGAAAAAAGGTACCGACTCCTGCTTCAAAATAAAATGATGAATTATTTTTAATTATATTATACAATGATTAATATTGTGTAATTAATTATGTAGATAGCTTGTTACATATTTACTTTCACAGGAATTTAATCCTTAGTTTTTTCTAATGAATTAGAGAATCTTTACTGCTTCTGACTGACTGTGGCTGCCAATTGTTGACGGTTAAGGTGTCGAAGTTGGATTTGTTCTGTGTAAAAATGGAGGAAAGGGAATCTCTCTCCTTGTGGAGAGCACCAGTGAAGTTGTGTAGAGTTTTGAATTGCCTTTTTGCCCTCTACTAAGCATCTGCATATCACAAGGCATTATGGGAAAAGGAGCTGGGAAGCTCAAGCAGATGAGTGATACTGGCTTGGCTAATATCCCTTTTGCTTTCTCAAGACTCAGTGGGTCAAAAGCAAATTGAGGATTTGTTACATCCAACAGAGGGCGCTTGAGCTTCGCAGCTCCTTTTCCCATAATGCCTTGTGATATATAAAAATGGAGGAGTCAGAGTAGGTAGTTTGGTCGACCTACTCCACAGCCCTGTTAGTTATTGCATAGGTAATATCAGCAGATGCAGGGACCATTCAGACAGCAGTATCCACTGATAAACCGCTACCTGACAACCTAGACCTGAATGTTAGACCCAGTTCACATCTGCGTTCGGTTTCCATTCGGGGGAGTCCACTTGGGGACCCCCTGAACGGAAACCTATATGCATAGAAAAGCAGTTTACCTAAGGAAACCTGCGGACCCCATAGACTATAATGGGGTCCGTGTGGTTTCCGCTCGGTTTTCGAACGAAGTAAGCGGAGAGAAAAGTGCTGCAAGCACACCATGCAGCTTTCTTCTTGCACCATATTGCTGTATTTTATTTGCTTTTATAATGCAACACACCTTAAGAATCAGATGTAGAGAACATTTCATTAAGTACTTTGAGAATACATTGAAAAGCAGCATTTTCCAGATATTACCCAGTCAGATGTGCTATGAACAATATTTCCCCTGCTATCCATGCTATAAAAACAAGAGACTGTCTGTACTCGTTAGATCATCAACCTGACAAGGCTGCTATGGTTTGATCAAGGCCTTCCAGTATTTCCATATCCTCAAAGCATCTGACAGCGAGTACATGGCCTGCTTGCTAACTCTTTCAATGCTTGGGATGGTTTGTAATGCACGGCTACATGTAATTTCCAGAAGTAAATTTGGTACAAGTAGACATTTTATCCAATGTGAAACATCTGTACTGTAGATATTTCCTCTATCAATAAAACCTCTTACTTCTGGGGTTTATTGTTATGCAGGTATCTTAGTGAGTGAAAACTTGGTTTATTTTCCTGTGTTCTTCATATCATAGGTATAAGGGTAAATGTGCATTTACTGGTCTGTAAGAAAACAGCACATGGTTGTTATGCGTGTGCCATCCATGACCTCCACGGACTCATACAGTGTATTAAGGAGTTAGACAGAAATATAACTTGTTCTGAGATTTGTCCCCAAACTCAAAGTCCACACAGACCCGTGATAATACAAGTTTGTGTGTATGGGCCATGGAAAATAATTGGTTAGTGTGCTAAAAATACAGCTAGCACGCTGACAGAGCACATGGTTGTGTACACAGGGGGCTTACAATGTAATGTAGGGGTGTAGCTACAGTACAGAGAGCTCACAAGTAGAATCAAACCTTGGTTCTGGTGCCTAACAGGGTCCAAAGGCTCCTTGGCCACATAAGGATATATAATGGCCCATGGCGAGTTCTGTTGTAGATTTTGGATTGTGACTCTGAAAGGGTTGATCAGGCAAAAAAAGATAAGAAATTAAAATGTTTATAGTAACAAAAGGAGTAGGGATGTGGAGTCGGTGTCGGAACCAATTCTGGCTGGAGTTACTGACCCCAGCTTCTAAATAAAATGATGAATTATTTTTAGTTATATTATACAATTATTAATATTGTATAATTAATTAGATGTATAGTTTGTTGTATATTTACTTTCATAGGAATCAATCACTAGTTTTTTAATGACTTATAGGAGCTTTACTGCTTCTGACTGACCATGGCTGTCAAACATTTGGGAAGGAGTCAGAGTAGGAGTTGGTTTATGGAAAAATACAGAAGTCGGAGTCGGTAATTTGGCTTACAACTCCACAACCTGAAAAAGAGCAATAGAAACAGTAACAAAAGCAGAAAACAGTAAGGAGAAAAATTCATATCTAACTATCTGGAATATATAGTATATCAAGGACATCAGATATACTGGGCGAGTACCGTACAACTATAGTAGTTCCTTATTGTCTCAGTGGTATTGGTAAAGCCTGCCTAGTTTTGTACCAGACATGTTGTGGAATATTCAAGAAAAGTCTTGCCATCCATGCAAGTTTGATTCTCCAGGATTCCTTTACAATCCCTTGTTCAGCAACCCTGATATATCCAAAATCTTCTCTTCCATTGTCTCCTCAGCTGTATTCCAGTCAAGGAAGCAGCTGCAGCCACAATGTCTTATATGCTTCTTTTTAGTGATGAGCCTAGTAAGCACCACCGATATTTGAGTATAACCAGCTTCAATACCCATGAATCATTACTACCCAAGTATTGCCCTTTAGGGGCTCTGTTTGCATTTTTCCTCAAAAACGTGAGATTTGCATTGTTTTATGTTAAATAAGCTATATTTCTTTACATCCTATTTTACTTCCATGCAGATTATAGCAAATCCACAAGGACCCGTCCTCTATACTTTCCTCTCCTGATTGTAATGCATATAAGAAAGGCCTGCGGTACAGTAAATCGCCACAAACACAAGTTTAAGAGGCTATGGGGAGCAGTCTATTGAGACTTTAAGCAAACAATAAGAGGAAAAAGTAAATTAAACTGGAATTGCACAGGAAAACTATGTTGGCAGAGAGTGCAGAAACAGGAGGGGACAATAACATTCTTCTAAAATTCCAGCCTCGAAGTAATATCAGAGCCGTTCCAGTTCTAAGTATCCAAAGCCGCTCAATGAAAATGCACAGTTTAAAGCAACATGAACAGGAATACTGTATCAATACTATGACCAAACTATAAGGAACTGCCCAATAGACACTGGACCTCGCTGATCAAAGAGAGAGGAAAGGTGATGTTCAATGCTAACCAGAAGAATATAGCTCTCATCTCTATAACGGATGTGAAAAAAAATGAAACATGGTTCCTGACTGGCCGCTATAGGCTAACTGGACAGTTTAGCACATGAGGCCAATGAGTCATTTTGCACATGTATTCACAGAATCTGGATTCTGTGGATGTCGATACAACTGGTCTTTCTTAAAGGGAACCTGTCAAATTATATGTGCTGTTCTATCTACACATCATAGAGCTGCACAGATTGAAAAAGTATGTAGTTTTGATGGAAAAGAGCCAGTATTACTTGTCATTTATTCATTTCCATCCCTGCTAACTTTGGATTTGAGTTCAATGGCTGACAGCTCTCTCTGTGTGTATAACCATTCAAGGAAGGCTGTCCATTAGAGACTGCCATGTGTCCAGAATGAATAAATACACTGACTAGCCACACTGACTAGTAAATAGGAATAGCTTATTAAAACCCTTGAAATCCTATCATAAAAGCTTACAGTGGTATAACATAACAAAATGAGTAATTCACCCCACGGTCTGCACTTCCTCACTTCCAACAATGATGTTTCACCACGTCCATGTCTAAACGTCATTGTTGGAGGTCAGAGCTCAAAGACCAGCGGTGAATCCAAGAAATGGTGGCACTGAACTGACAAGGCGCCAAGCTTTGGAGAAAAAAAAAAATAAGGGTGTGGATGACCCAGTAAAAGATGTGAGCTAAAAATATGACTTTTACCCTAGAGTTCCCAGTCAGTGGTATGTTTTGAACCCCATGTCAAGTTCTTCCAGTCCTTTGATAGACAAGGTACCACTAGTGCACAACAGTATCTACAGCTGCCAACAGACCCAATGTAAGAATAGAGTCTGCAGTTAGCAAACATCCGGGGATCAAGGGGTGCTGTTGTTATGAGGTTCTCTGGCACTCTGTTTAATGTCGGGTGCTTCCAGTAGGGTTCCTATACCAAAATTATCAATATAGCACTCTAAAAGTTGCATTGCACTGAAAATAGCTGTATTATATCATGGCAACACACGATAAAACGTGACGATTCGGACTATTATGAACCTTTTTCAAACAATATTGCCCCTTGATAAAGAGATAAGGTTGCACCTGGTGCGACTGCATTGTGTTTTGTAGCATCAGATGCAACCTTATCTCTTTATCGAGTGGCAATAGTGTTTGAATAAGGCCTGAGCCGAAACATCACACTTTTAAGTGTATTGCCATGATATAATAAAGTTATTTTCACAACATCACAAATTTTACAGCTACAGTTTCTACTTTGAGGGTTCTGTTGTAAGCAGAATCAACCCCATTAAAACTATTACTCCAGCTGGTAAATGACACAAATGGCACCATGTCAAAGAAGACCATACAATCTGTAAGTACGTCATTCACAATAACCAGTCGCAGGGCTTATGCTTTGTGCTTCTATGTAGTTTTAACCCGTTTTTCCAAGCAAGGTTCTTTTACAGGAATAACTTGCCCTGACGTGCACAGGGTACAGAAGCTACATGGTTATTTAATACATATTTCTCAATCCTCACTGTGCAAAAACAAGTCTGTAATTTGGCTGATACTTGGAGTCATTTATCTTCCAGATCTTGGCCAGCCTCTACTATTATACACACTCACTGTGTAAGAAGCAATCTACTCTGTCAGCTACTAGATCAACTGGTAGAGATGTGAGATTCTCCACAGGACTTCATGCTATCCAACTAAACACCAGATTAAGATGCACCTGTCACACACTGGACTGACAGATAAAGCAGACACTAAATTGACCAAACCAATATTGATAGAACAGGACCGCAGTACCAAACACAACCCATGGACAGGTGTGGTGCTGCTTTTAAGATCTTGGACAACACCTTATCCACTTGTCTTTACCTGCCCCTTTGTTCATTGTTTGTAGCACTAAATCTAAATAACTCCTAGCCTTTACAGTATCACCACATAACACTATGTAACACAAATGTTGTTCCCAGCTTTTAAATGTTATATTCCAATTACTTATGTCTAAAACAAATTAAAAATTGCTTACATTCATCATAAACTTCGCTTTTGTGACCACGGCAATGAAAATTATGCATTTTTACTATAGAAACAGACGATTTTGCATCTTCTCATTTATACAGTCAGACTAAGAACACAATATGCATTGCAAATTTACATAGATTACCAAAAACTGTTCAGAAGTGTGCGGTTTTCCGAGATTTACGACTATACTGCAAATCAGTTTCACAAATAAATCCCCAAATATAGTCGCCCATCATGTTTTCGTTATATTGTCCTTGGTAATGGCGTTCAAAGTTCATAATGTCCTGGTGAAAGCACTCGCCTTGCTCCTCTGAATAAGCTCCCATGTTCTCTTTGAACTTATCAAGATCAGCATCAAGGATATGGATTTTGAGTGACATCCTGCAGCCCATTGCAGGATAGTTCTTTATCAGAGTCTGAACCAGTTGTACATAGTTTTCATCTTTATGATTGCCTAGGAAGCCGCGAACCACTGCGACAAAACTGTTCCAAGCTGCTCTCTCCTTCCTATTCAGCTTCTTGGGAAATTCACTGCACTCTATGATCTTCTTGATTTGTGGTCCGACGAAGACACCAGCTTTGATCTTTGCTTCAGACAGCTTAGGTAAAAGATCTTGGAGGTAATTGAAAGCTCTCGACTCCTTATCTAGAGCCCTGACAAATTGTTTTATGAGCCCCAACTTGATGTGTAGTGGTGGCATCAGCACCTTGCGTGGGTCCACCAGTGGCTCCCACTTTACATTGTTCTTCCCCACAGTGAAATCTGTCCGCTGAGGCCAGTCCCGCCTGTGGTAGTGCGCTTCAGTATCCCGGCTGTCCCAAAGGCAAATAAAGCAAGGATACTTAGTAAAACCACCTTGGAGGCCCATCAGGAATGACACCATTTTGAAATCTCCGATAACTTCCCAGCTGTACTCCGCATACTTCAAGGCACCTAGCAACATCTTGACACTGGTGTATTCCTCTTTCAGGTGCACCGAGTGAGCTACAGGAAGAGACGGATACTTGTTCCCATTGTGAAGCAGCACGGCTTTGAGGCTCCTGCATGAGCTGTCTATGAAGAGGCGCCACTCATTCGGGTTACAGGTGATACCTATAGCCTCGAATATAGTGGCCCTATATAACTGTAGTTATACAGCTACCTACAATTCTGTACAGTCCCAGAAAGTTCTAGATAATTCTGGGCAGTTCTAGAAACTTCTTGATAGTTCTCACAATTCCAGAAGCTTCTTAAGTATCTTGAAATATTGCGACTATCCTTAAAAATAGATCAATTTCAAAATATCATTGTGCTGACCACAAAAGCAAAGTTTACAGGGAATAATAACTTTTTTCTATTCATTTAAGGTACAAACAATCAGGAAAACACACTTAACAACCGGGAACAAATATTTTTTTGAAAATTGTTACATGGTGTAATCCATCAAAAATCTACTTCCTCTGGGTTCACACCAATGCTTTCTCATACTTCTTCACAAATCTGTATCGGCAAATTTTTCTCTGCTCAAAAGAGAGGCTGCATTTTAACAGGGGTGAAAGTCCCAATTTGCTAGGAAAACGTACAGTGGGGAAAAAAGTATTTAGTCAGCCACCAATTGTGCAAGTTCTCCCACTTAAAAAGATGAGGCCGGCCTGTAATTGTCATCATAGGTAGACCTCAACTATGAGAGACAAAATGAGAAAACAAATCCAGAAAATCACATTGTCTCATTTTTAAAGAATTTATTTGCAAATTATGGTGGAAAATAAGTATTTGGTCAATAACAAAAGTTCATCTCAATACTTTGTTATATATCCTTTGTTGGCAATGACAGAGGTCAAACATTTTCTGTAAGTCCCATTCCTCCATGCAAATCTCCTCTAGAGCAGTGATGTTTTGGGGCTGTCCCTGGGCAACATGGACTTTCAACTCCCTCCTAAGGTTTTCTATGGGGTTGAGATCTGGAGACTGGCTAGGCCACTCCAGGACTTTGAAATGCTTCTGTCATGCTGAAAGACCCAGCCACGTTTCATCTTTAATGCCCTTGCTGATGGAAGGAGGTTTACACTCAAAATCTCACGATACATGGCCCCATTCATTCTTTCATGTACCCGGATCAGTCATCCTGGTCCCTTTGCAGAGAAACAGCCCCAAAGAATGATGTTGCCACCCCCATTCTTCACAGTAGGTATGGTGTTCTTTGGATGCAACTCAGCATTCACTCTCCTCCAAACACGACGAGTTGTGTTTCTACCAAACAGTTCTATTTTGGTTTCATCTGACCATATGACATTCTCCCAATACTCTTCTGGAACATCCAAATGCTCTCTAGCAAACTTCAGATGGGCCCGGATATGTACTGGCTTAAGCAGGGGGACACGTCTGGCACTGCAGGATCTGAGTCCCTGGAGGCGTAGTGTGTTACTGATGGTAGCCTTTGTTACGTTAGTCCCAGCTTTCTGCAGGTCATTCACTAGGTCCCCCCATGTGGTTCTGGGATTTTTGCTCACCGTTCCTTTGATCATTTTGACCCCACGGGGTGAGATCTTGGGTGGAGCCCCTGATCGAGGCAGATTATCAGCGGTCTTGTATGTCTTCCATTTTCTAATTATTGCTCCCACAGTTGATTTCCTCACACCAAGCTGCTTGCCTATTGCAGATTCAGTCTTCCCAGCCTGGTGCAGGTCTACAATTTTGTTTCTGGTGTCCTTCCACAGCTCTTTGGTCTTCACCATAGTGGAGTTTGGAGTGTGACTGTTTGAGGTTGTGGACAGGTGTCTTTTATACTGATAACAATGTCAAACAGGAGCCATTACTACAGGTAATGGGTGGAGGACAGAGGAGCCTCTTAAAGAAGAAGTTACAGGTCTGTGAGACCAAGAAATCTTGCTTGTTTGTAGGTGACCAAATACTTATTTTCCACCATAATTTGCAAATAAATTCTTAAAAAAAAAGACAATATGATTTTCTAGATAAATTTTCTCATTTTGTCTCTCATAGTTGAGGTCTACCTATGATGTCAATTACAGGCCTCCCTCATCTTTTTAAGTGGGAGAACTTGCACAATTGGTGGCTGACTAAATACATTTTTTCCCCACTGTACAAGGCACAAACCTGAATGTTTCCATCTTGCTGGACTGTTGACAACCTTGAAGCATCCTAATAAACCATTTTATTACTGACAAACATCCTGCTGTTTATAAATCCTTACGACAACAACGTGCACTTCCCAATATTTCCATGAGGTTATATTTTACAGCCCTCAAACTTGTCTAGTTACAGTATACTCTCTTAAGAAGTCTAGTCTACTCTAAAACATGCTAATGTTCAATACAAAGCCATTCCAGGAGCCATGGAGCTGGTTTTCAGTTATGATGAATTCACACCTACATTGCATTCACATTCATTACGTGTGCATATACATATACCCTTTTTAGAATGACATATTGTAAGTAAGAGTTCTGTTCTCTCCGAGTTCTGTCCTCCTTCCTTTTTGCATGTCTGCATACTTGTTCATTCTGTGTCTCCTACCACCATAGGTTATGCCTCTGTGTTTTTGATGCATACAAAACAAGAGGGAGCCCACATGACAGTCCCCATATTCATCCTGGGCAAACACTATCTCTGCAGGTTTCAATATATTTCTATATATGGGTGGTCAGAAAGACACAAATTTACATTACCATAATTGTAATAGAAAGTGGAAAGCGACTACAGTATGTTTACTATAAAGCCTCTACATGACATATCTTATTCTCTAAAAATTAATTTCATGTAGTTAGCACCTCCGTCTCTGCTGGACAACCTAGAAGACTGCCAAGAAATTTAAAGGAATGCTGACAGAAGAATGTCTATCCATTATTCGCTACAACATTGGCCTCCAACTGCTACAGAAATATTTGAACCCTGTCAACAAACTGTCATTACCATGGCTACCAGTGGATTTCTTGGTATTCATTTTTTTTTCTGGAAAACACAGCCAAATTCATTTCAGCAGGTTACTGACAGAATCCACATCTGCCACCTCATAACAGTGATTTGCTATGTTGGTCTCCTATGGATTTTATAGTATACAACAATTGACTTTTATGCTGAATCCTTTATTCATATTATTATCTTTTCTTCTTCTTCAAGTGGTATTTTATAAACTGAAGCCCAATCTGTAAAGAAATCAGATTATCTGTAAATGTTCTGCAAACTTACTCACAGATATAAATGGCAGCATGTAACCCCATCATAGAAGTCTCCAATGTTGGCCAAGCGCAAATAATGTAAAATGCCTCATGGCCCTGTATATTGCAATCATAATCCTTGAGAAGCTTGGAATGATTCTATTAAATATGATTTATTATTATTATTATTATTATTATTATTAGTCCCAAATGTTTTCTTTGTTTTAATTTTGCATAACCTAAACCCCCTTAGAGTGACCTTCTTGGTTTATGGCAATAACCTGATAATGGTCTTTTTTCACTGTTAGATTACTAGTCTGTCAATCTGCCCTTTAGTTAATGGAAACCTTTCCTGTTCCTGTGATAGACTAGCGCTTACATAGTGCTTACACAGCAGCCCATCTAAAAAGCCCGCAGGGAGGAGGACAGAGCAGTCAGAATCAATAATGAGACAGGAGGTGTATCTCAGACTACCTCAGACTCCCTGTAGGCACTGTAACTAAGCTGTAGTCACAGATCACAGCTCTGCAATAACAGTGCTGGGCTAATAAGCAGTCAAAGAGCAAGCACAAAGGAAAATAAATAGTTATAAATCCCCTGTAGGTACTGACTTATATATCATTTTTAAGTTCTGCACTGGACAGTCAATTTAAAGGGTTGAGTCTGGATTTTACACATAGGTGTGGGAGGGCACGCTACAAAACAATCTGCCTCTCTGAAATATAAACCCAACAGGTAAATGTAATCGGCATCTTCAATACACAGCATGACTGGGTACACGCTATTTTACTTCACTGTAGCTTTTAGCATTAATTATTAAAGGGCCGTATAAGATTACAAAAAACGTCTATATTATTTTCCAAGAACAGTGTCATTTTTGTCCATCATTCTTATCCAAAGAATCTACGCCGTAGATTTTGCCTAAAGTCCTGCAAGAAGGACTAATTAAGGGATGAGGATCAAAGCCATGTCCACCTGCGGCACCTGTTGGCTGCACAATTTTGCGGGTAAGACTAAGTGCATGGGCAGGGCTTTGACCACATGTGGCTGCCACACTGTCTTACTAAGACCCCTCTAATGCCTTAAAATGAATTCTAAAAACCTAAAAATATATATTTAAAATAATTTTTCTAAACCAATCAATCCCGTTAATGTCCTAATATAACAGGGCTTCATTGTGGACCTTGTTTGAAGGAAATATGGTACAAGAAACCACATGTACCACTTGTAAACAGTTAACAACTGCTCGGTGTCAAAGGATTATTAATGTTCTAAATAAGAAATAATCTAGACTGATGCAAAACAATATTCTTATCCAAACCGTTAAATAGAAGCTAAATAGCAGTGCTGTAAGGGTGACACTGCGGGCTCACTACAACATGCCAGCTCTTGTAATGGCACTCGAGCCACGCCAAGAAGTTCCAAAATGTAAACAGCAAACATGAAATACAGCCAATTCTCCCAAAGTAAATAAACTCTCCACGAGATGATATTAAAGCCGTGGGTAAAAGGCGCTGAGAAGTGTTACTACCGCATGCAATGTGCTAATGACTGAACCACGGTGAAAACATTACTGTAACTAGAAGAAAACAAGGAGATCTGGCACCCGGACAAGTGTCATATAATCAATATCATCAAAGGGCTTATGTACCACAATGAGCTGTAATTGAGTTTCCACAGTCAGTGCCTAGAGATCTATATTACATCAATCAGGATAGGAAAATGGTGAAAATGAGATGTATGATGGAGAAAGCAAATGTTCAGCATATTATTCACCTGTACTGTCTAATAAACACATTCATTAGTAAAATAGAAGCATTTCCAGGAAGTACTTTCTTTACTAATTCATAAACTCACAGCAGTAAAAGAGTCTTAGCTGACCTCCAGATTAAGTTGCTTGATACAAGGGTTGTGCAGTGTGCAGATGTTCCGATATGTTGGCCATCCATTCCTTTTCTAGTCACAGTGGCTTTGGTGCCAAATCCTCTTACAAGCAGTGAGAAGGCACAGTGATAAGGGGTTTGCACTAGGGTGAAGTTAAAGAGTCCTTCAGGGTACTCCCTGCTGTGTGTCAGCCATGTGTTGGTTTTTCGTTGTGCCCTTCATGGTGGGAGAAAATTAGGCACAGGAGAAAGGGTGGCAGTTAAACAGGCGATGCTTGCAGCACAGTTTACGTATCAGGTTTTCTTACAGTCAAAAAGTAACATGGAGGCACATTGACAGCAAGCAGTATACACACAGTTGGGCACATGGACCGCTGTGGCATTTGCGCTTCACTCCTTCCTCTGGTCCTATGACCCTTTCCACTGAGGCGATCTGGGGATGCTCCCTGGGACCTAGTCCTCTCTTTTCAACCAGAGACACAAAAGTATCTTCACTGATAGAGTTCAATTACATGCAGTTCAATTAAATATGGTTACATGAAGGTTTATTCTTTGAACAGAGGGCCTGGAGACATGTGACTGCCTGTTGCAGCCCTAACTACCACTAACTAACCTGCAGCTTAAAGCTGAAGGGGCTCTTTTACAGCCATAAACCTGACCACCACTGACTACCAGGATTTGGCGTAAGCCAATACTGACTTTGGGTGGGAGACATTTTTAGATAGGTGAGTGTCCCAAAGGGCGGCCGCATCTCAGACATTTATGGCATATCCAGTGGACATATCATACATGTCAACTGCAGTAGAAACTTTCTATTTTTAATCAATCTTCATCTAAAGACCCATTGTAAGGGTAATGCAGCACAAGCTGTCACCAGGATAGTACATTTTCTACCATGAATATAATTTACTATTCAGCATCTTGAATCTTGCTTTTATGGGTTATTGTCCCAGGTGTTCATCGGCCCTAATGTGTACATAGCCTCTGCTACACCATCCCAGAACATCATCTATAAAGAAACTGTTTGCAAAACAAGTCAGTGATCGTTCATTGGCAGCTGGACATAAATTTGTAGGGCACTGTGCTGGAATGCTTTATTAAAGGATTATGGATGCAGCTGGAGGTCAGAGGTCACCGCATTACCAGGATATATTACCAGGATACCAGGGCTCAGATTGACTTACAAGAGGTAAATACAGCCAACTTTTATTACAGGAACTTAAAATCTAAAGTTACAACAACACAATCATGAGGTAAAGTAAGTATACTGGGTTAACTACAGGGTCACCCCAAATCGTCAGCTACTTTGTACAGGACCATTCAATGCCATATTACACACGGTAATTAGGTCCCATAGAGATTAATAATATGGCATAAACCCATGCACCACTAGTGACCGGGGGAGTATTTATGAACCTAGAGGGACTCCATGTGTCATCCTACAGGCTCTGTATACATTTCTTTGTCGAATGCATAGATCCTACTTAAAGAGGACAGGTTAGAAAGGTGACATACAGTTGCCAATTTATTCACACAAAACCAGGAAAAATAACATAAGAAGAACACAGCACTGAGTTATAAGAAAGTATAATGCTATATTCACACAATCGTGAAAAAAAAGGCTCATTTTTTCAAAGCCCTTTAGCAACCCTCCCTCATAGACTTGAGTCATGGACAAACATTTATAATGCTCTTTTCGAACACAAGGGACTCAAAGCGTAAGGAGCATTGTGGAGTAGGGGAGTTAGTGGCTACTGTACAGGAGTCATCCCCAACACCTACAAGGGTCAGTTGTTTTACAAGAAACTATCTGTAAAAGGAGAAAAAACAAACTTCATGCAGATGCTGCCCTCAGCTGGATTCAAACCTAGGACATCAGTAGTACAAGACAACAGTGCTAACCACTGAACCAACTGTCTACTGTTAGTTTTTCTTTAAGAAGCCCTCCTACTCTGCACTCATTACCTGTATTAACTTCACCTGTTTGAACTCATTCTCTGTATAAAAGACACCTGTCCACACACAATCAATCACACTCCAATATCTCCACCATGGCCAAGACCAAAGAGCTGTCTAAGGACACCAGGGACAAAATTGTAGACCTGCACAAGGCCGGGATGGGCTACAGGACAATAGGCTAGCAGCTTGGTGACAAGGCAACAACTGTTGGTGCAATTATTAGAAAATGGAAGAAACACAAGATGACTGTCAATCTTCCTTGTTCTGGGGCTCCATGCAAGATCTCACCTCGTGGGCTAAGGATGATTCTGAGAAAGGTCAGGAATCAGCCCAGAAATACATGGGAGGACCTGGTCAATGATCTCAAGAGAGCTGGGACTCCAAGGTTATTGTTAGTAACACACTACCCTGTCATGGATTAAAATCCTGCAGGGCACGCAAGGTCCCCCTACTCAGGCCAGCATATGTTCATGCCCATTTGAAGTTCGCCAAAGACTATGTGAATGATCCAGAGGAGGCATGGGAGAAGGTCATGTATTGAGATGAGACCAAAATAGAACTTTTTGGTATCAACTCCATTTGCCATGTTTGGAGGAAGAAGAAGGATGAGTACAACACCAATAACACCATCCCAACCATGAAGCATGGGGCTGGAAACATCATACTTTGGGGGTGCTTTTCTGTAAAGGGGACAGGACGACTGCACCCTATTGAAGGGAGGATGGATGGGGCCATGTATCGCGTGATTTTGGCCAACAACCTCCTTCCCTCAGTAAGAGCATTGAAGATGGGTCATGGCTGGGTCTTCCAGCATGACAATGACCCAAAACACACAGCCAGGGCAACTAAGAAGTGGCTCTGTAAGAAGCATTTCAAGGTCCTGGAGTGGCCTAGCCAGTCTCCAGACCTGAACCCAATAGAAAATCTTTGGAGGGAGCTGAAACTGTAGCCAAGTGACAGCCCCAAAACCTGAAAGATCTGGAGAAGATCTGTATGGAGGAGTGGGCCAAAATCCCTGCTGCAGTGTGTGCAAACTTGGTCAAGAACTACAGGAAACGTCTGACCTCTGTAATAAGTATCAAATACTTATTTCATGCAATAAAATACTAATTAATTATTTAAAAATCCTACAATGTGATTTTCTGGATTGTTTAGAGTCTGTACCTACGATAAAAATTACAGAACTCTGGAAAATCACCAGTGTATCAAATACTTATTTTCCCCACTGTACTTTTAAGCCAGAGAAGAGAGAAGTTTTAATTTTCTTTTTCTTTAGTGAAGAGGATAGCATAAAAAAAATGAGGAAAAGTGCATGTGTATCCTTTATATTGTTCCTACCTTTACGAATAACTCAAAAAATGCACGAAAAACTATACCAACTTGTACCATATGAAAGCAAACCATCTACAAGCATTGGTTTACTTGGATTTTTCAGTGATTTTGATGTATATACTTCTTGGTTCTTGGTTAACAGCTTTGGCTGAAAAAGGTATCCTGAAAAGGGGGACCTATCAGTGTGTTTGTATACTCTAATAGGGCACATAAAAATGAGTTTTTGTGGTAAGACAACCCTTTTAACAGTGGAGACAATAACAATTTATTGGGAGTTTTATGTTGCGTGTTCCTTTAATTATGAAACACTATGAGTAGATATTTGGTTTCACAGAGACATACAGGAGAAGGAATTTTTTGAATATCCCTGAGGTTTGGGCGCATTCGAGTTATTACCTGAGCTAAGAGACCATATCATTTATTTTATTATTCTTAGAAAACATATTTAATCCCCCTAAAAATCTACTTTTTTTGAAGAAAATGAATAGATAGATTATCCCACAGTCTGGCCAGCTGCCATT
This sequence comes from Leptodactylus fallax, assembly GCA_947044405.1. NCBI lineage: Eukaryota > Metazoa > Chordata > Amphibia > Anura > Leptodactylidae > Leptodactylus > Leptodactylus fallax. The sequence goes on along the minus strand of CAMRHE010000177.1, from coordinate 4,040,469 downwards.
TTTATAAGTGTGTCAAAATGAAATCTGCATTAAAAAAAAAAATAAAAATAATATAATACAATAATGTACATTGTGGCGTTTATATCCACTAACAGACAATGTACTATTGGGTACTTATTTATGAAAAAAACACCTCAGAAAAGGGAATTCTTCAGCACAGCAACACAGAATGAAATATTAATGTTACTTTTATTTTATTCTGACAATGCTCTTTTAGAAGTTGTGGATGAATCCTGTCACTGGCACATATATTATGTGTATAGACCTTTAATAGAAGCAGAAACATACCTTTGTGACCACAAACCGCTGAAGCAATGCAAGGCAAGTCAGCCTTTAAATGTGCCGTGGATAGGACTATTAAATTATAGCACGACTGCAATGCTATTATAATACTTAAAGAGGACCTTTCACTACCTTCAACAAGTCCAGCTCTTCACATCAATTCTGGCACAGTTGGATTTTTTTTCTCTAGCCCCCACTGTTCCCAAGCAATCAATGCTGATATCTTTAGTGCCTGATATTCTATGTACGATCTGTAGTGTCAGGATAGCGCTGCTGATAGCGCTAGATGGGTGATGGGGAGATCATATTGAACATACCTACTTTAATGGTTGCATGACCAAGGAATCCCACTGATGTGGAAACCTTGACGTGGTGTCCTAGAGGTGTTCTCTTCACATGCAAAGTCTTGGGCTCTCAGCACTGAATGTTTCCAAGCCCCTCTGCTATGACTGATCTACCAGTCTCCTAACTGAATATTAGAGCCATCACTCAAGACCAGATGGGCAAGAGGATGGGAAGCATTCAGTGCTGGAAGCTTGGGATGTGGCATGTGAAAGGAACAAAAAGAACACCGAAAGGACACTTGCGGTCATACTAGTGAAAAAAAGAGGTGCTAGAACAGCAGGGTATATAACAAGTGAGTAGTGGATACTTTCTTATTTTATCTCATTACCAGTTGTTAGACTAGTTTTCGGAAATCCAAGCCAACCCCTTTAAAGGGAGTGTGTCACCAGAACCCAGTTTACCAATCCAGCCTTGCAGATGGGTTAGGGACACCCCTTTTGGAATCAGTGCCTCAGTTGCTGAGATATCTCAGTTCTTTTCAATACGAAGATGAGCTCTTTGGAGCAACTATGTTGTTACCTCTTTGGAACAATGGCAATGTCCTCATTACTCCAAAGAGCTCATTTGCATATTGACAAAATTAGATATCTCAGCAAAAGAGGCATCAATTCACAAGAGGAAAACATCCTACATTTTCGTTAGACATTAAAACCTCATTGGCCTTACGTGTTGAACCTACAGAATAAGAAAATATTGATTCAGGTGACCCTAACCTATCTATCTGCAAGGCTGGGTTGATATGCTGAGTTCTGGTGAAAAACTTGCTATAAAGTGGCCATACATCTTAGAAAGCTACAGAACACTGTATCCCTCCTAACCACCTCTATATTTGAGCTTGATGGGGAGAGGGGAATAAGCCGCTGCCAGGTACTCCAGGTACTTCTAACAGCAGCTTATCTCCCATGTGAAAACCAACATGTCTGATCCTTCTTTACCCTGACATCCATCATCAGGGGAGAGTTGGGATACCTTCATACATAATGGTTGGTTGGTGCGTCTCACATTTGGCCAATTTTCATCTAATGTGTTTGGGCCTCTTTTTGCTGTGTGTTGGTATGCAATGCTTCACCCTAATGAATAAAGTATTTCACATACAGAAGTGTTAGTGCCGTATCCCAGTGGACACTGCAAAACCAGAGATAATATGTTGTGACAATGAGCTTCCTAAACCTGAGTGAAAAGTTTTGGAGTTAAAATAAAATGCCTTGTTATGGAGTTTGAGGACTAGTGTATACAGGGCCTTAGAGAACTGACCCTGCTGAGCCACAGGACAAACAGGGAACCCCGATACTGAGTGACTGAGAAACTGACAATTAGAAAAAAAGAGTGATTTAAGGTGTGGGCTGCTGGATCTACTGTTCAGCAAGACTCACAAAAGATCTAAGTTCTAAGAACTGTAACTCTATTACCTGGATGCTATTGTTTCTCTTACTGCATTGTTTTTCCAATAAACTTGTGTGTGAACTGTTTTCCTGCGACAACATCATGGACACTCCAACTCCCATCTGACTCAGGAGGCCTGAAAACCGTTGAGACATGCCCTGGAGGAAGACTACCACCACCATCAGGTACACCACAAGTCCCCTTAGCTCTGCACCAGCACAGGAGGCGTTTCTGGAGGATTTGGCTAAGTCAACAAGCCACCATGACAACTGTTGTTTCAATTATTAATATTCCCAGCCTCTGGGTTTCCTCCAAGGGGTTGCTGCATTAGTACAAACTATTTGTAATAAATAATGTAATAAGGTCTATCTATAGCTATAGTATTTTAGACACACACAATGGTGGATCCTGTCTGTTTTTGCTTATATTCCCCCAGCGGTGATGAGTTCTATATCCATGTGACCACTGCAGCAAATCACTAGCCTCAATGGACTTGTGCCTTACGTGTTAGCTCCAGTGCTGAGACCAGTGACTGGCTGCAGGGGTGGGGTGCTCTATGGCAAGCTGCTGATAAAAGTACTTAAACAAAAATCGTCTGCAACCACAAAGTAAAGCAAAGATAAATTCACACCTCTAGACATTTTGGTTGGAATTGCAGGTTTAATTCAATTTCTGAAAAAAATTAATTCATAAATAGACCAATAGATATTTTACAGCTATCCATTTAAAAGCTTTAGCCAGCAAGGAAATAAAGAAGCTCTTGAAATCCGTGTCTCCCTTTCATGGGAATTTGGCAAGCCGATCAAGGCATCTTTGGCAAGAGTAAAAGCAAATGGTCAATGTCTAAGACAGACTGGAACTGTCTGATTTATGTCAGAAGTCTCCCAACACTGTACACGATATTGAAATGCAAGCCGCTACATTAACTCACCCTGGGCAGTTCCTGCTTTAGGGTTTGGACTCTGTTCCTCAATGCTATACTTATTAACAATGCAGGTTTTCTGCTGTGCTACCTTCTACTAGAGAGAAGTTAAATAGTCATTGATGTAGCAGTAATGTCAGTTTCCAGACATTTCGATGCCAGCAATGATTCTCGGGAAATGCATTTCAGGAATGTGAAGCAGAAAACTAAACAAGATGCCTATACATTGTACATATGTCTGCGCTCCAGCACTGCAAGTATACACATAGACAATACATAGACATTGCTCACGTCTTCTTAAAAAAGTAGCATCTTTTTAATAAAGACATTTCCAGGTCTATTTATGTAGGCATTACTTGGGTGGAACAGTGTTAGATGCTATGCAGGGAACACCATAACAGCTGAGTATTTGGCCGGCAACACCCTTATAAATGACAAGACTGCATGTGACATAGACCAAGAAATCTGACTTCATAAAGAAGAACAAAAAAACAGCGTTTGCTCTGCTGGTGCTAGCTCTGTAAAGTATATGTGAGGCCATGAGAATAATTACAGAGATGACATCTCCAGAGAATTATATGGAAGCACGGATGGTTTACTTTTACACTGAATCACAATGTTTTTTACCTGCACACATGACACATATATGGATATCTGCATAGTTATACACACACATGGATCACAACAGGTACTCAGGTAAAAGCAAAGCTCCAATCAACTGAATGGGACCTTAGGGCAGCATAAATGGCATGATCCGTAAAATGCTCTTTTATGAATGAATACCTGTGTAATGTGCTTCTGTACAGAGGTACCATATAACGGCACAATCATTTCCACCGCAGCACCCACTGTACTGGTAAAGCAGTATTACATACCAAGTCCAACAGGGGCTGGCTTCACCAAAGTGTCTGCTCATCCCTATGCTGGTCATTCACGATAGTTAACTATTGGCTAAATGCTAGTTTGGCTGACATCTCTCTTCCGACTATACAAATGCATACTTGGTGAAAACAAGACCTCAGTCTCTTAATTCTCAACATTGGCAGGGGTCCCAAAAGTCAGACCCCCACTAATGAGAGTGTTATGGCATATTTTAGTAATATGCAGCAATATTCCATGGGGGGGGAAATACCTCTTTACAGGTAGTCTGTCAGGACTAAAATGCCTCCCAAACCAATATTAATACTGTGTAGGGGCCTTTAATAGGAGCAGAAACATACCTTTGTGGCCAGAAATCAATGAAGCAATGCGGAGATCATCATCTTTCTATGGATGTGCAAATCAGTCTCAAAGGCTTCGGTGCAAGGACTGATTTGCCAGATTTGACTACAGACAGGCTGAAAATGTCATTCAATGCTAAAGGGATGACATTGGGCAGCAATTTTAGAGGATATTCAGGACACGTGAAGCTATCTGTAGGCAAATCTGGGAAATCAGGACCTGCCATGATGCACTTGCAGGTTGGTTTGCATATCCATATATCTCTCTCCCTCTCTCTAGTGAATTTGCTTATATATAGATACATCATTTGGCAAATACTATTTTCCGAGGCTCCCCGATGCCCCTTCCCACCCAGTTTCAAAGATTGTGTAACTCTGATTGCTCCACTGCTGGTCTTATATCTGATATCTATGGGATTCTCTCTGATCCGATTCCCACTCATCATGGGAGAATTACTTGGGAGAACCCATATCAGACAAGTCATGGACTATCATCTGGAGACGAGCGGCTAAGACCTCTCGTTGTGTTACTTTCAAAGAGATCATCTATAAAATGATGATGCATTGGTATCACACCCCAGCTCTCCTCCACCTGCTGTTCCAGATAATTGCTAGAAGTGTGCTGCCCATCCAGATGACAAATTCCATTTGTTTTGGTTGTGCCCAATTCAACAGCCATTTTGGCGACAGACCCATACCCTTGTTGGGCGGGTGTTGGGGGTTCACTTCCCCCTGCTCCTTAAGACGTTTTGACTGAACATGCCATCTGAACGATTTTGTAAACACTCTCTCCAACTCCTTCTCGTCATCCTTACGGTCGCTTGTTGCCTCATTGCTAAATATTGGAGGCGTTCCTCATCCCATCTCTAGAGAATTTATACTCTCGGAATCTGGAGATTAGAACTCTTAAACACTTCATGGCCCTCAGTCACAATGAGTAGGAGAAGTCGGCTAAGATCTGGAAGCCTTTTTAGGGCCCTTCACAAACCTTTAGGCCTAGGAGAGGGACCCTATAACTCATCAGCTCTGTTTTTGACATAACTTGGAGATGAGATGAGACGTTTTATCCTCTCCCTTCACCTCCTTCTGGTTCGTGTCTTGTGTCTAGCTCTCATTTCATTTGATTGCCTTTTTCTTTGTGTTTTCTCATTTGACCCGTGTGGCTCTTTTGTTGTGGGCCTGTTTATCTCACAGATGCTTCATGCATCCTGTTTGTATATTCTTTTTGTCAAAAAAAAAAAAAAAAGAGATGATATCTCTGCATTGCTTCATCAGTTTATAGTCACAAAATTATGTTTCTATTCCTATTATGGACTGGGGGTTTGGTGACCAAAACATCCTGGTTGACTGCATTGAAAAAAACCCCAAAACTTTATGCTTACCTTGAGATGAGTCCAATGAGACTCATGAGATCCATCTCTGGTGCTATCGACACATGCGCAGTTGTTCAGTAAAGCCTGGGAAGTATCTCTAAGCATCTCTGCACATGCACAGTGAAACTGTACTTTCCCTGACATCACTGAACAACTGCGCAGGTGCTAGGAGTACAGACTCTAGGTAAGTATTAATTTTTTTTTAATAAGTAAGCTTTACAAACGGGGCTATTTGGGACACTAAACTCACGGTCCATGAGGACCTCTGGGTGGTTTAGTGTCCGAACTCACCCTGACAGGTTCCCTTTAATTTTTTTTGAAATATGAAGGCAATGTACAATCCAGGCCTGGTGACAGTTTACAAGATGTGTTGCACAAGACGTTACACATTTTCTTTCTGCAGCTCGGTCACTGCATTTTGGAAAGGGATGGTCAGGGTCCTCAATGATGAGAGTGAAAGAATTAGGAAAGTGCTATGTTTCTGTGTTTCCCTTTTTTTTACTGTGTCGTGTAATGGTGGAGATAAAGAGCAGAGCATTGTCTCTATAACTAATATAACTATATAGGGTAGGTTTAGGCGGCACATGAACACCACTTTATCACACATCAATCTTTTATACATGGTTCCAATAATTTCATGTAAACACACAAAGGTGCGAAGACAGATTTATTAGAGGTAGGATCCCTGATAGAGGACTACATGTATGCTTACCAGTAAAGTAAAAAATCTGGCTAATTTTTACAAAATCCTAATTCAAAACAGGCAACGATCCTCTAAATCAAGCAAATTGTGTCAAATATTAAAACAAATGAAAAATGGAAACTAATGCACGCTGCGGCCAATAAAAATCTATCAACCATTAGATTCTGAAACCAGATCCCTATATAATTTTGGATAATTAGTACTGTGTATTCTTTTGCAAAATTATAGTATGAGCAGCCAAACCACAATAAAAATACATATACAAGAAATGACATTGAAATGCACTAATAAAATATACCCAGGATATACAAGAAAAGATTGGCATATGAAAGTATAATGCGGTTCCTGGCTGGTGAAATCTGCTCATAAAGCTGAAAGCCCAGATGACTTATTTTGGTATTAAAATGAAAATGTGCTCCAAATTTCTACTCTATAAATTAGTTATTGGGCAGCATGGGCATCCAGCAGAGTGGTAAAATAGAGAAGGAAAAGAAACTCAGGGAGTAGGGAGATTCTGTGTGTCCTTTCTTCATTTTTCTGGACTTCTCCTTTAAGTTGTGTGTCCACCACTGGATGAAGTTTACAAAAAATGTTGTGGATCAAACATCCAATGGCAGTCCATAAGTCCATCAACGTCACCATCAGCTAACTATAGACTTGAATGTGTCAGAAGAACCCTTTATATAGCGACCAAGGCCAAACAACCAACTCCGACTCCTTCATAAACGGCTGACAGCCATTGTCATTCAGAAACAGTATAGATTCTATCATTTATAAAAGGCCAGTCATTGATTCCTATGAAAGTAAATATGGAACATGCTATACGTCCAATGAATGGTACAATAATTACATGATATAATTAAAAATAACTAATCATTTTATTTTATTTCATACATGAATATGTTGAGCTTCAATACTGGACATCTTTAAACTTTCTGTCCTGACATGAAGGTTGAATTCCATGTTCCTCTCAGATGTTAGTTGCAATGTATGGCCTGGTAGGAATGGCAAGTACCACATATGGGTCTATTCTAGCCATACATCTGACCCACTGATATATTTAGGCCGCATCCACACAGGTTGGATTCACAGAAGCTCATGGATTTTTTTTAGTAGGAGATTCAAGAAATTTGGATTTCTGCCAGATGTGTCAGCAGATCTCACATATATTAGTCCCACTGCATTCAATAGAGCAAATCCATTGCAAAAAATGAACATGTAGTAGACGTTACAATCGGCAGCACGTTCATTATGTAGTGTGGATTTTTTTTTCAGAAGTATTTCAATGAGGTATGGAATACCCCATTCACTTGCATTACTGGCAAAATGTCAGCGGATCCAGTCAAGATTTAGTTGTGGTAACGGGGCCTAAATCCTGACAGAATCCATAACATGTGAACATGAGCTTTAAAGAGGTAATTGGACATTTAGTCGAATACCTCTCTTTCCAGGATCCTAAAATGCTATGGGCAATCCGCAAATGAAAAATGATTGGTAAAGTAAGACTGTCAATGACAATGCTCCCATTTGACAATACTAGGAGCTCCTTCCAAATCTCTGGCATCCATGCAAGTAAACAGTACAAGAAATCATCTATTAACCAACAGAAATGTATTCAGATGTTCTGGTTCTTGCATATGTTTCTAATATTAGTCCATGTTAGCCATACGTAGCTGTGTTATGACTGTCAGAGAGGAATCTGTGCTGAGTAACAATTATAGATGTTACATACATAAATAACGCACAACATATGGCTGTAGGTCAGAGTAGCGAGAACAATCTGCCATCTGGATATTCAATGTTAATGGTTATGACTATCCACAAATACATAACATGCTGGGAACGTACTGGCAGACATCACCCCGTCTCAACCCAAATAATTGTATCCGCACTCCTCAATTAAATGTTTATTCCATTTAAGAAACCTCAGAGGTGCAGTCCCGTCCAAACTCGCTCAACTAGTCATTAGAAATGCTTTTTATATTCTCCCATCTCAGGTTTATTGGTTGCTATTACGATCCATTGTTTTGGGGCAGATGTAAAAAATTGTCTAAAAGTAAAACTGTCCTCGCCAGGCATAGCAACCAAGGCGAAACTGTGCTGTGACTGGCCACTATGGTAGCATCATTTTTTTTGTTGCAGATTTTCTGCAGTTTTTTGAGCCAAACCTGGGAGTGGCTACAAAAGGAATGGGAAATATATAGGACGTTCTTATACTTCTACCTTCTGCTCAATCCACTCCTGGCTTTGGCTCAAAAAAACGCAGCAAAATCTGCAACCAAAAAAGCAGCCTTGTGGGGCCTTAGCCTTAGGCAATTTCATAATACAGTATATTTTTTAGGGTATGATAACATGGCACTGAATTTGAGACCTTGAAATCAGCTCCATATTCTGCCTGAAACCAGCCTCCACTGATTTCAATGGGAGGCAGAGGCTGATTTTTTTTCTTTAGCAGATTTTTTCAGCTAGCGGAAAAAATAAGCGTCATGCTCGATCTTCAGGTGGATTTCGTCTGATAATTCCCATTGAAGTGAAGCAGAAAATTCCACCTGGCAGGTATGGCATTTGACAGGGAATTTGGTTAAGCGGAAAAATTCAGCTCCAAATTCCTGAAGCTGAATTTTTCAGCTAGGAAAAAATTCACTGTTTGAAATTACCCTTACGCTAGGTTCACACCAGTGTCAACCTATCCATTATTGTGGTCTGAAGGAACAGAACAACGGATAGGCGGACCGCTACAACAGTAGTCACATACAGAGCTAGACTATAATGGGTTTCTTCAGATGCCCACTGAGACAGAGTCTACATTTGTAGATGTGAATGTAGCCTTATGCTCTTTCCATACTGGCTTTTGGAGTGTACTTACAAGTTGGGACAATTCCTAACAAAAACATGGAAGTATTACACTGATGGTTTGCCCAACATATACTGTCTGACAGATGACATACTTTTGTCCTCCGCTGGTACAATGGGACTTATGGATAGACTTAACAACATGATATGAGAATTTCCAGTGCATATGGTAAACATATATGAGGAACGTATTAAGAAAGGAGACTTAACACGTAGCAAGGATACATCTGTCAATATCCTCTTTCGGGGAATGTTTAGAAAGACTTATAAAAAGAAAATTGTAGTAGTTACCAGAGTACCAAGTCACTGCTTCCATTTCTCTTTTGCAAGATCTTTACCATACAGTTATATCTGAAAATACCCCTTCCATCTGTTTGTGCCTTATGTAGAGGGCACACCAGATTTTGGAATTCTGGCTTCTAGTTCAGACATTCAGCAAGTATTCATCAGTCTGACACCAGAACGGGCCTGTCCCCGCAAAGAGACAAAAGCTATCTGTGTTTCATAACTTTTATGAATCTTAATATATTAGAATTATTATTATAACATGTAATGCTTCCACCCACACAAACTGATTTTTACTGAAGTCTGATATTTTAGTGATTAAATCTGGAATAGCAATTTGCTTTAAAATGACATCTAAAAAATAGAGTTTCTGAATATAACAATCAGTCTGAGGGCCTTTATTAGGGATGAGAAATACAGTCCATGTATTGGCCAAATTTCCTGGCCCGATTGTCATAGAGACTGATAATGCTCTAAGCCTCAGGACTGCTCTAAATCTACCGCCTGCACTTACAGCATAATGTGAGTATAGGACAGTAGAACCGCGGTAGTTCTGAACCTCGCTGTATCATAAATTCATACACTGCTGTAAGTTCATTTTCACCTGGATATGCCATCACTTTATGGCCAATGTGGGTCTATGCTTTGGGATTCCCACTGATCTTGGGAACATTTTGTAAAATAGGAATAGCCATTTCATGCACACACTATTGCTGCATGGGTAGACCATGTACGGTGACACGTGAGGGACGATTTATTAAGGCTGATGTGTGGCACACCAATCTTAAAGGGAGTCTGTCACCAGGAAAATCTGTATCAAACTAATGACAGTGCTTTGTATGGGCAGCTTCTACACTTTCCAATGATGCCTTTCTTATTTTACATTGTAGCTACATTTTCAAGAAAATCAGCATTTTATTCTTATGCAAATTATCTAAAAAGGGCTTTAGAGGCGTTTCGTATCCTGCACTAGATAAACGCCCAATGTCCAACACCTGGGCCCCTCACAGATCAGCCTCTCCGACTGAATCCAGGTGCTGAAAACTACTGCAGCAGGCAAGGAGCGTAAACAGCTGCAGTTACCTGGTGCCACCGCTATTGTGTGGACAGGGCTGTAGCTCTTCTCCTATTACTTGAATAGAAGAAAAGCGGCTTCTGCTTCCTTTATTCTGCAGCAGCTTCCAGCGCCTGGATGCTACCAGAACAGCTGGGTCCGGGTGTCAGACTGACTACATATTAGATATTCATGACCTATTCTACAGATAAATCATCAGTATATCCTATGCATTAGGTGCTGGAAACCCCTTTAAGGCTAAGGCCCCATGTTATGGAAATGCAGAAGAAAAAAACGCAGATTTTTACAATACCAGCAAAGTGAATGTGTTCTTGGTTAATCTCATCTACACAAGGCGGAAAAAAAGCTGCATGAAAACGCAGGATGTTAATTTTAGCTCCAGGATTGCATGTGTTTTCCTTATAAATTTAATAGGGGGAGAAAAAATGCAGAGAAAAATACAACAAAAATGAACAATGCTGCAAAGAAATAGATGCTTTTGCTGTGTTTTTTTTTCTGCTGTGATTTTTAAGCTGCGTTTCACTATAAGGGACCCTAGCCTAAGGCAGTCTTCTTTAGGAACTGCTTATTTTATTCATATCCATGACATATACAAAAAGTCATAGAAAGAGCATCAGGAGAACCTCCATTGTGTGTCTAGCACCACGCAACACCATGCTACCGAAATATGAGTAGTCTGTTTAAGATATTTGTAGCCCCGAATTATAATAGACCATCGAAAAAAAGGACAAAAAAAGGACATGTAAAAAAAAAACTAAATGGATTAGATCAAAACTCATGCTGTAACCAAAACTGAAGACATAACCTATACCCAGCTGTTCCACTAAACATACTATACATCATAGTATACAATACACACTGCGCAGCGGACATGTTCAGATGCAAATATGTGCAGTCTTCTCTAGAAAAATGATAGAAATATGACAACAATGCCACAAGCTAAGCTCTGTAAAGTCACCTATCATGGGAAAGGGCTGGCTGTTTACATAAATATCCAGCTACAAGGAGGTGGTATGCCAGCTATTCAGTGCACTAGTAAACAGGAATTGGCGAGGCTGTTATTACAGTCTACCATGGGCTCCACTTTGGATTTCAGAGGACTGCTTAACATTCCATGCATACTTCTGCCATAGACATTATAGGTAGTGAAGTTCACCCTGCCCTTGCAGCTTTCCTTTGCAAAAAGGAGAAGGCATAACACACGGTATAAAATAGTGCACTGAACTCTCATGTTATGCAAGCATTTGCAAGACGGAAGTAAGCTCACAGATCAATACCATGCTTATCTACCTAGGCATATCACTGAAATATCCACAACCCGACCATAAACACATCATTTATGTCATATAAAAATCCAAGTGACTCGCTTTTATGGTCTATATTCCTCCAGATAATGAAACAAGCAGCGTCTACTAATATTATAATTAATTATAGTAAATATACATATATATATATATATATATATAAAAACACAGCTACAGCTATACCTGTTAGGCTAGAATTACAACGCATTCTTGTGCTAGAAAACATACAGTGTTGGACAAAAGTATTGGCACCCCTGCAATTCTGTCAGATAATACTCAATTTCTTCCAGAAAATGATTGCAATCACAAATGCTTTGGTAATAATATCTTCATCTATTTTGCTTGCAATGAAAAAACACAAAAGAGAATGACAAAAAGTCAAATCATTGATCATTTTACACAAAACTCCAAAAATGGGCCGGACAAAAGTATTGGCACCCTCAGCCTAATACTTGGTAGCACAACCTTTAGACAAAATAACTGCGAACAACCGCTTCCGGTAACCATCAATGAGTTTCTTACAATGCTCTGCTGGAATTTTAGACCATTCTTCTTTGGCAAATTTCTCCAGGTCCCTGAGATTTGAAGGGTGCCTTCTCCAAACTGCCATTTTGAGATCTCTCCACAGGTGTTCTATGGGATTCAGGTCTGGACTCATTGCTGGCCACTTTAGAAGTCTCCAGTGCTTTCTCTCAAACCATTTTCTAGTGCTTTTTGAAGTGTGTTTTGGGTCATTGTCCTGCTGGAAGACCCATGACCTCTGAGGGAGACCCAGCTTTCTCACACTGGGCCCTACATTATGCTGCAAAATTTGTTGGTAGTCTTCAGACTTCATAATGCTATGCACACGGTCAAGCAGTCCAGTGCCAGAGGCAGCAAAGCAACCCCAAAACATCAGGGAACCTCCGCCATGTTTGACTGTAGGGACCGTGTTCTTTTCTTTGAAGGCCTCTTTTTTTTTCCTGTAAACTCTATGTTGATGCCTTTTCCCAAAAAGCTCTACTTTTGTCTCATCTGACCAGAGAACATTCTTTCAAAAAGTTTTTGGCTTTCCCAGGTAAGTTTTGGCAAACTCCAGCCTGGCTTTTTTATGTGTCCGGGTCAGAAGTGTGGTCTTCCTGGGTATCCTACCATAGAGTCCCTTTTCATTCAGACGCCGACGGATAGTACGGGTTGACACTGTTGTACCCTCGGACTGCAGGGCAGCTAGAACTTGTTTGGATGTTAGTCGAGGTTCTTTAGCCACCATCCGCACAATCTTTCGTTGAAATCTCTCGTCAATTTTTCTTTTCCGTCCACATCTAGGGAGGTTAGCCACAGTGCCATGGGCTTTAAACTTCTTGATGACACTGCGCACGGTAGACACAGGAACATTCAGGTCTTTGGAGATGGACTTGTAGCCTTGAGATTGCTCATGCTTCCTCACAATTTTGCTTCTCAAGTCCTCAGACAGTTCTTTGGTCTTCTTTCTTTTCTCCATGCTCAATGTGGTACACACAAGGACACAGGACAGAGGTTGAGTCAACTTTAATCCATTTCAACTGGCTGCAAGTGTGATTTCGTTATTGCCACCACCTGTTATGTGCCACAGGTAAGTAACAGGTGCTGTTAATTACACAAATTAGAGAAGCATCACATGATTTTTCAAAGGGTGCCAATACTTTTGTCCACCCCCTTTTTTTTGTTTGATGTGGAATTATATCCAATTTGTCTTTTTGACAATTCTTTTTGTGGTTTTCCATTGAAGACAAATTAAATGAAGATATTATTACCAAAGCATTTGTGATTGCAATCATTTTCTGGAAGAAATTGAGTATTATCTGACAGAATTGCAGGGGTGCCAATACTTTTGGCCAGCACTGTATACTGGAATGGACCAGCGAAATGTAAGCCAAATGACAGTCTTTTGCAGTCTATGCAATAATTTGCTGTTATATACCCTAACATAGTGCTGAAATGTGGTGTCAACCTAGCTTTACAGTGGCACGCATCTTATATTTTAAAATATATTGACAGTGACCTGCCACTGTTACATTAGTTTGTATACATGAGGACACAATGGGTCGGAATTTATTAAAACTGGCATTTCCTACACTTGTCTTAATATTGTGAGGCGTGCCTGAAATATAATCTAGTGTGTGGCGTGCCTATAAATAAATCAGGCACATGCATGTGCGGCAGAATAGAAATCTACGCCAGTCAGGAACTGGTATAGATTTCCAATATAAGTCAAGCCAGCATTTGAATCTTTGGTGGAAGAAGTGGCCATGCCAAACCACTGCCTCCGACTCTATTTTTCCATAGCCAGACCCGGACTCTGATTCATACCCTGCTCCGACTTCAACACAAATGGCTGAAAGCCATGCTCAGTCAGTAGTAGTAAAGATCCTCTAATTTATTAAAAAACTAGTGGCTGAATTCTTATGGCAGTAAATATGTAATAAACTATCCATTTAATTTATTATATAATATAATTAAAAATAATGTTAAAAATTATTCACTTTCTTAGGCTAGGCCATCAATATTTGTGATGGTCTAACACCCGGGACCCCGCAGATCAGCTGCTCCTGGGCAATGCTCCCTCCCTGGATAAAGTAAAGGTGCTGCTTTAGGTACTACAGCGCAGTTCCACAGACTTTAATCGGCAGCACTGCAATACCTAAAACATTACCGGGAGCCAGGCTGTCCAGGAATAGCTGATCTGCAGGGGTCCCATGTCTCGAATTACCCTTTTAAAGATTTTATTTTGAAGCCGGAGTCGGAATTTTTTCTGACTCTGATTCCATGCAAAATAGATCTAGAATTTTTGTTATGTACAATAAATCTTAAGATAAAACATGTATTTTATAAGAAAATGATGAATGCTACAAAAAGATAACCTCTGGCTGGAAGGCAATAAAGATATATAAAAACTACTATAGACTTAAAGATGGGCAGGTAGCAGCTTTGACTTTTTATTGTCCCTTATTAAAGTGAGAGCTGTTTTCTGATGCTTTTGGCCAGTCTGTGTATATAAAATGTATTCAGGTGCTTTAAAAAGTGTAATGTGTAATGGAATAAGAACATTATATAAGAACTCCATTTTAGTACATATCCTAATGCTGATCCATGTTACGTGCACATAGCAACACAGAAATAAAATCACATAACCCTAGGAGCAGCAATACAAAGGCAATATTCTGAAAACAACAGACTCAAGACCTCAAGACATAAAAGGGTTCACATTCAAGTTCATGGGTCTCTACTGTACCTCGGAATACCTACAATTTCATACAGGGGAATATAAAGATGTTTCCTCTTTATTTCACACAAAACTGTTGCATGTCATATATGCAGAGTTTGGGGGAAAACATATGGCACATTTTTGGGTGGTCCCACACCCGTTTACTAAAGCTCCACCTCTTGTGGACATACTGTTTTAGGAATGTGAAATGATCACCAGATAAAGTGCCCACATCAAGTATAACATTACCAGGATCCTGGAGGATGCAGGAGTATTACACCAGGTCCCGGAGATTCGCCCATTCTTCCAGGACACAGGAGATCATTCCTTTTTGCGAGTGCTTCCCGGATGTTTCAGGAGAGTTGGCAAGTATGTCTTACAGGCTTTATGCCCATAATATTCAAATCAGGTAAGACCTGTAAAATCTGAACTCCTGGGTGACTGGTGCAGTGTACTGTACAAAGAAAAAATCAAACTGCTAAAGGTATGCCCACACGTGGCAGTTTCCGATCCAGACATTTCAGTTACCGGAGGCTGTCACATTTATCTGAATGGAGTTCATAAAAATCACACATGTTGCAAAAATGTCTGCAAATCTGCTTTGTGTGAAGATAACAAAGAACTAGGTTGTAGCCCAATGATTCCTCAATGGACAGTGTTTTCATAACCAAAAAAAAGGCTGCTAATCTTGGCATATTGTGTGTCAGTATATTCCAAACTCCTAGTCTCTTGAGGCTCAGTGAATGTGTCAAAAATACCCCAGCTTTGCCACACGTTATCACATGTTAACATGTTAGGGTTATCCCACTATTAACATTTATCCCCTATCCACATGATAAGCGTTTGATGACTGGGGGTCCGACTGCTGTGGGTGCCCCACGTGAACACCACTCTATTTGCTTTTATAGGACTTACTTTGTAAAACAGTACATTCGACATACATCAAATATATACACAGAACCCTATTAGCCAACTATACTGAATGCCAAAAATCTTCTTTTGGCATACACCAGGCCAGTACGTGTTAGCATGGCTAATATGTCTACGTAGTGGCACACAGAACCAAATACAGAGGTATACAGTAAAAAAAGTGAGGTATATTTTTTCTACTATGGGATCCTATGGACAATGTATGTCACTGTATGACTATACAATTGCACACATAAAATGTTCCCACAAAATGTATACATCATGAAATCAACCACACAAGGCGATAATAGAGAGTGAACAGCGCCTAACCCTGGTGTTTGCTATATAGTCCATATGGAAAAAATACTTGAAACCAGTAGCCAGATAGAATGAAGTTCACCAGTCTTACCAATTGGACCGGGCTGCTATAATAATATGGAGACAGGGCCGGGCTGTTATCTAAGAAACTATGATGGCTTATATTGTGCTGCCAATGTTCTATTTCAACATATTGAATCTGCTTTGTGTCTATTTTTGCATTTCAGACAGTCTGACTGCGTTTAATGATACTCTTGATTCTGAGTGGTATCATGATAATTTTGGAACCATACATACTGCCAACTGGCTGGCGTTTCTGCAGCTATCAGAGTTTGCTAACAAAACAACTATAGATACAGTAATTTCCTTATCCAACATAATGGAAAATTAACAAACCAATAAAACTTGCCAGAATGCAAAGATTGTAACAAATTGGAAAGGGAGTGAATTAGCTAAGAAGTAAATGCAATTCCTAATCTATAAGCAAGGTGAATGTACTCAAACACCATTTTTGTTTTTAGTAAATGAAGCTCAAATATTAAAGATATTTACTATTAAACATCTTAGTGTTAATAGTGAGCATATATTTTAAAGACATATTCCAAACTAAGACTTTTATGGTATATCTTCAGGATATAGAAGTGAATAAGGATTTCAGAAACATAGAGCTACACTGTTTCCAGGGCTGACTTTAACTACTGGCCTGATGGTGATGCCAATCCATGGTGTATACCCCTTAAAGGTTTCCTTATAAGTAAGGGTAAATTCACACAACCGTTATTAACGTCATAGGATGAGAGCAACGGACATTAATGGCAACAGGAATGACAGATGCAGGCAGAGCCCCACTCCCCCATCTGGTGTCGGTATTCACTCTAATGTAGAAACATGACAGACACTTTCTCCCAATATGATTGTTTCCTTCCTGACAGAAGAAAAAGTCCTGCATGCAGGACTTTTTCTTCTATTGCAAAAGTAAACAAACATGATGAAAGAAAGTGTCTGTCATGTTTTTACATGAGAGTGAACAGGAACACTGTTCACTCTCATGTGGACATTCTATTACCGTAACACTAGGTTCACACGAACGTTCGGGTTTTCGGGGTACTCTGGGTTTCCGCCAATTTTATATTGAAATCGGTGAAGAGAAAAGTCTTCCTTGCAGGACTTTTCTCCCCACCGATTTAAGCGGAATCTGGGACGGAGTGAAGCGAACTCTAGAGTGAACCTAGTGTTAATGTCCACTCCTCCTATGACAAATTATAACAACATACATTTATAATGGAGATGTGATCTTACCCTAAAACAGTTATAACAGTACTGATAGATCATCCTTTCTACATTCATAACCATCATCACAATGATGTAACAGGATAAAATTATTTCTAGGAATAGAACATTCATAAAATGACACTTAGGCCCCATGTAGCGAAACTCTGCCAAAACGCTGCATATTTGCAACGTGAGGCCCCTTACTCACAATTCTTCCTATTTTAGTCTCTATTACAGCATGTAGAATTTAGCACTCACACAGCAGTAAGTTGCATAAGCAATAAATGAGACGAATTGTTTGGTTTGGTCAATTCAAAGAAGAGGTAGGGGGCATTCACATTGAGGAATTTGGGCTGATTCCTGCCGGAATCTGCCTCTCGTAGTTTTAAAAAAAAAATAAGCGTGCCGCTCAGATTTGCTGTGGATTCTGTGGCTGGTTCAGCCGCAAAACCCAACGTGTCAGACTCAGGTTGATCATCCCCATTGTTTCTGAGACTAGTCTGCAAGTAAACCCGCAATGTAAAGCCAATACTCTGTTTCGGCTGTCTGCTGAGTGTTATACAGGGTTGGAATTTGGAGAGAAATCCGAGGTGGATGACAGCTTCAAAATCCTCTCCATAGTCCGTCATGCAAACCTAGCCTTACCAGAAATGTCTGTACACAAATCTGCTGATTTATGAAAATTGACCAATACACTGTCCAATTTTTCACATATTAAAGGAAAAACTAACAGTATCTGTCCCATCAGACAGCTGTTTAGGCTGTAAAGCCATCATTTTCAACATCCACCGGTAAGACCTATGTAGACGGAGCCCCGTCTGTCTGCATTCACTTTCTTTTGTCACGTTTGTTACAACAGAAATTATTTGTTAACTTTAAATTCTAACAATTTTGGAATTTATCCCCTAACGTTCAAAGTACAAACGATTAGACGCAATGACACGTCACAAAAAGTGAAAACCAGTAGAAAAGGATCCAGCATGCTGTACTTCCCCATTCAATGGCCAGCCATCATGTCAGTATCTTTTATGGGTAGTACGTCATACAGATCACATGCTTCAGGGAATGAAGCGCTGCCAATAGAAGACTGATAATAAACACATCATTGTAGTAACATTGTTATTGACCACTGAAAGGAGAAGCACAATGTTTTTTTCTGGTGGTTTCCACTTTTCTTCTCTGCATTGCATTCAGAAGTGGTGTGCCGTTGACTGCACCTCCCCAGGCAGTGCTCTACAGCCTCAACAATAATATAAGGTGAGCGCCCAAATTGAAGGTTCTATGGTAGAGAATATTCTCCATGTTTAGTGATTTTACTGAAAAAAGCACTGATATCACAAAACTAAAAGGAGTTATGCCACAAAAAGTATAGTATAGAGCATAAAATACCTGATCGGTGGCGGTCTGACCACTATGACCCCCGCTGATCCTGAAAACGGGGGTGTTCTCTCCATGTTGTGCATTCAGCCTACCCACAGCCATGCTGAATGTAGGCATGTCACTTGAAACACGAACAGATCTGAGCTCCCATTCACTTCAATGGGAGTGATGGACATAGTCAAAGTACAGCACTCAACAATATCCATTACTCTCATTAAAGTGAATGGGAGCACTGTCCACTAGCATGCCTACATGGCCTACTGACTTTAACCACGCTGAATGCACAATGGAAAACCTCCCCTGTTCTCAGGATCAGTGGGGGGTCTCAGCAGGCAGAACTCCTCCAACAGAACAGCACTGAACATCACTGATGTCACAAAATGTAACTTACTTTTATTACTATATTATTAAAATGTACATACACAATCGTAATCTACGTAAAAAGTTGAGTTATATTTACATCTGTGTTGAAGGTTCCTCCAGAGCAGATTCCATCAATAATCTCGGATAAAAAAAAAAGAAAAGTTTCTTCTTTTTAAGCTAGGAAAATGGTGGACACCATAACAGAAACCCAATTGATCCCATTATAGTCAATGGAATGAGTCTATTAGTATCCATCATGTAACATATCCAACCTGAGCTTGCGCTCCATTTTCTATTCCTATGACAGAACAAGCAGTTATATGGAGTGGAGAGTAAAGTCCTGACAGTAAAAGAAACTCCCCTAAAGCCCTTTTCGGCTATTTTGCATATGAATAAAATCCTGATTTTCATAAAAACAGAGCTGCTATGCAGAATAAAAAAGACATCTTTGGAAAGCGTAGCAGCCGCCCTACAACTTACTGCCATTAGTTTGATACCAATTTTCCTGCCGACAGACTAAAAACTCAAAATGACCCTCATGAATGGAAACACCTTTGGCATAGCTAGACCATTGAATAGAAAACATCTTCCAGATTCAACACTGCCAGTCAAACAGATCTGAAGATCACTTTACTGTTTATAAAAGTTTCTTGCGTAGATGTGTATAATGCGACCTTTTTTGCGCCAAAGATGCACACCCCCTGTTCTGCGCATTGCTCGACACTTTCTGCGAATTGAGAGTAGGGCGGGCTGAGGTGGTGACTTTGTTAAGACTGGCATACAAAACGCCTACCTTAATAAATCTGCTCCTTTGTTCCGTTATCTTATACTATATAATAAAATATAAAAAGAAATTTTAAAAAATACCTATAGAAATCTACACTCAAGATTTTACAGGAAGTACCACAATATGGCTTTTCAAAGAAACAGTTTTGGAACATTTTCCTAGTACTGTGTCTATAACAGAACCTCATCTGTGGCTGCAGAGAGATGGTTGTAAAATGCAGATTTTTACTGTCACAGTAGTTACAATAAACCTGGTATCTAGAATGATATTAGCATCCTGTTTTGCGTATAATTGTCATATCAATGTCATGTCATATTTTTTATTTTTTTTTTTAATAAGGCCATGGACACACTCAACAAATATGCCTAAGGCTAACCTATGGTGATATACAGTTGCAGCATAAGGGATGGGATTTAAAAAAAAAAAAAAAAACATAGCCCAAAGTGACGAGTGCTGCAAGTTTTATATCCGCAACATGTCAATTATTGCTGTGGGCCTTACCTGCAGGTTTCAGCCGTAAGGCTAGGTTCACATCTGCATTAGATTCTCCATAGGAGACTCCGCCTCAGATTCCGATAGAGAAAAGTCTATGGGGTCCACAGGTAACTGCTTTTTAGCGTTAGAATGCTAATTTTGAAGCCCACAGACTACAGAGAGACCTGCACCTGAGTCACAAGCAAAAAAAACAAACACCTAATTTGGGGTGTTTTTGACATTCGGGCGGATTCACTGTCTGTGGCCTTAACCTAACAGGTCTGAAAATGAAAGCAATAAACTTGTTGTCATGGATACTGAAGTTTTCTGACACAATTTTTTCGGGGTCAACATGCTGTATTATGGTATGTCTGCAGATAGCTTGTTTCAGAAATCCATTCCATACATGACAATGGGGCTGTATGTATGCATGGATATCTGAAAGCTTAAAGAGAGTCTGCCGACAGGAATATCAGTATCAGTACTGATGACAGTACCCTGTAGGGCTGCTTCTACACTTTCCAAAGATGCTTCTCTTACTCTGCACTGCACTTTCATGAAAAAATCTGAGTTTTATTCTCTTGCAGAATAGCTGAAAAGTGCTTTCTTCTCCTGCCAGAGCTTTGCTCTCCGCTCTAGATAACTGGCCCTAACTAGAGCCAAGCTACACTTTGCTTGAGTGACATTTTTATCCCTGTGGTCATCATCTGGACCAGCCATGGCAAGCCCAGTACTGACTGTAGTGCACATGCGTGATGATGGCAGACAAGAAACACAGCTAAAGCACTCTGCAGCTAATCAGCATAAAAATAAAATCCTGATTTTCATGTAAATGGAGCTGCAAAGCAGAATAAGAAAGGCATCTTTGGAAAGTCTATAAGTTGCCCCACAAGGTATTATCATTATTTTAATAATGATTTTCCTGCAAAGAGACTCCCTTTAAATCACATCAACTGAACAGTTGCAGAAATTTCTGTAACAAATCTGCCGTTCGTGAACAAACCCTTATCTGATATACATTTGGAAATAAGTCAGCAGAAATGGTAACCTATCGCCGTCTGACTAGATACAAGAAATAGAACAACTTCATGACATCCATCCTATATTGTATTTTATATATATATATATATATATATATATATATATATATATATATATACACAGTACAGACCAAAAGTTTGGACACACCTTCTCATTCCAAGAGTTTTCTGTATTTTCATGACTATAAAAATTGTAGATTCACACTGAAGGCATCAAAACTATGAATTAACACATGTGGAATTATATACTTAACAAAAAAGTGTGAAACAACTGAAAATATGTCTTATATTCTAGGTTCTTCAAAGTAGCCACCTTTTGCTTTGATTACTGCTTTGCACACTCTTGGCATTCTCTTGATGAGCTTCAAGAGGTAGTCACCTGAAATGGTCTTTCAACAGTCTTGAAGGAGTTCCCAGAGATGCTTAGCACTTGTTGGCCCTTTTGGCTTCACTCTGCGGTCCAGCTCACCCCAAACCATCTCGATTGGGTTCAGGTCTGGTGACTGTGAAGGCCAGGTCATCTGGTGTAGCACCCCATCACTCTCCTTCTTGGTCAAATAGCCCTTACACAGTCTGGAGGTTTGTTTGGGGTCATTGCCCTGTTGAAAAATAAATGATGGTCCAACTAAACGCAAACCGGATGGAATAGCATGCCGCTGCAAGATGCTGTGGTAACCATGCTGGTTCAGTATTCCTTCAATTTTGAATAAATACCCAACAGTGTCACCAGCAAAGCACCCCCACACCATCACACCTCCTCCTCCATGCTTCACGTTGGGAACCAGGCATGTAGAGTCCATTCGTTCACCTTTTCTGCGTCGCACAAAGACACGGTGGTTGGAACCAAAGATCTCAAATTTGGACTCATCAGACCAAAGCACAGATTTCCACAGGTCTAATGTCCATTCCTTGTGTTCTTTAGCCCAAACAAGTCTCTTCTGCTTGTTGCCTGTCCTTAGCAGTGGTTTCCTAGCAGCTATTTTACCATGAAGGCCTGCTGCACACAGTCTCCTCTTAACAGTTGTTGTAGAGATGTGTCTGCTGCTAGAACTCTGTGTGGCATTGACCTGGTCTCTAATCTGAGCTGCTGTTAACCTGCGATTTCTGAGGCTGGTGACTCGGATGAACTTATCCTCCGCAGCAGAGGTGACTCTTGGTCTTCCTTTCCTAGGGCGGTCCTCATGTCAGCCAGTTTCTTTGTAGCGCTTGATGGTTTTGGCCACTGCACTTGGGGACACTTTCAAAGTTTTCCCAATTTTTTGGACTGACTGACCTTCATTTCTTAAAGTAATGATGGCCACTTGTTTTTCTTTACTTAGCTGCTTTTTTCTTGCCATAATACAAATTCTAACACTCCATTCAGTAGGACTATCAGCTGTGTATACACCTGACTTCTGAACAACACAACTGATAGTCCCAACCCCATTTATAAGGCAATAAATCCCACTTATTAAACCTGACAGGGCACACCTGTGAAGTGAAAACCATTTCAGGTGACTACCTCTTGAAGCTCATTAAGAGAATGCCAAGAGTGTGCAAAGCAGTAATCAAAGCAAAAGGTGGCTACTTTGAAGAACCTAGAGTATAAGACATATTTTCAGTTGTTTCACACTTTTTTGTTAAGTATATAATTCCACATGTGTTAATTCATAGTTTTGATGCCTTCAGTGTGAATCTACAATTTTTATAGTCATGAAAATACAGAAAACTCTTGGAATGAGAAGGTGTGTCCAAACTTTTGGTCTGTACTGTACATATATATATATGTATATATATTTTCTGGCTTTGACCAGTATATCTAAAAAAGAAGAAAAAGGAAACGTGGAGGAGATATAATAAGCATTGACAATTCCATGTGGCAGAGCTTATGAACTGTAACATCTGAGAAGGAGAGGCAAAGCCAATGAAAAAGGGGATCTTTCTCTTTAAGACACTTGGTATAAGCAATACGTAATACACAGAACAACAAGATATAACTAATTAACAAAAACTATAGAAAATAATGAAAAATCATTTCTTCTTATAAATGTATATATTACAGTATGCTACGCTACATTATTATATATATCTTATCGCTCAAAGAGACTGACAATTCTGCCCTGTGGAATCAAGAGGGCGCCACATCATTAGATTCATTGAATCCAATAATACTCATAAGACTATCTTTCAAGGCTTTAACCCAGGGCACTCCCTTTCATCTGTCCCCTAGTTCTTAAAAACATACATTTAGTAAGTTACCAAAAAAGATGGGAACAGCTGAATAGCAATACGACTGCAAGATCCATCGTAGTTTGTTACCATTTTTACTCTAGGGCAGCTATTTGCAATATTTCTTGTTATGTTAGATGCATTGAAACAACAAAAAAGTTACAAAGGAGTATATCGCCTCAATGTTTCAGATCTACAAACCATAACTTCCAGCATGCCTTGATATTCTGACAGTTCTTCCATCCAATAATCAATAATTGGGACAGTTTGTTAAAAGGTAATAATTTGTCCCAAAAATTTAAAAGGTAATTTGTCCCAGGCTTCCTCTGTGGACTTTCTGCTTCCATTATACCTATAGGGAAACCGCTGGCGTTTCCGTAGGTATAATTGACATGCTGCAATTTCCATAACCGTGACGGTTTTGGAAATTGCAGCATTTCCGCCGAGCATATTTTTCTGTAATGTGTGGATGAGATTTGCTAGAATCCCATCCACTTTGCAGGGACTGTAAATCGCTGCAGTTTTTGCCGTTTACACCACGCGGGGCCCCGGCCTCAAGGAGTTTTTCAGGTTTATGAGCTTGGTGACCTATTCTTTGGAAAGGTCATCAATGAAAGATTGGCTGGGGTCTGACATCTGGGACCCCTAAAGATCAGCGTTGGTCCTGTTTCTGTTTCACAGGCCATGTGGCGTCATGTTCATTGGTCACATGGTCTATTTTCAGTCGAGTTCTATAGTGCTGAGCTGCGACACCAAGCTATACAATGTACGGCGCTGTGCTTGGTCTTCAGTGAAAAAGTCTCATCGTTCGTCCAAATGGTCCAGGTGTCAGACCCCGACCAATCTTCAATTGATGACCTATCCTAAGGACAAGTCATCAGTCTTAAAAGCCTAGAAAATCCCTGTAACTAGGAACAAGCACCTGTTTACAATACAAAACTGAATGATAATGTGGAATCCCAGAAGATAAGGAGCAGATGGCTGAGCAGGGAAAAACAATTAGAAGATTCCTCAGCTACAAATATATAAAGTTATTAGGTTGGATTTATTATGCCAGTTTTCTGAAGTACAACGCATAAAAAGTCAATTTTTTTTAAACTCTACATAGTGTTTTCCAAAAATGGGACGCGGGGATGAAAATTTATATTATATATGCCAGAAATCTGGTGTAAATGATGGGGGAGTTGTACTCTACAGTGGGGAAAAAAAGTATTTAGTCAGCCACCAATTGTGCAAGTTCTCCCACTTAAAAAGATGAGAGAGGCCTGTAATTGTCATCATAGGTAGACCTCAACTATGAGAGACAAAATGAGAAAACATATTGTTAGAGTCTTGCCAATCGTAGCAATACCCTGTCACTACTGCAGCGGTCTGGGAGGAAGGACAGAGACAAGTGAGCCCTAATCTCACCCCAGCCACTGTCCCTTCCTATTGCCTCAGTTACCCTAAACGGTAAAAGGACAACCTGAAGACAAGCCCTATACTGAGTAAGTGACACAGAGAACAGGACAAGACAAAAACAACACAGAAGCAGAGTGAGCAAGCCAAGGGGTCGGTAACAAACGAGCAATGCAGTACAAAATCAAAATCCAAGAGAATAGTCAAAGGTAAGCCAGTGGTCAGAAAATCAGTACAGTAAATATCAAGGGAACAAAGAGAGCAGGCAAAGTCAGAGCAATAACCGGCGACCATGTGAGGGCTGACAACCTGTTTATAGAAAGTCTGGGACCAGCCCTAGACCTGATAGGTACACAGGCTGTCAATCACACAGGCCAGGAAGAGATTAACTCCATGCAGTCCAGCGAGAAATGCTCAGAACACGGGTGTGGCCGGAAATCCATTAAATTTTCTAGGACCATGTTCAGACTGAGCAACAAGAAACCTACACAAAGAACCAAACTGAACACGCCTCCTTCGCCGCAGCGTGCGAGCGGAGGGTGGCGCAGAGACCCGAACAGGCAGAGACGTTACACATATCTAGAAAATCACATTGTCTGATTTTTAAAGAATTTATTTGCAAATTATGGTGGAAAATAAGTATTTGGTCACCTACAAACAAGCAAGATTTCTGGCTCTCACAGACCTGTAACTTCTTCTTTAAGAGGCTCCTCTGTCCTCCACTCATTACCTATAGTAATGGCACCTGTTTGACATTGTTATCAGTATAAAAGACACCTGTCCACAACCTCAAACAGTCACACTCCAAACTCCACTGTGGTGAAGACCAAAGAGCTGTGGAAGGACACCAGAAACAAAATTGTAGACCTGCACCAGGCTGGGAAGACTGAATCTGCAATAGGCAAGCAGCTTGGTGTGAAGAAATCAACTGTGGGAGCAATAATTAGAAAATGGAAGACATACAAGACCACTGATAATCTCCCTCGATCAGGGGCTCCATACAAGATCTCACCCTGTGGGGTCAAAATGATCACAAGAACGGTGAGCAAAAATCCCAGAACCACACAGGGGGACCTAGTGAATGACCTGATACATGAAAGAATGAATGGGGTCATGTATCGTGAGATTTGGAGTGCAAACCTCCTTCCATCAGCAAGGGCATTGAAGATGAAACGTGGCTGGGTCTTTCAGCATGACAATGATCCCAAGCACACTGCCAGGCCAACAAAGGAGTGGCTTCGTAAGAAGCATTTCAAGGTCCTGGAGTGGTCTAGCCAGTCTCCAGATCTCAACCCCATAGAAAAGGGAGTTGAAAGTCCATGTTGCCCAGCGACAGCCCCAAAACATCACTGCTCTAGAGGAGATCTGCATGGAGAAATGGGCCAACATACCAGCAAAAGTGTGTGCCAAGCCTGTGAAGACTTACAGAAAACGTTTGACCTCTGTCATTGCCAACAAAGGATATATAACAAAGTATTGAGATGAACTTTTGTTATTGACCAAATACTTATTTTCCACCATAATTTGCAAATAAATTCTTTAAAAATCAGACAATATGATTTTCTGGATTTGTTTTCTCATTTTGTCTCTCATAGTTGAGGTCTACCTATGATGACAATTACAGGCCTCTCTCATCTTTTTAAGTGGGAGAACTTGCACAATTGGTGGCTGACTAAATCCTTTTTTCCCCACTGTAGCTACAAGCGGAGGGCGCACCTCGTCATATATGAGACTCACCCTCCAACTCAAACTCTCATGGATTCTGATATAATATACTGTACAGTCATGGCCAAAAGTTTTGAGAATGATACAAATATTAATTTTTACAAAGTCTACTGCTTCAGTTTTTCTAATGGCAATTTGCATATACTCCAGAATGTTATAAAGAGTGATCAGCTTAACAGCAATTACTTGCAAAGTCAATATTTGCCTAGAAAATGAACTTTATCCCCCAAAACACATTTCAACATCATTGCAGCCCTGCCTTAAAAGGACCACCTAACATCGTTTCAGTGATTGCTCCATTAACACAGGTGTGGGTGTTGATGAGGACAGGGCTGGAGATCAATCTGTCATGATTAAGTAAGAATGACACCACTGGACACTTTAAAAGGAGGCTGGTGCTTGCCATCATTGTTTCTCTTCTGTTAACCATGGTTATCTCTAAAGAAACACGTGCAGTCATCATTGCACTGCACAAAAATGGCCTAACTGGGAAGAGTATTGCAGCTAGAAAGATTGCACCTCAGTCAACAATCTATCGCATCATCAAGAACTTCAAGGAGAGAGGTTCCATTGGTGCCAAAAAGGCTCTAGGGCGCCCAAGAAAGACCAGCAAGCGGCAGGACCATCTCTTAAAAGTGTTTCAGCTGCGGGATCAGGCTACCAGCAGTGCAGAGCTTGCTGAGGAATGGCAGCAGGCAGGTGTGAGTGCATCTGCACGCACTGTGAGGCGGAGACTCTTGGAGCAAGGCCTGGTCTCAAGGAGGGCAGCAAAGAAGCCACTTCTCTCCAGAAAAAGGTACAGGGAGTGGACTGCTGAGGACTGGGGTAAAGTCATTTTCTCTGATGAATCCCCTTTTCGATTGTTTGGAACATCTGGAAAACAGCTTATTCGGAGAAGAAGAGGTGAGCGCTACCACCAGTCTTGTCTCATGCCAACTGTAAAGCATCCTGAGACCATTCATGTGTGGGGTTGCTTTTCAGCCAAGGGAATCGGCTCTCTCACAGTCTTGCCTAAAAACACAGCCATGAATAAAGAATGGTACCAGAATGTCCTCCAAGAGCAACTTCTCCCAACCGTCCAAGAGCAGTTTGGCGCTCAACAATGCCTTTTCCAGCATGATGGGGCACCTTGCCATAAAGCAAAGGTGATAACTAAATGGCTCAGGGAACAAAACATAGAGATTTTGGGTCCATGGCCTGGAAACTCCCCAGATCTTAATCCCATTGAGAACTTGTGGTCAATCATCAAGAGACGGGTGGACAAACAAAAACCAACAAATTCAGACAAAATTAAAGCATTGATTCTGCAAGAATGGACTGCTATCAGTCAGGATTTGGTCCAGAAGTTGATTGAGAGCATGCCAGGGAGAATTGCAGAGGTCCTGAAGAAGAAGGGTCAACACTGCAAATATTGACTTGCTGCATTAACTCATTCTGTCAATATAAGCTTCTGTTACTCATAATATGAATGCAATTATATTTCTGTATGTGATAAAAACATCTGACAAACACACATAAAAACCAGAGGGCAGAAGATCATGTGAAAATATAATATTTGTGTCATTCTCAAAACTTTTGGCCATGACTGTATACCAGGGCTTTGGAGTTGATAGGCCATACCTCCAACTATGATTCCTCTATTTTTCCAGGAGGCATAGGCAGTGGCAACTCTGAAGGTACATTTTAAGGTGACATGCACACAAGCATGTGTGTGTCTCTGGGTGGGACTAAACGGCATGGGCACCACATGAATGACATCTGTGTGCAGCCTGTGCCTTCACAGTCCTATTCACTGAGGTCACTGAGCACGGGCCACAAAAAGGACAGGAATAGACCCTGTCCTCAGTTTTGCTCATGATCCCATACATGGGACCTTGAAAATACAAGGCCATGAGTATGGAGCCATATAAATGAATGAGTCAGTGTGCTAGCATACGGACAATATACAATGTTGTGTGCACGAGGCCTAAGAATGCCAAATACAATATCTCACCCATCCATATCAAAGTATGACAGAGCTAAATGAAAACCCAACAGAAAAGTACAGTATTCAATGTCTGCTACAGACCACATAGGGCTTCATATATCAAAACTAAGACAGCTTTTGTTGCCTATAGCAACTAAACAGCGTCCATGTCCAATTTAGTGTTTCAGAGCAATTTACAGAATAAAAGCTGAACCATTTGGTTGCAATAGACAAGTCCACCGCTCCTCTTCTTTTGGTACATGAGGCCCCTTGTACTGAGGACGGTTTCCATCAGTTATTGGGTTTTTCCACTATCCAATCACAATCCATGTTGAAAATAAAAAGCTGAATTCTGATTGTTTCCCACAAGGCCCCGACGTCACATACACAGCTATAATCTATAGAGGCTATTGTATACCATGTTATAGACTTTTTACAGAATATAAACTGAAGTCAAGCACTTTGGAATATACCATAATTTATGACCCTTCGTACTCCATCCTGACACAACAGGGAATAAGGACGTACTGTAAATGATAAAGAACAAACCCAGCACTGACAGACTCCCCTATAGTCATCAGTAACAAGAAATCTACATAAGTACAGGAGACCATTGCCCCATAACCAGCAGCTTCACACAACATCTCCACAGATCAGTTCTTTACATAGTTTAGAAATACTTGGAATCTATAAGTCATTGTGCGCGTAGAACATGACGTTCCTGACCATAAGGTTACACTGTGGTTAGGTTATGATAATGATTCAGAGATTAAAGGGATTGTCCCTGACTACAACAAAATGAGCTGCTTTCTTTCCATACACAATGCCAGGTCCGTCCATGGCTTGGCTTACATGGAGAGGACTCTCAACACCAGAGAAACCATGAACCTCAGTTGTGTGACTGCAGGGGTTACAATTTACCTCTTCCAACCATGGTTTTGTGGCAGGAGGGAGGATTGTCACTTTAGCAGTGACAATTTGTTTCCAACTTTTCCTTTCGACTATAATATTTAGACCCTGTCCTCTGCAGCTAGATATCATTGATAAAGGGAACCCGCCATGTTGTACATAAAGTCTGATTAGATGGCAGCATGTTATAGAGCAGGAGGATCTCTATCACCGGAGTATCAGGGTTCACATCTGTGTTGTTTAATCCATTCTTCTGGATCGTCATAGGACCAGAAAAATGGATTAAGCCCTGACTTTTTTGCCTGGCAATGTAAGTGAGAAAATAAGAGATACCGACAGAAACTATTATAGTCAGAAAAATGCTGACGTAGATGTGAACATGGCCTAATTTGTATTTTATTCATTTCAAATCGAACTGGTTCTGTCTCAGGAGTCCAGGGGGTGGGTCAGTCAATGACTGACTTCCTTCCCTTTAAGAGTATGCTGTTTATTAAAGAGTAGGCCAGCCCACTGGACTCCTAAGACTTGGGCAACCCGATTTATAAGAATAAAAAGCAAGCTATGCTGAATCTCCTACAGAACTATACATCAATCTGCTCAGCTCCTCCTGCTCTATAACATGCTGCATGCAGATCAGACCTATGTTTAACATGACAGGTTTCCTTGTGTCATAACAAATACAAAGAACTAAGGAAGAATTATAACAATTCCCTTTAGTGAATGGCAGGGTACCTAATACATGTTAGTCTACTGTATGTCTGTCCTTCCCCTCCCATATGATGCCAGGAGCCAAAAAGTAACAAGATTAACATGGCAGTGGCCAGGCCTAGCTCAGCAGCCTGACGATCACAGAAGTGGGTACAGACTAGGAGCACATGGATTTTGGGGCTGGTTACCTGTCTCTTGGGTCTATCCATGAGGTCTGTCTGGTGTTGTGATCGATATAAAATACCCTGCCATCGTAGTCTCTCGCCTCCTCCCAGCCAGCGGGTAAAGGCAGCTCTGAACTCTCCCTCATGCCAGGCAGTGGACACTGAGCTGGGCATTGCTGCTGTTGATGGTGATGCTGCTGCTGTGACTGCTGTTGCCTTCTCCTCCTGCCACCACTCAGCCAGGGCATTGCAGGAGCAGGCAGGCAGGCAGTCACCCAGCACTTCTCTTCCTCTGCTTGCTAATCCCTCTTTCCTCCTGCCGTCCCGGGACCTCTGTCTTCACTGCTTGCTGCTTACAGAGCTCTGAGCCGAAGATTTGCAGAGAGCCAAAGTCTCTTTTGTCCCATCTTAAGTGTGCTCATCCTAGTCAAGCCAAGTACAAGAACATAAATACACAGAAAGCAGCTTCTTAGTCTTGCTCCTTGTTCTTGGGTTCTCCAGAGTGCCCAGGCTCAGCACTTATCTTGCTGGGATCCTCCTCAGCTTTGTCTTTGGTTTACCTAGGATTGTGCCAAGTCAGTTCTTGCAGACATCTGAGAGGTAGAATAATTCATTTCTAGTCCGGCCAAGTGGCCCAAGTGAGCTCAGAGCTCAGGTTCTTGTTCATCCATGTCTGCTCCTCTCACAGTCGCCTCATTCCACACAGCCCCGAGCAGCCACCTCCCCTTGTTTCTGGTTCCCTCCCTCAGCTTCCTGAGCTGTGTTTCCAGTCTCAAAGCTCCAATTTTAGCTAAAGTAATGCAGGCACCATGGAGCAGTGCACAGAGATCCCACCATGGTCTGACTGGCTTGTGCTGCTGCCAGTCATGTTTCTAATAAACTGCAATTCACACACAGCTACACGTTCAGCTAAAAGTTATACAACTTCACACATGCTATAAAAGATGTTCATGAATGCCAGGAAACCTCAAGTATTCTCATTGGTTTTACATAAAGTTACTCTCTGAATGTGTATACAGGACATGGAGGAAAAACATTTTTGCTTATACAAATTCTGACAGTCCTAAAATGTTTTATCTTCGTTTGCTGATTCATTTTTATGTCATTCAACCCAGACAACATTTTGAAGGGGTTTCCCTAGTAGGACTACATGCACACCCAAGGCTGAGGCCCCACGTTGTGGAAACGCAGCATTTTTTATTGCAGATTGTGTTGCGTTTTTTTGAGCCAAGGCCAGGAGTGGATTGAGATGAAGGTAGGAGTGTAAGAGCTTTCTATAAATTTCCCATTCCTTTTGTAACCATTCTTTGCTATGGCTCAAAAAACCGCAACAAAAAAAGCTGCGTTTCTGCAATGTGGGGCCTCAGCCTAAAAGAGTCTGGTGTGGATTTTCCTCACCAAAACCCACACCACAATCCAAAGTAAGGCCTGGGCCCCATGTGATGTAAACGAAACTAGCATTGTGTGTGGGCCAAACCGTTTTACAGTCACTGCAAAATTATACCTACGGAAACGATGGTGGTTTCCCTATAGGTATAGTGGAAGCAGAATATCCGCAGAGGTTTCCTCACTTTCTGTGAAAAGCACTGCAGGATAAACTGCGATGCGTTACTACCGTGTTTTTCCCCACACTGATTTTTGCTGAGGCCAAACGTTACAGAAAAGCTGCTTTTTGTTGCAGATTTTGCTGAGCTTTTTTGAGCCAAAGTCAGTCATGGATTTAACAGAAGGGAGAAGTATAAGAGCTTCCTATATATTTCCCATTCCTTTTCAAGTCACTCTTGACTTTGACTCAGAAAAATGCAGCAAAATCTGCAAAAAAGCAGGGGGGGGCACTAACTCTGTTGGGTCCACCCCATTGCCACCATAAACACATGCAATTATTTTAACTATATCAGTTGAAATACATGAAGCTGCTGGCTTCCTGCTCTGCCATTTTGTAAGTCACATCTGACTTCAGGGCTGCTGGCTCACAGATTGCTGGGACCAACAGACAAGATGTCTGCTCCCCGGCACAGACAGGTGCAATACTATCACGTCATAGCATTGTGCCTCCTGTGCTTGTCAAGCAGGGAGGAGAGACGGCGGCTCTGTGCAGCATGGGATCGCAGGAAGGTGAGTATATTATTTCTTTTTTTTATTATTTTTTTAAAAGGTTAGTTCTTATTATAGGGGGCATTATGGCTATAGGGGGAGATCATTTTTATAAGGGGCATAAAACATATAAGGGGTCACTATGAATATGGGTGGAGATCATTTATGTAAGGGGTATAAAGAATACAAGTGGTGTTATTTATAAGTGGTCATTGGGGGCATTATAACTATAAGGGGTATCATTTATATAAGGGGCATTATTTGTAAAAGGTGGTTGTTGGGGGTATTATGAATATAAGGGGTCATTAGAGGGTTTTATAAATATAACTGGGGTCATTAATATAAGGGGACATTGGGAGGCAGTATTTATCTCAAGGGGCATAATATAAGGGGGCAATTGGGCAGTATTAAATTAAGGAGCACTTGGGCTTTATTAAAGGGGTTTTCCAGCTCATTTTTATTGATGATCAGTCCTCAGTATAGATCATCAATAAGAGATCAGCGGGATTATGACACTTGGACCTCCACTGATCAGCTGTTTGAAGGGGCCATGGCGCACATGCAGGCACAGTGACTCCTTCTCCATTGATACTGAACGCTGTCTAATAGTGACCGTGTGATGTACTTACAGCCTCGCCCTATAGAAGTGTATAGGACTAGACTGTAGTTATATTACATGGCTTCTATGAAAAGAACGATACAATGTAAACAGAGAATGGGTCATAGCATTTACATAAGTACTGTGGTCCCCTTCAAACAGCTGATCAGCAAGGGTCCCGGGTGTCAGAACGCCAGTGATTTTTTTTTTTTTTTTTTATTGGAAAAGGAGCCAAAGATGTCTGTGTTGCAAACGTTATAGAGACAAGTCACAGCTGGAAGAAGTGGTCATGGCGGTCCAGATGGAAAAGACGGGAAATGTGACCGATTAGTCAGAGACGTCACCTGTAAGTCACGAAATGTTTCCTGTGCTGCATTCACCTAAATTGTCTGTACTTACTACTATACGGTCACTGTATAGTGATGATATCAGAATGGTAGTGAGTTGGGGGCTCACTTGAACGCATTTGCACCCCCTGCGCTGAATTCCTAGCTACACCTCTGCTTGTGCTATAATCACTACCGGACAGTATGTTGCTGGTAGGCAGGTAACTATAATGCTAGGAGTTTTGAAAAATGCAGCATGTTTATTTTAGCTGCATTTCACTGTGGGGCCTTAGCCTAAGCATCTATTCACCCAAATGTTGTTTGTGTGGCCGTTTTGTTTATACAACTGCATTAAAGTCAATTAATGTAATTAATTCTATTCACATGACCAATTTTATTTTTTACAGACCATTTAAACAAACTGTCCAACATGTCCTATTTTTGCCCATTTTCACGAATCCCTCTGTAGACTCAGATTTATGAAGGATCCATGAAAGTGGGTGCCCCATGGATGCAAAACGGCATTTAAAAAATGGACCATTCTTCCGTTTTTCACATCTTTTTATTTCAATGGTCCTGTTAATGTAGCTTTAGGCTATATGCACACAAAAGTAAAAACAAAAAAACTGACATTAAAAATTGATGAAACTTTCAGTTTTTTAGCATCCGTTTTCATCAGTGTTATTTTTCATCAGTTTTCTGGCTACGTCTCCGTTTTTAATGTGTGTTCTGCATTTGTTTGTCATCCATTTTTAACCATCAAACTTCGTTGGTCTTTTTTTTTTCTTACCCAACTCACTTATCCTTTTTTACGGCCAACACACAGATGCAAATCTGTTTTTATGGATGTTAAAAACGGACCTATTGGGGAATATTTATTAAGTGCATTGTACACCAGGCGTAATAAAGCCCCCATGACTGGTGCAGGGAACGAGTGATACTGTAGATGAAATCTACACTGAAAATCCAAACAAACAACTAACATGATGCATATTTTTAAATCTGCACCATAAGTCAATTTCCACACAAAAAAAATCTTCATTTTGTACAGTACATGAAATTAATCTGCACCGTGTAAATGTACCCTAAACAAAAATGTGATAAACAAAAGAACCAACACCAACTTAATAAGGCCTTATTCACACCATAGTAAAACAGGATGTGTGATAGCTATTTGGAACCGCCATCACTATGCCATTTTTAAAACCATGAATGTCTATGGGTCTATTCTGTTCTTTTTTCACAACCATCAAAAAAACTGACATGCTCTATTTTTGTCCATTGAATAATGGCCATTATTCGCTGTTATTTGAAAAGCTTCTTCAATGGGAACCTTTCATCACCTCCACCAACTCCAGTTCTTAGCATCTATTAATATGTGCCACTCTACTGATTCTGGCGCAGTTGTAATTTTTTCTCTAGCACTCACCATTCCCAAACAATCAGTGCAGTTAGTTTTGGTGTCTGATTGTAGTGCTATATAGGCCCTATATTGTCATGTGAGCAGTGTCAGGTAGTGTCAAACAGGAGCAGAGTCACACCCCTTGCCTGCTCCTGCCTGACACCGGCCACCTGACAGTACAGCACTTATTTCTCAGGAATGGTAGGAAAAAGAGAAAAAATTCCAATTGTGCCAGAATCAATGGAGCAGCACTTATTAAATGATGCAAAGAGCTGGAGTTGGAAGAGGTGCTGAAAGGTACTCTTTAAAATCTCTCTGTATTCATGAACTCATTATAAAGGCAACACTATGACAAAAACTGATATATTATGCACAAATATGCCTCAAAATTGCACCAAATCTCTGACGCAAAACAGATACTAGTATAAACTTAGACAATCTAAAAAATATGTTACACCTCCCCTCACAACAGGCTGGTGGTGTAGCCTTGTAGTGTGCCAGAAAAGAATCACCAGACGCTTATATCCCGGAACTGATGCTAGGGCCATGTTGTTCTGCGACCCCTTCACCCATGTTAGTGACTAGAGTTGCAGTGCACCCCAGAGGATGCTGCGACCATGACTTCTTGTTGCAAAAAAGTCGAGCATTGTTCTTTTTGTGATGGTCATGGCACCCTCAGGGTCGCAATGCGACTCCATTCACTAATATGAGTGTAGGAGTCACAAAGCAACGCAGTGATCTTTGACAGGAGTCACAGCCAAAGTCATTGTGTGGCCGTAGCCTTACTGAACTTGATTGTAGACTGAAGACACAGCATACAAAATGTCACAGCACTTCACAACTTTGAATGAGGAGAAGAGCAACAATCCTGTTCCCAGAAACGTTGCTTGCTCTTTCCAGGGATGATGGGGGCTAAAGCAGCAAAGGCTCTTCTATATATAATGAGGCCTTGCCCTGGCATAAGCCAAATGCCACAGCGCAGTCAGCACAGGTTCCTACCATGGGACATGCCCATACCACTCTCCCCATAGGTTCAACCAAATCTTTGCCTCTCCCCTTGTACCTACAAGGGAAAAACAGCAAATATGGTACAGTAAAAAACAATAACACAGCACCACAGAACAGCATCACATATCGGTCAGTAACATGATATAATACCGAATATAATTTGCTACACAGGGTAGGGACACAGTATATGACTATCAACTAGAGAGGCTGGCTTTCACCTTCCTACAGTAGCACCAAATATGTCATCCAGAATCAACCTCTGTGATAATCCAGGCTCTTTTTTAGACGGTCTAGTCTAAATTTTAGACAGCATTAGTAAATCTGCCTTAATGTGTAGAAACATTCCCATAGAAGTAAATTAAATTGAAAATTTTTGCACCCTGTATTAATAGCATATACAACAAATAATCTACCTTCAAATTATGGGAAAAGTGAAAATTTCTCCAAACAGTAGGAAATATATTATCCATACATCTGTCAAATAAACACATACTTATAAGCAGGGACGGCGTTAGGGGGGGGGCAAACTGGGCAATTGCCCAGGGCCCCAACACCCATAGGGGCCCCATACTTTCCCTACTATTAGGACTCTTAATCGGCAGTAGATGAAAGCATCGGCAGATGCAGGGTCTGCTGGTCGCTGCTTCTACAGTTTGCCGGCACTTAGAAACAGTTACTAGCTTCCCCCCTCCCCCCCATGCAGTGAGGCATCCAGCACATCGTAGTGTGCAGGGGGAGTCTGCTGCGATGCTTTCACTACTGCCAGACAGAGCTGCACATGAGCTTCCTCCATTTCCAGTGCACCCAGCAATTCAGCCAAATGTAAGTGTATGTTTTGTGTAAAATATGTATATTTAATATGTATATAATATGTATATATCTGTATATTTGTTTACAGTATGTGTGCTAGCTACTGTGTGAGTACTGTATGATTGTAGACAGGTATGTGTGTGTGTGTGTGTGTGTGTGTGTGTGTGTATATGAATGTATGTGTGTAAATATATGGTATATATGTAGGTGTAGACAGCATATTATTATCTATCTATGTTTTCTTCTGTACATGTGTGCTATTATACGTACTAGAATTGTATTGTATAGTGTGATGCTCAGTATATTGAGATGTTAAACAGGTTGTCCAGGAATTACTGTTTTCTGCAAGGAGGCCGGGGAAGGTGAAAAATAAGAAAGCCCACACTCACCTGTCCACGGTGTCTCCCACAGCTGTCCGGTCCAGTGGTGCCCGGGGGCTTGTTCTGGCAGAAGTCCTCGCCGCACGTAACTGCTGAGGCCAATCAGCGGCCTAAGGAAAGGACACGGGACATCACAGGTGACTTATGTGAGTGACATCGCGGTTCCTTTCCTTAGGCTGCTGAGGTAGATGATAGGCCTCAGCGGTTACTTGTGGCGAGAACTGCCACTGGAACAAGCCCTGGGGCGCCGCTGGACCGGAAAGGGGTGGGAGGACCAGGGACAGGTGAGTGTTGGTTTTATTTTTCACCTTCCTCGGCCTCCTTGCAGAAACCTGTAATTCTTGGACAACCCCTTTAAGGATTAGGCCCAACACAGTGAAACGCAGCTAAAAAGCACAGGAGATAAAAAGCAGCAAAAGCACATTGTTTTTTTCCCACAGCGTTTTTCATTGAGCTTTTGATGCATTTTCCCCTATTACGGTAAATATATGTGGAAATTCCCGCACGTTTCTGCAGCCGCCATAAACACTGTGTTTCACGTTACAGAAAAGCGGATTTTTTTGTTGCAGATTTTGTTGCTGTTTTTTGAGCCAAAGCCAGGAGTGGATTGAGCAGAAGGGAGAAGTGTAAGAAGCTTCCTAGATATTTCACAATCCTTTTATAGCCCTGCTTAGCTTTGGCTCAAAAAACGGAAGCAAAATCTGCAACAAAAAAAGCTGCTTTTCCACAGTGGGGCCTCGGCCTTAAGGCCAGGGTCCCACGTGGCATAAACGGTCATTTTACAGTCTCTGCAAAGTGTAGTCCTAGGAACAAACTGCTTACTGCAGCATACTATTACAGTGCAGGGCAGGAAGAGGCTAATTGCTGGCTGGCGTTATGAGGGGGCATCTGCAAATAAAAGGGGGTAGTTGTGTTCTCAAGATGGGGAATGGAGTAACTCTGATCGTAGTGAAGTGTTTGGCGCTACGAGGGGAACATTATAAGTAAAAGCCGCTATTTGTGGATTATACTATGAGGACAGAGGGGAATCTGGCAGTAAGTGGCTGACGTGACAGTATTTAGTCATGGTATAGCGGTCAGCGGGTGATGT
Source organism: Leptodactylus fallax (assembly GCA_947044405.1). Taxonomy (NCBI): domain Eukaryota; kingdom Metazoa; phylum Chordata; class Amphibia; order Anura; family Leptodactylidae; genus Leptodactylus; species Leptodactylus fallax. The sequence continues at coordinate 4,002,172 of CAMRHE010000177.1, read as the reverse complement.
GACAGTATTTAGTCCTGGTATAGCGGTCAGCGGGTGATGTGACAGCATTTAGTCCTGGTATAGCGGTCAGCGGGTGACGTGACAGTATTTAGTCCTGGTATAGCGGTAAGCGGGTGATGTGACAGTATTTAGTCCTGGTATAGCGGTCAGCGGAAGACGTGACAGTATTTAGTCCTGGCGTAGCAGTCAGCGGGTGACGTGACGATATTTAGTCCTGGTATAGTGGTCAGCGGGTGACGTGACAGTATTTAGTCCTGGTATAGCGGTCAGCGGGTGACATGACAGTATTTAGTCCTGGTATAGCAGTATGTGGGTGACAGTATTTAGTCCTGGTATAGCGGTCAGCGGGTGACGTGACAGTATTTAGTCCTGGTATAGCGGTCAGCGGGTGACGTGACGATATTTAGTCCTGGTATAGCGGTCAGCGGGTGACGTGACAGTATTTAGTCCTGGTATAGCGGTCAGCGGGTGACATGACAGTATATAGTCCTGGTATAGCGGTCCTATTTGATAATTCTGTATGTATGTACATTTTTTTAATTGTGTGTAGGAAAAGGCATATGCCTTGTTACTTGTGCACCTGATTTATAAAGGGTCACAAGCAACTAGTTTGGCTATGCAAAAAAATTTACAAACAAATGAAACAACCCCTTTATGCTAAGGCCCCATGCTGCGGAAAAGACTGCGGCGGAAACGCATTGCGTTTTTTTTCTGCAGCGTTTTTCATTGCGATCTAAGAGTTTTCCTCTGTGGACTTTCTGTACCTATTATTCCTTTACGGAAAACACCAGCATTTATGAAGGTATAATTGACATGCTGTGAAAACGCAGCTTTTCCGCTGCAGATTTTTTTTTTCTGCAATGTGTGTATGGGATTAGTCAGAATCCTCTCCACTTTGCAGGTACTGTAAAACGTTGCGTTTTCACAATGTGGGGGGCCCCGGCCTTAAAGACCTTAGGAACATTCCTGTAAGCACTGCAGCACATCAAATTAACAGAATGTGACTATGTAGTAGGTACAATATTTCAACATTTGGGGCCCCACTTTTAATTTTGCCCGGGGTCCCACTTTGTCTAAAACCGGCCATGCTTATAAGGACCATCTGTCAGTTCTCCTGACATGTCTGTTTTAGATATGCTTGTCCCTGTGAAATAACAATGTTGAAAAAGCTTTTCTTAGACTTTTGTATTGTACTATTCCTCCTGGAAATGTAGAAATAAATTACTACCTGGCAGCACTGAACAGTCATAGTGTGTAGGGGCATACCCCATCGACAAGGGACATGTTGAATGACAATACCATATTGTCAGTTTATTCAAACATTTTCCAGAGGAAAGACACATTGCATTAGGAAGAAGCGCTGTTAGAGTGATATCTGCAGTCCCTTCTAGCAATTAAGGCAGGGGCTCCATGTATCCTCTCCTCTAACTCCACGGTTTAGCCACGGCGTTTTACAGCGAATCCCATCCACACATTGCAGAAAAACACCATTGCGGTTTTGGAAATCGCAGCCTGTCAGTTATACCTATGGAAACGCTGGCAGTTTCCCTATAAGTACAATGGAAGCAGAAAGTCCACAGAGGAAAACTCTGCGGTCTTTCTGTGAAAAGCGCTGCGGGAAAAAAACGTGGTATGTTTCCTCCACGGTTTTTCCGCAGCATTTTTTGGCTGTGGCCTGCTACATGGGGATATAGCCTAAAGGGGTTTTCCAGGCTTAAGAACTGATGACCTATTCTTAGTTGTTGGGCCCCAGCTGTTTGTAGAGGCCTCAGCTCTTGGTAGAGTGCTGTGGCCTCTTCACTATTTGCAAAGCACAGCACTGTAAGTTTGTATAGCAGCTCTGCTTGATATTGTAGCTCAGCCAATTCACTTGAATGGGACTGAGCTGAAAACAGGCCACATAGCTGATGGATGTGATGGCACATGGCGCTGGTGCTTCAAACTGCTGATCTTTCTAGGTCCTGGGTGTTTGCACCTCACTGATCTTCAACTGATTATCTATTCTAAGGATAGGTCAGCAATTAAGAAGTCCTGGAAAATCATAGCAGGTGATAAACAAATGGCTGTGTACATATATGCTATGTAGTGTCTGTTCGTACACCATGCGTACTGCACATGCACAGGATTTGGAGCAAGGAGGCGGTCAGAGTGAAGCTGGAATGCTAGTGATGACATTAGCATGAATAGATTTGGGGAAGGTTTAGAAAAGAGAAGAGGACGGCGCATATCGGTACATAGGTGGGACCAGAAGGATGACGCAGCTGTGCTCTGTGGTGAAAGTATACACCCCCCTGTGCTCCCTGAGAATTCAGAAGATAAAGAAGAAAAGTGAGTTTATTTAAAATCTACAGGATGCATCTGAAAAACGAAGGTACTGCTGGAAAATCCTTTATAAAGGCTACAATACATGGTGTTTAGTTGAAAAACGTTTTTTGCCAATGATAGAATCTCTTTAAATAGCACATCAGGCACCAAAACTAACTGCACTTGTTACTTAGGAACGGTGGGGGCTAGATAGAAAATTCCAACTGTGCTGGAATCAGTGGAGCAGCGCCTATTAATAATTGCTAAGAACTTGAAAGGGTGGAGATCCTCTTTAATACCCTATGAACATCAGAAGTGCTACACAACTAACTGCTATAATGTTAATACTTTCATAAGATGGAAGATCTTGCAATTGTTTTTGTTTCAAAGTTTTTTTTTGAAAAAATATGTTAGTCAAAATGCCAAAATACCCCACCCAGGGGTAAATAACAGAAAAACATCATGTAACAATAAATACATGACCAGGTCAGATGCCAAGAGCCCATACTAAACGAGTAGCAATATAGTATATAATTCCAGCTAGGTGTAACAGACTTATAACCGCTTCTTACAATGACAGGTGTGCATGGGTACCAATAGGTTAAGGTAGTCATAAAATCAATTCCAAAAAGTAAACCAAGGTATTCACTGATGTACGAGAGAGGGTGGGGGGAAACAGAAAACTCAGGATAGATCAGGTAAGTTAGAGGGGTTACAGAGATGCCATTGCAATTTAATAATGGGTTTCCTACATATGACATCCAGAGTTGCCAGGTCTTCATGTCATCTCTCCATGTCATCAGATTGCATGCATATATCATCATACATAAGACCCTTTATTTTACAGTGGGTAAGGAAAGAATTGGAAATCACCATTGATATGCTATGTGGATTCTTGCAGCCACACAGTAAATTGGGATAACATATGTTTTTGGTTCTTGTAGCCTGTGAGTTTGGTAAATGTGACAGAGAGCACATGTTTGTACAGCAAGGTAATCAGGTGCAAAAAGGTGCCACATGTGGACAAGTCCATCAAATGTGGAGGGTAGTTCCCACCTCCCAGCAACCCCTGAAGCAATTGGATGACACTTCTGGGTAGATGTGCTTGGGTCTAGAGGAGACCAAAAACTATATGACTTTTGTAGAACTCTAATGGAAATCTCAGCCAGTGAGACTTGTCTGTGACTGTCTTTTAGATAAAGCAATGGGCAATGCTGCCATCTAGGTTCTTGCAGATCCAAGTCTCTCTCTCATTGAACAGTGAAGGGAAATTTGTAAGACAGTAAGAACAGAATATTGAGACAATGCCTGGGCTGTGTGGAGAAAGTGCAAATATTTTCATACATGTTAGGTAGATATTTATGATTTTTGGGTTACAACTGACTGCATAAAGTGGATTGTTTGTGAGAGTCTATGATGCTGGTTTTTGGTACGACATTACTTTGGTAAAATTTTGAAGGTACAGCAGCTGAAGCAGTTGGGCTGTAGCCTGATACTGTGGCAAAGCTTTCTAGTAGCTGAGCAGTAACTGAGCTGCTCAGTGGTTAGCACTGTTGCCTATCAGCACTTGGTTTGAATCCAACCAAGGGCAACATCTGCTCAGGGTTTGTATGTTTTCCCCATGCCTGCATGGGTTTCCTCCCACATACCGAAAAATATACTGACAGGTAAACTGGTCTCCTGTAAAACAACTGACCCTTGTGGGTGTTGAGGATAAGCGCCTGTATGCCAGCCACTAACTTCCCTACTCTACACCATTCCCTATGCTTTGCATTCCTTGGTGAGAAAAGTGCATTACATATATTAGTCAATGTCATACCTGGTAGAGGTCAGGAAACAAAGTATGGGCTAGGCAACACCAGCCATGGCATGACAGCCTCAGGCAACACATCCTGGCATAAACTGAGGGGTTGCATTTTTTTTAATCGGCCATTGGATTATTCCAACAAGCAGTGGCCAATCCCTACACTCCAGATCAGCCTCTGCTTCTTCCTTCACAAGGCGCTGAAGCGTTCTTCAGCATCTGTGCCCTGGAGGCAGAAGCAGAGGCAGAGACAGGAGCCGGCATCAGTGAGTAAAGCATCGACTGCTACCTGTGGAAATAATCCAATAGGTAGTGGCCAAACGTGCAGCACCAGGGGAGCTGAATAAAAACAGGTATACTCACCTCTCCTGGGCATAAGATGATCCCAGGTGTCATCTTCAGATCTCTTTCAGCCTCCACCTGAAGTCACAGATCCCGGGGTCACCACTGAGGCCTGTGATTGGGCCACAGTGGTCAAATGGAGTGTGCCAAGTGCTATGACATCATTATGCTCGGTGCTTCCCACATGAAAATTGAGACCCAATAACAGGCCTCAGCAGTAACCCCAGGACACACAATGTCAGAGGTTGGAAAACATCTGAAGAGGTCACTGCAAAGATGTCCAGGAGAGGTATGGGGGAGGTGACTCATCTCCCCCATACCTCTCCTTATTAAACTCTAGGATCTGAGGAGACTGAAGAGTATAATAGCGCTTTTGAAAAATTCAATTCAAATCTAAGGCTAACAAATCACTGTCTGGGGGTCAAAAAAGGGGGCAGTATATTGTGTTGGGGCCAAGAAGAAGAGGGCAATATACTGTGTTGGGGTCAGTAAAGGGGGCAGTATACTGTGGGGTAAGTAAAGGGGGTGTTATACTGTGTGGGGACCAATAAAGGGAGTAATATACTGAGGGATCATTAAAAGGGATAATATACCATAGGGACCATTAAAGGTGATGTTATAGTATGTGGGCCAAATAAGGAGATTCTGTGGTCTGCAAATGGGGGACATGGCCTAAAATTTTAATTAGGGGGTTCCATCACAGAACCAAAGATCACTGGGTCAGGTATATTTTTTTTTTTTGTGGGGGGGTGGTGGAGTCTTTCTATAGTTTGCCTCAGGCAGCAGCATGGCTAGGTTCACCCCTGAGTATGGGGCTTTGTTATAGGGGTTTTTGGATATCTCCAGAAATTTCATTGAAATTAATATAGTGGGGAAGTGACTATCCTGTCATCAGTCCATTCAGAACAGAGAGCAAAGCACCCCATTCTCATCATTGGTGGGTGATTGTTGAGGGTCCCAGTTGCTGAGGTCTCACTGATAAACAACTTTAAAATCAGGAGGAGAATTTAACTTTTACTCCGCATCTCCAGTTTTTACTCCTAATATGGTTGGATAAGAGCGGAAAAGATAGTCAAGAGGTTCTATGGCCAGAGCAAACAATGCAGGAATCACTAGACACCCTTGCCTTGTGACCCTTCTAGTCAATAATGGAGCATGACTAGTGGTGGGTAATATGAGGTGCAGTATAGACTATGGAAAGCCAACATGAAGTGCCTGTTAACACCAATCTTGCTATGTACAGCAGCTAAGTAGCCCCAACAAACACTTTCAAAGGCTCTTTCAATATTGAATACTATAATAGTTAGGGGCACAACATATCAGTTTGCACGATGAATGTTTTCCCTGACATTATCAAGGACTTGACCGGATGGGGTGAATTCTACTTGATCTTTGTGAACTAATGCAGGGAGGAAAGGCTAGAATGACAGGGAAAAGCTTATAACTGATATTAAAGAAAACAATAGGTCTGATTCATGATCGTTTTGTGGCTTTGGTATAACTGTTTGTGGGCTTGTACAAACCCATCTGGTAAAGTATTTCCTCCAAGTATAGTGTTGTACAGATCAGTTAAATGTTAAAGAAGTGAAGGAGAACATTTTTTATAGTACAAAGCTGTACATCTGGGATCTGGTGTGAACTTGGGGCTTTCCTTAACTTTAATTTATTTATGACTTCAGAAGTTTGTTACTGCACTAACATAGGGACACTAAGCTGATTTGCCATGGAAAGCACAAGACAAGGAGGGGAACTGTAGGCAAGAAAGCTGCTAGTGGGGAAGAGGGGTTCGATGGCAGGACTGCACATAATTTTGATGAAAAATCTAGTGGACTCTACCTGAGTTGGGGGATCTCTTGGAGTGAACTTGTTAAACAATTTGTAGCCTGCCCATTGAAGGGCTCTTTCAGTTTTATTACAATAGACCCTATCTAATTGTAACATAAAGGGGGTCTGTCACCAGAACTCAGCATAGCAATTCAGCCCTGCAGAGTTGCCACTTTGGAGCAACAGTAATGCCCTCTTTATTCCAAGGAATTCACTTGCATATTAACAAAAATGGTGGTATCTTGGCAACAGAGCCACAGATTTACAAGGAAAAAAACACTGTTTGACCCTAACCTATCTGTCTATGAAGCTGGGTTTATATTCTGGGTTCTGGGGACAGATTCCATTTACTATCTCTAAATTGTTTAGTAATAGCTCTGGAAGTTCTTAACATTTTGATTAGAGATGAGCGAAGTATTCAAAAATTCGATTCGGCAACTTTGCCGAATTTCGCGATATAGTTCTAGTCGATCTGAATTAATTCGTGGTGAATAAACAGCTATTTCCTGTCTGCAGAGAGCCGGGGTGGGCGGCAAAATGGCGGAATCCCATGGATGCCACGGTCATCTCTCTCTCTCTCCCAGCATGGACAACTTTTATTCATGTGGAAGGATCTGCTAACAAGCAAAGACACGCCTACCCAATCACATCACTAGAGAACATCATGTGACCGTCTGATGTCACAAAGGTCCTTACTAAATATTCGTTACTGCAAAGCATCAGGAAATCCTGATTCCATGTGAATCGAATATTTCCTGCAATTCGGATCGAATTCCACTTGTGCAGCTTTGATTCGCTCATCACTAATTTTGATTTCCACACTCCACAATCACCTAAGCAGTAATCCTGTGCTGCATAAGCCCTTATTGGACTCGGCTCTTAATAAAGCTTGGCACACATGAGTGTATTGGTCCCTGATCAGCATTCCAATATTTTTTTCTCAATTGTTGGTTTCAATGATTTTTGCAAATATAATTTATGTTAATTTCTGAACTTTTCCTTTAACGTGATATAGGATGCCTTGCTAATCCATCAGGGGGCAGCACGGGATAGAGGGATGTTCAAGAATATATAATATACTATGACTGAATTCAGTATTTTTATGTAAGGAAACAAATGTTGCCAAAGCTCATAAACTGAGCCTGTGTATCTTGTTTTCCCCGCACACACATAGTGATTAGAGATGGGCTAACCAATTCGTTTGGAGCTTCGTTCGACCCGAATATATCAAATTGTTTGTTTTTTAATTAAACCGGAAAATTGGGGATTCGTCTTAGACTAACTAAAATGGCTGGTGCAACAAGAATTGTGGTAAATTATTATACTCTGGGGACTTGGTGTGCCCTTGTGACTGATGAAGGCCAAAACGAGGTGTGGGAAGGTGCACCTGTGGTGTGGGAGTATAAATGTTTTTTTTATTTTTTTTACACCTCTCCTGGGACTCCACCTTTTATACTATGGGGTCTGAAAGGACCCCAGAGTATAATAATTTTTACTTCTGAACTTGTTTGACCCGAAACAAATCTAAGACCCGAGCCACCCGATCCTGAACCAAAACTGATTTTGAGAAGTTCTCCAATCTCTAATAGTGATTTACATCTTTCCCTTTATAGATGTGCGTATAGAGAAAGTTGTCACTTCGTGGACAGGGCAAGCAGGACTCACATACTGTACATGTACTTTGTCTATGAGGTCTTCACTCATTGAATAACATATTTACCCCAGCTTAGCATCCCTTCCCCTATCTTATATCCTTATATATATAGAAGGACTCACACACTGCATAACGGACTACATTAATTTTTGTGTGGACAACACAGTACCCACAAAAGTGGTGAGGTGCTTCTCCAACAACAAACCATGGATTAACTCTGATATAAAAACACTACTTAAGGAGAAAAAGATGGCATTCAGGACAAGAGATAAGGAGGGGTTGAGGGAAGTACAAAAGGAGCTGAGGCATCAAATCAGGCAGGGAAAAGCCAGTTATAAAGAAAAAATGGAAAAGCAAATGGAAAGAAAAGACATAAGGGGGGTCTGGGAGGGGCTTAAGTCAATTTCGGGTCATAAACAGTCTGTCTGCCAGATTGAGGCAGATGTTAATTGGCTTAATGAACTAAACCTATTCTTCAACAGATTTGATCACACACCAGCTCCTCCCACCCCAGTATGTCCTTCAGCTTCCCCCACCACAATGACTTCTCCCCATGCGACCACTTCCCAACAGACCAGTAAATCCAGAAATCCGTCTTTATCTGGCCACAGTCTGACCTTCACATGGGCCCAGGTGAGGAAGGAGATGAAAAAGATCAAGGCGAGGAAAGCCGCAGGGCCAGATGACATCAGTGCAAGGCTAATTAAGACTTGCGGGGACCAGCTGTGTGGTATAATTACATATATGTATAATATGAGCCTGAGGCAGGAAATAGTCCCTGAATTATGGAAATCTTCTTGTGTGGTACCAGTTCCAAAGAAACCCCACCCTATGGACCTCAATGACTACAGACCTGTAGCACTGACATCCCACCTGATGAAGATCTTGGAGAGATTGGTTCTCACACATCTCCGCCCTCTAGTGAGCCCCGCTATGGACCCCCTCCAGTTTGCTTATCGGCCGGGCATTGGGGTAGATGATGCCATCATCCATCTTATGCACAGGGCTCTGTCTCACCTGGAGAAACCAGGGAACACAGTGAGAATAATGTTCTCTGACTTCTCCAGTGCTTTTAACACCATACAGCCCAGGTTATTGAGGGACAAGCTGGGCCTTGCTGGAGTGGACCACCACCTCTCCAACTGGATCCTAGACTACCTCACAAATCGACCTCAATACGTGAGAGCCCAAGACTGTGTGTCAGGTACCGTGATCTGTATTACGGGGGAACCTCAGGGTACGGTTCTCGCCCCTTTCCTCTTCACACTGTACACTGCAGATTTTAGGTGCAACTCATCCAGCTGCTACCTACAGAAGTATTCTGACGACTCTGCAATAGTGGGTCTCATCACAGATGATGATGACAGGGAGTACAGAGAACTGAACCAGGATTTTGTGGACTGGTGCCACCGGAACCACCTGAAGATTAACGCTGGGAAGACCAAGGAGATGATGGTGGACTTCCGCAAAGCAGAAGCCCTCCTAAACCAGTGGACATCCTGGGGACGGGCATCGAGATTGTGAACACCTATAAGTACCTGGGTTTGCTCCTTAATAATAAGCTGGACTGGACAGATCATATGGAGGCCCTGTACAGGAAGGGCCACAGCAGGCTCTACCTGCTTAGGAAACTGAGAGCCTTTGGAATCCGGGGGGCACTTCTTAGAACTTTCTTCAACTCGGTAGTGGCATCAGCCATCTTCTTTGGAGTGGCCTGCTGGGGGAGCAGTATATCAACCAGGGACAGAAATAAACTTGACAAGCTGATTAGAAAGGCCAGCTCTGTCTGGGGAGCCCACTGGACCCAGTGCAGGTGGTGGGTGACAGAAGGATACTGTCCGTGGTGAGCTCCATGCAGAAGAAGAAGTCCCATCCCATGCATGAGACTGTGATCGCGCTGAGCAGTACTGTCAGTGACCGACTGCTCCACCCTAGGTGTGAGAAGGAGCGCTATCGGAAGTCTTTCCTCCCCACCGCGGTTAGGCTGTACAACCAACACCGACCTAAGCGGAGATCATTACATACAGAGAACTGAAATATCTCTCTGCCTGTTAAATCCCCCCCCCCCCTACTTCCTATCTGTCTGTCGGCTATCAAAGTAATGCCTCTTACCTTGGAACATTCCTGTACATGTTGTATTTGTATTTGTATCTGCTTATCTTTGCTGCTGTAACACACTGAATTTCCCCATTGTGGGACTATTAAAGGACTATTATTATTATGCCATCTACAGGAGACAAATCTGCTTGTGCTATTTAAACCGTGACAACCAAGAAATATTTAGAAGGAATCCTAAAACTGGTTTGATTAATGGAAGAAATCTTAAAGTGGCAGAACATTTAGCAGTAAATATAATGACATACTCTGCAATGTATAACTATTTTTGTCACATACTAAATCTATAAATATAACAAACTTGAACACTAGGCATAGAGGATAAAGTTTTTTTTCACAAACTGCTAATTCCTAAAAGGTCAGTTCTCCAGGAGGAAGAAATATTAGAAATTAGAAATAAAGTAAGCTAAAGGAAATTCCTTCCTCCACCCCTTCAATTCCTGCAGCATAATTGTTAAAGAACTGTAAGAAAGCTGTGCTTGTACATCCTGTTGCAGGGTTGAAGGAGGAGGAGGAAGGGGGTGTTCTTGAATGCCTGCTAAGAATCTGCCCTTTCACATCATGAAACAGGGACCAGGAAACTAGCTACACTCTGGATACTTCAGTGACTTAGTAAAAAAAAAAACTATCAAAAGGAAAACAGTTTCAAAAACAATTTCAGACCCCTATAGAGTGCATACGTCTATGGAGAGAGATAGCCACAGACGAAAGTGGAATGTTTTACAAATGCATTGAAATAGCATCAGTGGTCACATTTTTCTCTATGGGATATAATTTTTGTGGAATTATGCAATATATCAGGGAGACCACTAAGAATGCAGTCAAACTTTTTTTATGTGTTGCCTTGGCACCCCCATAATAGAGAAGGTAGCCATATTTATTTTCTTACAGCACAACTTCGCAGCTCTGCCTTCTTCATACAGCTAAATTCCTCCCTCCATTTTACAGGCTGTGGATTCTGGATTCCAGGTCAAAATATTGTTGGTGGGAATTTTTTAATCTGTCTGTCCCTGTAACACATAATAAGACTGGTGTTTGTGCAAAAATGTGCAAATTTTTACAGTTCTCCTGCCTGCCACTTTTCCTGAATGTGTGTGTGGCTGTGGGTGAGGCTTAGTGGGAGGGGGCCTGGCTTTCAGCAAATAGGCAAGTTTTCTATCATTTATACCAGAAACTGGCATAAATTATAGCCCACAGGTGAATCCCTCAATGGGCTCCTGAACCAGGTGGTCCCCCATCTCAAAGAGGCATGGCACATCACACTTATTGTACTCCATATTCATTGTACAGCATATCAAGTAGACAATACATCAGTCTAGTACACTGGACAGATTATTTAAGAATAATTTTATATACTGTATATAATGGGGGCATATAGGTGCAGAGCCAACCAATATCTTCCTGCCCTGAGCACCATCTTCATAATCACACTACAGGGCACCAATGACCAATCATCTTATAGCATCTTTCTACTGCCTGAGGTCTGCTGCTGTGTGAGCATATATCTCTGGCTCACACATCTAACAGGGCCCTAGATCAGGGCAAGAGCCAGGCAGAAGCTACTGAAATGACCCCAGGATAGAAACGATCAGAGGCAAGGGCTAAGCAAAAAGCTACTACTGGAAACAAAATTATGTTAGCAACATTTTAGGAATTTAGAAAGAGTGTCAGTTAATATTTGCATGTAGCCATGTAGTGGACTCTCAGAATGAATTTTACTATTGGGTCATAGGCACCCCAGTACGACACTGGCAGCATCACTCAACTGCAACAAGCAACAGACTTGCAAGGTACTTTAGGGTAAAAAGGTATCCAACGTCACACTGGAGCTTAGTCAATGTCATAATCACTACAGTCTGCCACTGACTGAGTATACATACCAACAGTTCCACATTTTCAAGGACAATCCTGGACACACCAAAATGGGTATTCATGGAACATTCTCAGATGGGCTTTAAAGTTTAGATTTTGGGCTATAAAATGTCACTATGATCAAGGTTAGCATGTTTGGGTCTAAGAATGAGAGGGGTAGCCATGAGAGAGTCCAGAAGGGAGGATTTGATTTGAAGGGATATTGTGCTGGAGACTAGAAATGAGAGGGGGGAGTCATATGCTAAGGGCCACTATTTAAAGGGATACCATGCTTGGGACTAGTAATGAGAGGTAAACTATACTGAACACTATGATTTAAAGAGATACCATGCTGGGGACCAGGAATAAGAGATGGAGCTATGTTTCCGACTAGGAGCAAAAGGATAGCCATGCTGGGTGCCAAAATTTAGAAATATGCCATGATGGGGCCATCTTTAACTAGGAAATATGTACTGTAGGTCACCAGTGGAAAATGGTTCTGTCCAATATACTGAAGTATAAATTACATGATTTTGGGCTCTTTTATCATTATTTGTGAGTTTGGGAGGACTGTACATGCTTGCTGACTCCATTAGACACTTTATCCTACATTCTGTATACTTTTTTCTTTGAGAGGACCACCCCTATAAAAGACCATTTTTTTCTGGGCAAATTTGGGTTGTCGCTCAAAGAGGTTTGACTGTATGTTCCATGCAGGGATATATACATAAATCATGGGATTCCCATAGCAAAAGTCAGAATCAGGACTTTCTTCCAAAAAAAAAAAAAAAAAACAGGGTAAAGAAGGGCAGTAGTTGTAGAAATAATGTATTTTCTTTTTATATTTTTAAATAAATCTGTTTGAAGAATTAAAAATAAAAATAAAAAAAATCCTCATAAACAATTATAACCTCTACCAAAAGAGTCCACTACTACAGCAGACAGGCAGTAACCCTTTCAGTTACATTCCACAGTCTCCCTATATACTGACTATATACTGACCTACCACTGCCTTTTGATCTAAAGCATATCTCCAATTATAAAAACACTTTTCATAAATGAAAAGTACAAATGAATATAAGAAACTTTGTAATATATATTATTAAGGAAAGTTTCCTACTCCACTTACTGGCTGCTCTCCACCTCCCTATCTTTACTTAGACTGTATGTTTACATGGAATCTGTATCCAGATCCAGATCACACATAGAACTCTATGGAGAGCGGAGTGGGAGAAGGAGACTGTTAATTGATTTATTGCCTCATTCTGTATACTAGTAGACTGTTATCTGGAAACATAGCAGTATTAGAAGAGTTCCTTGAGTCACAGTTAAGCAGAGTGTAGAAGCTGCAGTTAATTGTGTGTATTTTCCAGCAGTTTCTTCCTCCCCCTCTCTTCTCCATAGACTAATATTTTAAAAAAGTAAATCAGCTTGATAAATGGAGAAGGAATCAGATGGGGCCAGACCAACCTGGAGAGCAGCAAGCCCACAATTGGGTGCAACAGAGGAGGACATTAACACACTCTGCCATTTACTACAGAAGCAGTGAGATGGGGCGAGGCTTAGCAACAGGATAGAGACGAGACTTAACTAACAAGGGTCAGGAGTTCTTGTGACCCTTTCTGCCATGATGGAGAGCAGGTCAGTGTACTACAGTGTGAGCAAGGGATGAATGTGAGGTATTTAGGTAATGTATGTGCTGAGTGATATGTGTATAGTGTATAAGTGAATGAAATATGCACTTTTATGTGTGCAGAAGTCATGTAATATGTGAGTGATCTATATAGTAATACATGATTGACATGTGCTGTATGCATGTAATATGTGAGTGACATGTGCCATATGCATGTTATATGTGAATGATGTATGCATGTAATACGTTAGTGACATCTGCTGTGTACATGTAATGAATGAGTGACATGTGTGGTATTCATGTAATATGTGAGTAATATATCCTAATATGTGAATGACATATGCTGTAAGCATGTAATATATAAGTGGCATGCGCTGTATGCATGTAATATGTGAGTGATGTATGCTGTATGCATATAATATATGAACAACGTGTTCGGTATGCATGTAATATGTAAGTGATATACAGTACAGACCAAAAGTTTGGACACACCTTCTCATTCCAAGAGTTTTCTGTATTTTCATGACTATAAAAATTGTAGATTCACACTGAAGGCATCAAAACTATGAATTAACACATGTGGAATTATATACTTAACAAAAAAGTGTGAAACAACTGAAAATATGTCTTATATTCTAGATTCTTCAAAGTGGCCACCTTTTGCTTTGATTACTGCTTTGCACACTCTTGGCATTCTCTTGATGAGCTTCAAGAGGTAGTCACCTGAAATGGTCTTCCAACAGTCTTGAAGAAGTTCCCAGAGATGCTTAGCACTTGTTGGCCCTTTTGCCTTCCCCTCGGCGGTCCAGCTCACCCCAAACCATCTCGATTGGGTTCAGGTCTGGTGACTGTGGAGGCCAGGTCATCTGGCGTAGCACCCCATCACTCTCCTTCTTGGTCAAATAGCCCTTACACAGTCTGGAGGTGTGTTTGGGGTCATTGTCCTGTTGAAAAATAAATGATGGTCCAACTAAACGCAAACTGGATGGAATAGCATGCCGCTGCAAGATGCTGTGGTAACCATGCTGGTTCAGTATTCCTTCAATTTTGAATAAATCCCCAACAGTGTCACCAGCAAAGCACCCCCACACCATCACACCTCCTCCTCCATGCTTCACGGTGGGAACCAGGCATGTAGAGTCCATTCGTTCACCTTTTCTGCGTCGCACAAAGACACGGCGGTTGGAACCAAAGATCTCAAATTTGGACTCATCAGACCAAAGCACAGATTTCCACAGGTCTAATGTCCATTCCTTGTGTTCTTTAGCCCAAACAAGTCTCTTCTGCTTGTTGCCTGTCCTTAGCAGTGGTTTCCTAGCAGCTATTTTACCATGAAGGCCTGCTGCACACAGTCTCCTCTTAACAGTTGTTGTAGAGATGTGTCTGCTGCTAGAACTCTGTGTGGCATTGACCTGGTCTCTAATCTGAGCTGCTGTTAACCTGCGATTTCTGAGGCTGGTGACTTGGATGAACTTATCCTCCGCAGCAGAGGTGACTCTTGGTCTTCCTTTCCTGGGGCGGTCCTCATGTGAGCCAGTTTCTTTGTAGCGCTTGATGGTTTTGGCCACTGCACTTGGGGACACTTTCAAAGTTTTACCAATTTTTCGGACTGACTGACCTTCATTTCTTAAAGTAATGATGGCCACTCGTTTTTCTTTACTTAGCTGCTTTTTTCTTGCCATACTACAAATTCTAACACTCCATTCAGTAGGACTATCAGCTGTGTATCCACCTGACTTCTGAACAACACAACTGATGGTCCCAACCCCATTTATAAGGCAAGAAATCCCACTTATTAAACCTGACAGGGCACACCTGTGAAGTGAAAACCATTTCAGGTGACTACCTCTTGAAGCTCATCAAGAGAATGCCAAGAGTGTGCAAAGCAGTAATCAAAGCAAAAGGTGGCTACTTTGAAGAACCTAGAATATAAGACATATTTTCAGTTGTTTCACACTTTTTTGTTAAGTATATAATTCCACATGTGTTAATTCATAGTTTTGATGCCTTCAGTGTGAATCTACAATTTTTATAGTCATGAAAATACAGAAAACTCTTGGAATGAGAAGGTGTGTCCAAACTTTTGGTCTGTACTGTATGCTATATGCATGTGATATAAGAGTGATGTGTGCGGTATGCATGTAATATATGAGTGACAAATACAGTATGAATGTAATATATGAGTGACATGTGCTGTATGCTTGTAGTAAATGAGTGATGTGTGCTGTATGCATCTAATATGTGAGTGACTTGAGGGATATGTGTGATGTATGTGACTAATTTGTGAGTGGTGTGTCATGCATGCGTCTATATTATTAAACAAATGGGGACCTTATTAAGACTGCTGTTTCCTCCACCACTCTTAATGTTTTCCCCCACTGGTACAAGATGTGCTAGAATTATTAAGAGACTTGGGAGCTCCCGCTCATCAGAATTGAAGTCTAGCCCAACCAGGGGCTGGAATAGATTTGTGCTACAACTCATGCCAGTTTTCTGCCCGGTGTAATAGGAAATATGACAGCCTGAGGCATCCCTGCCCTGGCCCCTCTTGATCCCCGTCCTACTCTTCCAACTCTTAGAAAATGGTGCTTCTCTGGTGCAAGTTAGGTCCTATGTTCCAAACATGCACCATTTCTGTGCTAGTTTTATGGCATACACAGGGGCGCACCGGTAATGAGGCGAAGTGAGGCGGCCGCCTCGGGCGGCACTGTCCGGGGGGCGGCATTTTTACTATTTCATGTAAACCAGCCCAGGACAGGCCGCTTTAAAAAAAAAAAAACCGTCGCTGAGCGGGGGCTGGTTTACAAGACGTCGCATCTCAGCGCAGGCGGCGATACAATGACGTCATCACGCCGCCTACGCTGAGACACAGACGTCACGGACAAGAAGAGGAGGCGGCGGCGGCTGCATCAAGGCATCGCAGGTGAGTATAGCTTTTTTTTTATATATATAAATAGGCCGGAACCTGTTGGAGATTTATTTACCTACCCCGCGTCTGCTCGTGGCCGCCCCCGCTTCCCCTTCTGCTATGGGACGCAGAAGGCGAAGTGGATGCCGCTGTGAGCGGCCGCGGGGATCGGTAAGTTAGGCCGCGGGCCGCAAATACTGCTATTATTATACTCCGGGGTCTATTCAGACCGCGGAGTATAATAATCGGAGGCCTAGGGTTGGTGAGGGAACATAAAAACCAGTGTTACTCACCTCCTGCGATCCGATGTAACTCCGAGCAGGCTTGAGGCCTCTGGTGACGTCATCAGGTCGCGTCGCCGGCCTGATCACGTGACGTGTGTGCGCAATTAAACAGGGCCGAAAGCTGCAAGGAGTGCACCGGTGTCCAGGATAGGTAAATAACTCTGGTTTTTATGTTTGTATTCTCCCCTGGGTCTCCAATCATTATACTCTGGGGTCTGAAAAGACCCCAGAGTATAATAATAGTTCATGGGTCGGCCACTATGGGGCATAATACCCTGTGCAGGGACCACTGTAGAGCATAATACCCTGTGCAGGGGCCACTCTGGAGCATAATACAAGTGCAGGGGCCACTATAGAGCATAATACCGGGTGCAGGGGTCACTATGGAGCATAATACAAGTGCAGGGGCCACTATGGAGCATAATACCAGTGCAAGGGCCACTATGGAGGATAATACCAGTGCAGGGGCCACTATGGAGCATAATACCAGTGCAAGGGCCACTATAGAGCATAATACCAGTGCAGGGGCCACTATGGAGCATAATACCGTGTGCTGGGGCCACTGTGGCGCATAATACCGTATGCAGGGGCCAATATGGAGCATAATACCATGTGCAGGGGCCAATGCAGGGCATAATACCGAGAGCAGGGGCCATTATGGAGCATAATACCATGTGCAGGGGCCGCTGAGAGGCATAATACAGTGTGCAGGGGCCACTGCGAGCCATAACACTGTGTAATAATGTGTGCAGGGGCTGCTGTGGAACTTTATAGTGTGTGTAAATGGGGCGCTATAAACATGGGCTATGGCGCCTGTTTATATTATACGCTGTCTGTTTATAGTGGCCGTGTGATGTAATTGTAGCCTTGTCACATACTGTAGACATGTACAGGACGAGGCTGTAGTTACATTACATGGCCGCTATGAGATGATTTACACTATGTAAACAGAGAAGCGGTCA
This sequence comes from Leptodactylus fallax, assembly GCA_947044405.1. Classification (NCBI taxonomy): domain Eukaryota; kingdom Metazoa; phylum Chordata; class Amphibia; order Anura; family Leptodactylidae; genus Leptodactylus; species Leptodactylus fallax. Next base: position 3,984,491 of record CAMRHE010000177.1, on the reverse strand, counting down.
CGGCGCTTACACAGGTACCATTCAAACAGCTGATCAGTGTGGGTCCTGGGTTTTTGAGCCCCACTGATTAGTTTATTAATGACCTGGAAAACCTTTTAATTAGTTAACACCTGGGATATTATTAATAAGGGACACTATTTATACAGGGTACACACGGACATTATTAATATAAAGATGCACTTGGGAGTATTATTCATTATGGGGGGTTATATCATATATTTTATAATTGGGGGTAGCAGCAGAATGGGGGCATTGTGTAGGTGAGGACAATGTGGGTTGGATGCCTGGAAAAGTGAGGAGTCAAAGATGTCTGTGTTGCAAACTTTACAGAGACAAGTCACAGCTGGAAGAAATGGTCATGGCGGTCCAAAGGGAAGAGAAGGGAAATGTGACCGATTAGTCAGAGACGTCACCTGTAAGTCACAGAATGTTACTGCCTTGTATACACCTAAATGATAGAGGATAAATACCTGATTGATGGGGGTCTGTCTGCTGAGATCCCCACTGAGCCTGAGAATTGGGTTTTCCCCCCCACTAGGTGGGAATGCAGCCATATATACAGGTGTGTCACTTGGTGGATGGACGAACCTGCGTGGCTCTCATTCACTTCAATGGGAGTGCCAAAGATACCCGAAGTCCAGTACTCAGCTATCTGCGGCGCTCCTATTATAGAGAATGGGGGCCACGTGGGCTCGTCCATCCACCAAGCAGAAGATATGTGAAGTTACTTTCATTGTTAATGCCGTGTTGTTGATCTGATACTGAAGAAGAATTCTTAAAAACTGTTTTAGAACTTTGTGTATTTTGTATATTGTGCGACGATAACAGTGTGTTAAACTAGTAGCATGGAAACTCAGTTTTTTTTTTTTTTTGTTTGTTTTTTTTTTGGGGGGGGCGTCTTTCTATAGTCCGCCTCAGGCAGCAAAGAGGCTAGGTTCACCACTGGGCATACATATTGTAGAGTAAATTATCCCCACATTGTACAGTGAGTTTGTGCATCATGTGTCAAATATAGGAGGGGCCTGTATGCATCGTGTGTCCAAGATGGAATATATTGTATATTTGAGTAGCTTTGTTGTTGATGAAGGGGAGGCCTAGACTTACTTCTTGCACAGGGGCCCTTTGATTTCACTGTCCACCCCTGCCTTGTTCAATAGGCTTTACGCATGTCACAGATGGTTAGACTAATCCAGCACAAAAGGGAGCTCTTAGCAACTTGTTTGTCCTTAAATTTTGTTGAATTGGCAAATATCTTTTCCGTTCTATAGTGTCTTTCATGTCTTAAAGAACTGCTTTTCTTACATCAAGACTGGAATTTTTGCTCTTGCTCATCTGTAGTCTGTGGTCTAAGAATACTACTTTTGATAAAAAAAAAAAAAAAATTTGGACACCAATGTAAAAATACTGTCCCCTAAGAAAGCCCCAACATAATAAAAAGCATCTTTAGGGCCTCCCATAGTAATAGTGCCTCCTATGTAAGCCCCATCACAGTAAAGCTGGATTTACACCTGTGTTGTAGTCTCCATAGGAAACTGCGCCGCAGAATCTATTTATAATTGGTGGAGAAAAAAGTCCTGCCAGGAGGATTCTTCTCTCCACTGGTTTCAGTATAAAACCGGCGGAAACTGGGCAGAAACCCTCGTGGACCATATTATAGTCTATGGGGTCCATGGGTTTTCACGTGTAACCGAATTTTTAAGTGGACAGGGTCTCTGTCTTTCAGGTCCCCACACAGACCCAAATGACGGATACCCGAATGCTAGTGTGAACCGAGCGTAATATGGCAGTTTAGTGCCACCCAACACACACACACAGTAGTAGTGCCTCCAAAAAATTATTTATTGTATGCATAACATACATTGCTCTACATTGTATGTTTTATACACACAGCTCTGTGTGATGTAAGCTGTATATATATGTGCACACACATAATTCTGCTCATGACCAAAAGTTCTTTAGGATCTAGAATCTACCCAGGGGGAGTGTCTTAGACTTTCAAAGGACACTGTGCGTAGTCTGTGGTACTGTGTGGGCCATTCTGTGGATACGTAAATTGGATTCCTGAACTGAGAAATGGCGATAACAGGTTTAGAAAGGAAGGCCATACTGTATAATCAATCCTTCATATATCAATCTCCATGCCTAAAAATGAGCAGGAACAAAATATTTTACTTTGGACTGGAGGGTCACTTTAATACTCACTTATCTCCATAGGAATATATGTGTTTGGTGTCACCATAGTTATGCCACAATAATAGTTTCATCAATATTGAATGTCTTCATTTGCTTGCTGCCATTTAAGAATTTTAACACAAGAGGGCACTATAATGCTTTCTAACTCTGCAAACAGTCTTAGGAGACAATTATGCAGAGTCACTTGGAAGTAGCTTTTTAGAGTAAGAACACTAAAGCCAAATGGAATGTTATCCTGAATGAAATCTGTTAGTATATAGTTTTGGCAATAATATCTGGGTTAGAGAAAACAATGAGATACAACAAAGGAAGATCATAGATAACATAGTATAGCATTTATGTTTACAAACTTATAATAACCCCTTCTTGGCATGGCCTTGAGGAATGTGGCAATTTTTTCTTTGTCACATTTTACAAGCTATAACTTTTTTTTCATTTCTCTGTCAATGTATGAGGGCTTGATATATGCAGGATAAGTTATAACTTTCAATGGCACCATTTTGGGGTGCCAACAACATATTGACTAAATATCTTAAAAATCATTTGTGTTTGCAATACCATCTTTTGAAAGTCATGTTTTTTAATTATTTTTCCATCGAAGGAGCTGATTGAGGACTTATTTTTTCTGGAACAAGATGTACTTTTTAATTGGTATCATTATGCAAAACTTGCAACTTTTGGATCACTTTTATTTCAGCTTTTGGAGACAAGGTAGACAAAACACAGAATTTCTACTGAGGGGACTACAGTAGCAAAACGAGGTAGAACATCCACAATCAGAGTTGCCTCTGTTCGTGGGTACTTGGGGAGGGTGCCAATACTAAGTTATAGCTGACACTGTTATTTACAGAAAATTACTGTGAAACACATACACATTAGGTATCCCTGTGTCTGTTCTACAAACTTATAAACTTATTTTTCCCGTACAGTGAACGCCGTAATGGGAAAAAAAAACATTGAAAGTGCTGAACCGCCATTTCTTCGCTGTTTCGCCTCTGATAAAAAGTTCAATAAAAAGTGATCAAAGCAATTGACATTCCCCAAAATGGTATAACTAAAAAGTACACCTAGCCCCACAAAAAAGACACCCTATGCATCCCCGTACACGGAAACATAAAAAAGTCATGGGTGTCAGAATATAGCGACTTTAAGAAAATAAATTTTTTTTGCAAAGTTTTGGATTTATGTTAAGGGGTTAAAATGTAAATAAAACTATATAAATTTGATATCCCCGGAATCGTACTGAAACATAGAATACAGGTGACATGTCATTTTGGCTGCACAATGAACGCCGTCAAAACGAAGCACAAATGCACTTTTTCTCCAATTGTACCCCATTCTGAATTTTTTTTCCAGCTTCCCAGGACATTGTACAGAATAATAAACAATTTTTCCCGCAAACATTGAGCCCTCAAATGGCTTAGTGAAAGGAAAAAAAAAAAAAAAGTCAAAAAACGGAAATCGAAAAATGCCATCAGTGGGAAGGGATTAAAGAGATACCATATGCTAGGGACCAGGAATAAGAGAGGGAGCCATGTTTGCAACTAGGAACAAAAGGATAACGATGCTGGGGTCCAAGATTTAGAAAGATCTGGCGGAAAGGGGTTAAAGATGCTACAACCTGGTATAACTTTAAAGTATTGTAAAGTCTACTTACAGAACATTTAGTTAGCAGTGTTTTTGTAGCCTGCATGGGGTCAAAATGCAGCAAAATGCCAAGAAACATGTACAAAATGAAACTAAATGAAAACACTACCACCAAAAACAGTAAAATTCTTGCCCTAATAAAGAAACCTCCACCCAGGTATCTGCAGTAACTATCTAGTGCAGAGGCATAAGATGAAGCTCCTGGGCCCTAATGCATGGGCCATTTAGAGTAGGGGTATATTTTATGTGGCAGAGGATCCTTTGTGTCCCCCTCAGGTTGAAGGGTTCAGTAGTGACTGTTACCTCTGCACCCCCTATAGCTCTAGTGCTCTCTAGGCTCTCTCTTGGGCTCTCTAGTGCCTCAAGGAATTCCAAAACTGTTCATTATGAACAATTTTCTGAAGAAATTCAACAGGTTTAAAAAAAAAATTACAATACCCAATGAAAGGATTTCTCATATACTAATAGGTTACTGTTTTATTATTGGTTCATCGGGTGACAATATTAGACAGAAAACCACCGTGAAGGTTGGATATTGGAATAACATTTGTGTGATGCAGCAGGCAAGCAACATAAGTTAGCTGTACGACAACAACTGCACAGATTCAGAATTACACCAGGAGCTGTGAGTTATATTAAATATTTGGCCTGCCAGTCAGTGATAGTGTGTGCCATCCCTGAATAGCCTCAGTTAGCTCCGAAGGACTTGTGAGCAAACTGAATATCCCAAGTGCAGTTCCCAGACAATAGACAATACTGAGTTGTATGCTGTGGTCAGAGCAGTCTGAATTCTAGCAACATGGGCAAACAGGGTCAAGGCAGGCAGAGAATAGATATCATGGCCAGAAGTTAAGCCAAGACAACTAAGTGAACAGAAAACACCTTCACAGATCACATAGGTGCTTAAAGGTCAGACAAGGAGGTGAATGCAAATAAGTTTTTCTTGATGGAAAAAGGAAATCTGTTCCTCTGGCACTGCCTTTTAGAAGGTAGCTTGAGGCCAGAGTCCCACATGGGGTAAATGCCGCGGTTTGCCCGTGTTGATTTTGAAAATTTCAGCATGTCAGTTATACCTATGGAAACGCTGGAGGTTTCTCTATAGGTATAATTGAAGCAGGAAAACTCTGCGAACTTTCTGTGACAAGCGCTGTGTGAAGAACCGCAATGCGTTGCCACCGCGGTTTTTACCACAGCGCTTTTTTGCAGCGGGACGCCATGTGGGGCCTTAGCCTGAAGCACCCTTTAGATAAGAGCCTAGCATTCAAGAAGACAACAAAAACCTCAGGAGAAAGTCACTGGCTAGCTCCTTGAACAACACATACTAAACAAAAAACTCACCAAGAGCAATAAATAATGCATGTATCAAAAATATTTATTTTATTATCAACATATCACAATATAAAACAGCTTTATAAAAAGATGATTACATCAACACAAACAATGAACATAAGGGAAACATCTAATACATCAAAAAACCCTGAAACCCTAAGATACACAAAAAGGGGAAGAAAAAAATCGAACAAATCTGTGTGATAATAAATAATAATAATACCACAATAAAATACAGGGAAGTCGGTATAGAACCCTAGAAAAATGAAGGAGACCCCTAAGACCATCTGGGTAGGGCAAAAAAATAGCACAGACACAATCCGGTCACAAAAATTACATGAAACTCAGAATATAGAGCAAGTAGCAGTAAAACACTCTAAATACATAAACCACTTGCTATAAAGCACACAGCTGATGTAATAATAAACAGTCAGTTTAACGGTACCAGAAAGACGTATACTGTATACCAAAGCATAAAGGTCACCCAAAGCTATAGTAAAGGGCTATCCAATTTACCCGCAGACATAGTGGCAAAGAGTGGTATGGGAATCCCCCAAGAAAGCAGCAACCCCAAGAACCCTAGTGGCATGACCTTGGATGAAAGCCAAACTTGAATATCTCCTCCAAAAGGAAGAGAAAGCTATTGGTTGACCGAATAACTTCATGTATAGCCAGTCACAAACATATGGTGTGCTGTACGTGTCTTGGTATATGTATGCAGGAACACAGAGTAAAAAATGTCTCATACATGCTAAGCAGCATTGAACTACAATATATTGTAAAGATACAGATCCCACATTGTACATTACACCCTACACCACATCAACATTCTAATAAAGCTGGACACAACAATCAACAAAAATAAAAATCAGTCCATGGTCATGTGATATACGGTCCATGGTCATGTGATGGACACAGCTGTGCACCTATGTCCATCACATGACCATGGACCGTATATCATATGACCATGGACCGTATATCACATGACCATGGACCATATATAACATGACCATGCACTGGGAGTAAGCAAAATGAATGACAACAAACAGAAATCTAGAAAAGCGTGAGGAATTGATACAGAAAGTATATTAGAAAATGGTACAGCTCTTTCTTATACAAACAATAATATTTGTCTCTCAAAATTGGTCTAAAAGTGGCCAACCCCTGTTTTGTTTTGTTTTTTAGCCAAAGCCAAGAATGGCTACAAAAGAAATGGGAATTTATAGGAAGCCTCTTATACTTCTCCCTTCTGCTCAATCCGCTCCATACTTCTCCCTTCTGCTCAATCCGCTCCTGGCTTTGGCTCAAAAGACAGCAAAATCTGCAACAAAAAATGCTGCGTTTACACAATGTGAGGCCTCAGCTTTAGGCTAAGGCCCCATGTAGTGAAATGCAGATGAAAAACAGTTCAGAAAAAAATGCTGAGTTTTTGCAATGTTTTCCTCTGCGGTTTTATTTCCTCTATTAAATTTATAGGAATTTCTCCTGATAGAATAACATGAGTTGACTAAGTTTTTGTTGCATAGGTAATGTTTTATCTATAATGATTCATTAACTATGACAGTGTTTTCATGTTTTATTATGCGCGAGAATACAGGAAATAATGCAGACAGCAGACATTACAACATAGGTAACAGCTGTACTTTATTTTCCATTGTTATGTATTTCCATTCCATTATGTCTTCTTCTACATAGTTTTCATTCTGATCTGTTTGTGATCTGAACATACATAGGCCTCATTTACTATTGAGCCAGAAGTCTGCCGAAAACGTGCATGATGTTTTGGCGCACTGTCGCATCCCTTCTCTGTCTCCACTATTTTAGTCAGTGGGCGGAGTGCACTATGAATCTGTGTGGGCCAGGGACAACCCACTCCACCAGATTTACTATAACTTATGACAGAAAATTGTCATGAGTTATACCACAAATCTATACCAACCCCTGGCTGGCGTAAGTCTGTGGCCAAGCGCATCTACATGTGCTAGAATTACTAAGAGGCCAGAGTCTCTTAGTAACTCTAGCTAGTCTAGCTACTCTGGCTGGAAATAAATTAAGACTGTCATAAGGATTGCCAGTTTTAATAAATTTCCCCCATAGTGTTTATTGTAGTAACAACTACCATTGAGTACAAAAGGGGAAAACTCTCAAGTCACAGTTTATTCCTTTTTCTTTTATACTAAGTGGGATGATCATCTAATCTTTTCCTATGATCTTTTGCTGAAGAATACAAGACATTTTCATTGGTCTTTCTTTCCATAAACTACGATAGCACTGAACTATAAATAGAATGGATTTAAGAAGAACAATAGTCTCTCACATGCACACTAAAATGCATTGATTTATTCAAAGCTGCCTACCGACTGGTATTTGAAAGCTTGTTCCTTGTAAGAAAGCTGTCTTTCGCTTAAAGCTCCATCTGAAGTATAAAGAGAGGAAATCAAGAGTGAAATCAGAAGAGGTAAAAATGGAGGCAGTACTCTGCTTCACTGAACTTGCAGGCCTTTTCCTGTCCCTCACCGGTTACGTGTGCTGTCTGGTGGCCTTATTCATCCCTCACTGGTTAACTTTTTCTTCTGGCATTCTCATCAATGAAAATTACCGTCTCGGCTTGTGGCAGACATGTGTCGTTCAAGACGTGGGGTTCAGTGTGTGTCAGGAATATCAGACACCACTTCATCTACCAATCCAAGTCCGATTAGGTCGCATCCTTGTGTGTCTTTCAGTCTTTATTGGGGCTTTAGGATTTATGGCCTCCACACCTGCACTGACCTGTGTGAAATGCATGGACAACACAGAACGAAATGTCAGAAAGATGTTGCACATACTTGGAGGACTTCTCTTTTCAGTGTCAGGTACATTGACTTTCTTCACAGTTTCCTACTTTGCTTATGACACACTGATCAAATTTTGGGACCACAGTATCCCTAAAGACATTCCCCGCTGGGAGTTTGGGGATGCGATGTACGCTGGTTGGGTTGGTGGATTTTTTCTATTATCGGGTGGATGTGTCCTGATCTTCTCCCAATTCCAGGTCTCTCAGGAAGCTGAATTAAAATGGCCTTAAGCAAACAATTTCAGGATTACAATTTTTCTGTCAGGAATTTCTTTTCAACAGTTGTAACTATTTTATAGATCTTTTATGATTCCAGAGCTTTTATTTGTTCCAAGTGAATATAGACTGTAAATTATTGCAGCTGTGTCTATACTATGCTGTATAAACCATATAAAGGCAGATCGAATGGATCCCGTATTTACCGCATTGGTTTCATACTTTACAATAAAAGTGCTGAAAACAATAAGTGCTTTTGTGGAGGTTCTTTGCTCACATGTTTTCTCAATTAAAATGTCTGTAAGCAGGCAGAAGAATTTCCTACTCAGTTATACATACATACAGGCCAGAAAGTACCCACACTAGTGGCACAATGTCATATGCAATGTGATTCTTATTATTCATAATCAATAAATGCTTTGCGGCTTCTGACTTTGGACTAAATACACAATATTATATGTAACATTTTGTACTTTTTCTTAATTAATTTAACTTTTTTTTTTTTTCAAGCGATTTGAGAAACAGTGTTATGATTAACCTTTTAATGTCAGGCATATTCTTTCCTATGTTCGATATCAAGACTAGAGCTCCATGGGACTAAATGACCATGAATATTGTAGTAGTATGTTCTTACTAGTTTTTACTTCAGTATCACCTATGGGAATGAAAGGGCACGTGTACATGTGATTTCATGCAGCCATGTTGTCATCATCAGTAAATTGCAATGGAGCTCCAGTTGCTCTTATTTGCAAAATCTCTTCTTAAAGAAGTTCCCCAGAAGCTGAAAAAATAAATACTTGCACTGATACATCCCTAAATAAGTTTACAGGAGATTGTTCTGCCTAAATGGGTATTAATGTAGTAAACTCATATGGCTGCATACAGACCTATAGAAATAAATATGACCATATAGGAGTAGATTATAATAAGGGAAAAAATGGGTTGTATCCCAGGGTTCTAAGCTACAAGGGGCCCAACAGCAAACAATTACCTATTTGCCCCCATTATAATCCAACCTCATAATCAACTGTATCGGACAATATACTGTGTGAAGCGGCCACTATGGAATATTATACTGTGTGGAGGGGACACACGATATAGGACATTATACTGCATGGAGGGACACTATGTGACAGGACACTGTGTGGGGGCATTTTGGGACATTATACTGTATGGAGGGCTGCTATAGGACATATTTCTGTCACAGGGATTTTTTGGAGTGAACGGGAGGAAAGCGTGCCCACACCTTCTGAACAGCTGAGGGCCCATGGTACCCTTAATCATCCCCTGGGGCCATACATACTTAATCCAGCTATAGGGGTTGCAGAGGTAGAAATTTCTACAGGGCCCAGGAGCCTCAGGTAGCCCAAAGGTCTCTCGACAACATAAGATGACACCAGTATTTTAGACAGAACATGGTAAGTGGCAGACGCGTTACATATTTTGCATTGAGGCCCAGGAACTTCAAGTTATGTCTCTGTCTAACTGTTTATGTATAGGCTGTTTAGTAGTCTGACAGGATTTTAGAAGCACTGACCCCAGCTGTAGTGTCAGCAAATGATGGTGGAAGAGTCTAGAAAAGTTTGTGATGTCACAGTCAATGCCCATGGGGATTTAAAGAACAGCATTAAGCCCCATTCCCAACTCTGCCCCCAGATGGGTATGAGCAGCACATAACCCCTCCTATTTATTTCTAGTATGGATATCTGCAATTTTAATCTACTACAGTGATACTCCTTTATCTAACTAAAGGTATTTAAGAATTTATCAGTGCAAATCTGCTTACAGGTTTGTTTGTTTCTTAATTCATTTCCAGATATTTTTCCTATTCCTGGAGAACCCCTTTAAAATGATGTACCCTGCTGCACTGACCACATCATATGGTGGGAGTACTGGTATGACTGGCTTTTTTATTATAGCATTTAGGATATGGGTCCAACAGTCTGTGCTGACTGAAATCTTAATATACCATTAGTGCATTTGGAACTGATGTATCTTACAGTGCTCCCACATATTTTTACCACCTACAACAGTATGTCTTGCTGGTAGAATCCAGAGATGTCCGTGTATTTGCATGCAAGCAAATAGCTTGGAAATGAAGGTACATTTGTAGGACAGATACTGCTACAATTTCTAAAACATGTCCAACAAGTACTAGTACAGGGGCAAAGGATTTTCTTTAGAGCTATGAATTTGGTGGTCTTTGACAATCATCCTCTTTTCATCAAATTAGAAGTTGGAAATGAACAAGTCCATATCAGTACCTCGTACAGGGGCTCTGACAACACAAAATTGTTTTACTCAGGTAAGCTGCTGCAATGGTACAACAGTGTTTCTGTCAGGTAAGTTACTGTGGCAGCACAAGTGAGTTCCAGTCATATAAGTTACTGTAACTTCATAACTGGGTTTCTTTCAAATATGCTGCTACGGCAGCAAAAGCAGATTTTAGTCAGATACACTACTATGACATCACACGTGGGTTGCAGTCTGGTAATCTGCAATGACATCATATCTACTTCAATCAAATACATACCTCTCAACCATCCCGGATTCAGTGGGACAGTCCCGGATTCAGTGGGACATTGCTGGATTCCGGGTCCTGTCCCGCTATCCCGGTTGGTGGGAGATATGTCTCGACTTCAACTCATCTGCATTCAGAGGATGCAGATCAGTTGAATACACTGCTGAAGCAGGAGCCATCCGCATACAGCTCCTACTTCACCACTCTTACCCCTGTGTGTTTTGGCCCCAGGAGCTGTAAGTGTGATGTGATGAAGTTACTCACATCACACCTCCAGCTTCCTGAAGCCTCCAGGAGCAGAGTCCTCAGACAGAGCAGCAGGGGAGCGAGGAGAGGTGAGTATCATGTTTTTTTTATGTTAAACTTTGGCAGATGAAGAGGGACATTAAACTGGGGGGGGGGGCAGATGGAGGGGGACATTAAACTGGGGGGCAGATGGAGGGGGACATTAAACTTTGGGGCAGATAGAGTAAGGCATTAAACTGGGGGCAGATGGAGGGGGACATTAAACTGGGGGGCAGATGGAGGGGGACATTCAACTTTGGGGCAGATAGAGTGGGGCATTAAACTGGGGGCAGATGGAGGGGGACATTAAAATTTGGGGACAGATAGAGGGGACATTAAACTTTGGGGGCAGATGTAGGGGGGACATCATTAAATTGGGAGTCATATGAAGAGGGACATTAAACTGGGGGGTAGATAGAGGGGGACATTAAACTTTGGGGGCAGAGAGGGGGCATTACACTGTGGGGGGCAGATAGAGGGGGCATTAAACTGTGGGGGCAGATGAAGAGGGACATTAAACTGGAGGCAGCTGGAGGGGGACATTAAATTTGGGCAACTGGAGGGGGACATTAAACTGTGGGGGTCAAAAGGACAGGGACATTAAACTGGGGGCAAATGGAAGAGAGCATTACACCGTGGGGGTAGCTGGTGGGGGACATTAAACTGTGAGGGTATCTGGAGAAGGACATTAAACTGTGGGGCTAGCTGGAGGGGGACATTAGGGGGACAGATTTGACATTACTCCTGTGTTTATGTGAGGTAAACTGTGATACCACAAAATGGTTTAATTCAGGTGAGCTGCTGTGATATCACAAGTGGGTTTCTGTAAAGTATGTAATCTTGACATCACAACTGAATTTCAGTCAGGTAAGTGAGTCCTGATCAACACTAGTTTGTTTCCATCAGGTAACTCTTGTGACATCACAAGTGGGTTTCAAACAGTCAACATGATGTGACCTCACAGCTGATAAATGATATAAGACCTTCTTTTTGGCTTATAGTACATGCAGTGGTTGAACGTCAGGTCACATGGTTATTATATTGAGAGTGCAGCGCTCCCTGCAGACCAGCTTTACAGGCCACATGAGAGTGCAGTGCTCCCTACAAATCGGTTTTGCAAGCCACATGAGAGTACAGTGTTCCCTACAAATTGGCTTTATAGTTGAGATATGGTGCTATGTAAACAAACGTAAATTATTCATGTCCTATGGGGAATCTTTAGAAAGTGTAGGTTTCCCTCATAGACCAGCCTAGAGCTGGGACACAAGATTGTGAACTACCAATTTAAAGACTTGAGCACTGTACTTTGAAAGTGGATGGAGCAGGATGCAGACAAAGGCAACTGGGTTGGGGACCTAACAAATTTAATATAACTAACACCAGAAAGCTGGCATGAGCTACACCAGAAATCTATATCAAAATCTCTTAATTATTCAGACACATCTCACATCAGTCGGGTGATTGACTAAGACTGGCAGATGAATCACCAGTCTAAATAAGCTGCCCCATAGTATAAATGTAATAGTATGCGGTAGTCAGATACATCATCGCTGCAGAGATTCATGGAATCAGCACATGTAAGCTCATGTCCAGGACATATCTTCCTCTTCCAGGAGAGTTGGCAGATATTGTCTTTTAAGCAAGATTTTTATGTAATGTTGGATGATATGTTTCAGTATCATTCATATAAAGACTATATGCATGTTTTTATCCAGAGGTTATAACCAGTCACTACAACTGTGTAAGGCCTTGAACAAACACATAAAACCCATAAAACTGTATTGTGTGAACACCACCTATAACATATCTGCCCCATAGTGTTTGGTTTCAAATTCCATAGTATGGCATGGTATTTTGACTTCTAAGTAGTACATACCACAAACTACAAATAGTAGCTGTCAGTCATACAATGAATGACCCCACAGAACATTTACTGATGTTTCCAGGATACAAATTAAGGCATCTTATGAGAACAGTACCAGAAGAACTAAGATTAAAACACTCCTTGTACACATATCTGCTTTCAATTGCTCACTGAACATTTATTTAAAGGGATTTTCCCGTGAACATAACCTTGTTTACATTTGTAGACCAGTAAAAGCAAAACATTTTTACAAATAAAAATAATTAATAATAAGAAACCCAGCCGTGATTTCTTATTGTGGCCAGGTTATCTTCTCTTCATGTAGTGTCCCTGCCTGATAACCTGGCCACTAGTTTCTGACAAGTACCAGACCATAGAAAGTTGCTGCATTCATCTTCCATTGGCAACCCATCAAGACACTTAAATATGTTTATGTTTTTGTGGAAATACTGCTTTTAGGCTAAGGCCCCACGTAGCAATGTTGATAATGTCGATAATGTTTTGTAAGGGATCCGTTTTGTAAAGGTAATCCTATGCAGCACGGTGGCTCAGTGTCTCGCACTGGTGCCTTACAACGCTGGGGTCGAATGTGATAAAGGGCAACATCTGCAAGGAGCTTGTATGTTCTCCCTGAGTTTGGGTGGGTTTCCTCCCACATGCCAAAAATATACTGATAGGTACATTGGATCCCCATACAAACAACTGACCCTTCTGGGTGTTGGAGATGAGCATCTGTATGGCAGTCACTCCCCTACTCCACAATGCTCCCTGCACTATGGGAGTCTCTATGGGAAAAGTGTATTACAAGTGTTTTTCATTGTCATTATGCTGTTTGTAGGTTACATGAAATAAAACAGATACAGCATAGACAGACAGATAGATGGATAGACAGATGATAGATAATGTAGATAGATGTTGTTTACCAATCCAGTGCATGAATATTGCAGTTGTATGACAAATGGTTGCATAACAAATTGCAAAATCACAGCCTAGACATCTCTGACACACATATTACACATACAGAGGAAAAACAATATCATTTTCCTGGCATGTCTGTTTTGGTAAATACTATTCTTTTATTCGAATTCTGTCTTGTGCAGTTTCTTTGTTATTCCTTCTAAAGATGTATGACTAAATTGACAAAGAGATGTCACCAATCCCCTTATGAAAGGGCTATGTGTCCCAAACACAAGAACAACCATGAACCTTCCAATGACTGTTCGACTATCCCAGACACTTGGAAAATGAACAGGTGAAAATCATTCAATGCTAATATGGTGCTGAAACAGGAACGTCAGACACTTTGTGGGTGTGTTAGTAGTAACACACCAACAATATAAAAATCAGTAAGTCTAGCCCATACACAACAGATGGCAGACAGATGGCAGAAAAAAATCCAACACAACAGATTTTGGTTCTGACCAACTTTAGTTAAAGGTTGGCTGTATGGGACAGATTGTCGTAGGTTTATGTATGACCAACCGACAGCAGACAAAATCTGCCACTTCAGCAATCTAAAATCTAATGTGTATGGCCAGTTTAACACAGTGAAGCCCTTTGATCAGTGTAAATGAGGTTGTCCAGTTCTTATTCTCAGCTGTATGAAGTGGCTGTGGCGGACGTGTTAGTGCTGTGACCTCTTCACCATTTATATCACTCTCTGCCTGTTCCATAGCGACTATGCAATATAATTACAGCCTCGCCCCATTCACTTCTCATTGATGAGGCCGTTATTACATTGTATGGCTACAATAAAATAGAGTGTGTGTGTTTAGTAGATAGCGTCATGAAAAAAGAGTTTTCTCTCTTTCTGTCAATGAAAAGTTTTCCTATCTTCTTTCATTTGAGATATATTATATTGTGTAATACAGAGAATGGATACTACCTCTCTCTTTGCCAGTGTGGTATACATGGAGATGCCGAGATCCCTGGATTATATTACTGCCTTTTTTGGCGTTTTCTTTCATGCTATTGTTTTCCTATTCATGTTTCATGGCTGCTGGTACTTGCAATGATGAATTGTAAATCTACATCTCCAATAACTATACTCTTTAAATGGTGCAAATTGATTCCCTTATCTTTAACATGTTAGTGATACAAGACACGGTCCAAGGTAATGGGTCTCTACTATTACTACCATTTTTGTAAACTAACAGTCTTCCTATATAGCCATATTACATTTTTTGTACCTTGAATGAAAGAACCTAGCTATGCATAACTAATGAGCCTTTGTTGCTTTGTTATACACTGTGTACTATATAGAGTATACTCTATATAGTATAGACATAAAGAGGCCTAAATGCCCTTCTGCCACATACAATAAAAAGATTCCAGTATATGGAAGGTCCTGTTAAAAATTTCGCACTTGGGCCAGGAGCTTAACATTGCAGCTCTGTATCACAGCATTGCAAAGAATATTTTTTATTATTATTTAACAATAATGTGATATACACAGGATACTATAGATGGTTA
This sequence comes from Leptodactylus fallax, assembly GCA_947044405.1. Classification (NCBI taxonomy): domain Eukaryota; kingdom Metazoa; phylum Chordata; class Amphibia; order Anura; family Leptodactylidae; genus Leptodactylus; species Leptodactylus fallax. Next base: position 3,969,131 of record CAMRHE010000177.1, on the reverse strand, counting down.
CACTGCCATTGGGCACTGTTCATACAGCTGATTCATGCACAGTGTAGGGGTGAGCAATGAGGTATTTATAATACACTATATGGACAAAAGTATTGGGACACTTACACATTACATCTACAGGAGCTTTTATGGTATCACATTCTAAACCCATAGGCATTAACCCCATCCCGCTAGTGACATTTTTCGATTTTCGTTTTTTACTCCCTGCCTTCCAAACCCCATAACGTTCTTATTTTCTGTTCACAGAGCCATATGAGGTCCTAATGTTTGCTTTCATCACTTTTTATTCCAATTTTTCTCAGAGCCAAAACAATGAAAAACGGCGGTTCGGCACTTTTGATTTTTTTTTCCCACTATGGTGTTCACCGTATGGGAAAAATATTGTTATAGATTTGTAGACTGGGCATTTTTGGACACAGGGATACCTAATGTGTATGTGTTTCACAGTATTTAAGTACTTTTATATGTGTTCTAGGGAAAGTGAGTGATTTTTTTTCTTGCATTTATTAGACCCCCTAGGGGTCTTGAACCCCAGGTGGTCTGATCACTAATACAATGCATTACAATGCTAATGAATTGCAATGAATTGCAAAGTATTGGCACTTCTATTGCAGGCTGCATAGAGTAGCCTGCAATAGAAGTAAATGGCAGATTAGCCTGGGAGCCTTCAATAGCCTTCAATAATGTGGGCATTAGCCTTGGGTCTCTGTTGCATAATACAACAGAGACTTGGTGGCTATGGTGGCCTCTCAGCTCCTGAGCGCCCGCCATATTTAAATAAGGAGCCCACCTTCTTTTGAAGCTAAAACAACTTCCACTATTCTGGGAATATTTGGGGGGGATTTTTTACTCATTCATCCAGAAATGCATCTGCAAGGTCAGACACTGAAGTTGGATGACAGGGCTTGGCTCGCAATCTCTGTTGTATTTCATCCCACAGGTGTTTCATGGGGTTAAGGTCAGAACCTCTGTGTGGGCCAGTCATGTTCTTCCAAACTAAGTTCACCCAATTATGACTTTATGGACCTTGCATTCTGCAATGGTGCACACTTGTGCTGGAATAGAAAAGCTCCTTCCGCAAACTGTTCCCAAAGTTGGAAGCAATTGTCCAAAATGTTTTGGTATGTTTTGGTATGCTGAAGCATCAAGATTTCATTCCACTGGAACAAAGGGGCATAGGCCAACCCTTGGAAAACAATGCCAAATCACTACCCCTGCTCCACCTCACTTTACAGTTGGCATAATGCAGTCAGGCAGGTAATGTTTTCCTGGCATTCATCAAAGCCAGACTTGTTTAGTAGACCACCCGATGAAGAAGATTGATTTGTCACTACACAGAACGCATTTCCACTGCTCAAGTCCAGTGGAGGTAATGTGCATTATACCACTCCATCCAACACTCGGCATTGTGCTTGGTGTAAGGCTTGCATACAGCTGCTTGGCCATGGAAACCCATGTCACGAAGCTCCCGGTGAGCACTTTTAGTACTCATATTAATGCCAGAAGAAGTTTGAAACTCTGCAGTTATTCAGTCAATGCTCCTTAGCACTTGAAGATTTTGCGTGGTCTGCCATTATGTGTCTGTGTTGTTGTGGTTCCTAAATGCTTTCACATCTATAAATCAATAATATACTTCAATAATACCACTCACTGTGAAATTGATCGTGGATTATTTAGCAGGCAAGAAATTTCACAAACTGATTTGTTGCAATGGTGACATCCTATTACAGTACCACATTGGAATTCAGTGAGATCTTCAGGAAGACCCAATATTTCACAAATGTTTGTAAAACAACAGTTTAGTACAGTTTAGAATTTTGTGTAGGAATTGGACAACACTTTTTTATCTTATGAAGGCAACCCTTTTCATATGAAAGATGTTTCTCAGAAAACAACTGAAAGTAATACTTGGATGGCTGATATCTGCCAGATGGAGAAGCTCTGTTAGCAGTGTAGGGAACTGCCATTTCTACTAGTATATAATGTATCTGGCTTCTTTGCCCCTGCAGTTTGGCTTCAGAGACCCCAGGCATTAAGTGCAAGTTTTGTTTTGTAAATACAGTGAGTCAGACACATGTGAGGCAGAGCTGCTGGGGGGAGAGATGTGAGCAGAGCTCCTGAGACAGACATGTTGTGTCTGGGGGAGTCTAAGAGCCACTTGTTCCTCTTTACATCAGAGTATATAGTTAGGTATGTGTTGCCCCCTATATACTCACAGGACCTAGCTAGTAACCGTAGTTAGGGATCAATATATATATAGTTCAGGGCAGTGATAGGTTAGGCTTCCGAAGGCCAACTAGCTAGTTAGAGGCCCGGTGGCACTAGTAGTTTAGCTGGCAGGTTAAGGACTCAGTGTTAGGGTAGTCAGGCCTGCATCTACTGCCGTCACCGTCGCCCTGTTTGCTGCCTGTGAAGAATCTCACCATCATCATCATCTCCTGATCGGCTGTCTGTCATCTCCTGGAAGAATCCGAGGATCCACAGTCATCCACAGGGGCCCCTGCATCTCTTCTGTTGCCTGGAGGTATTGTGCATTGGACTCTTGCTATATATCTATATATATACCCGGGTATATAACCTAAGACGGTTGAGGACTTGCTGGTTGTTGTAGTATTGCTGTGTTCTGAGTATATTTTATGTATGTACTATTACCCTGTTGATTCTTATAAAGCTACTGTTATAACCTTATGTGGTATCTGTATGTATTCTTCAGACTGTGAGATTAGTACAGTGATCCTTGTTAAGGCTACTAACTGTACTTCATGGGTAAGTCCCAGGAAGAGATCCTCCCTGTAATACAGAGGCTCTATCCTGGGTGGAGGCACTGATATATTTCATATATGTTCCCACTCTTCCCTTCAGCGAAGGCTTCAGGTCCCATTATACACACAGGTCAGCGCCAGAGTCTGTTGCGGGAGGGATAATACTCATACCCCCCCCCCCAAATAGGGCTACAGCAGCTTACCACTTAGGCTTGTACAATATATAGACAGCATACTAATACTTCTTAGTATTAAAGTACATAAACAAATGAGTTACTTTTTTCTTTTACATTTAGCTGTCATATGTATAGTCTAACAGCTTAATTCAACCCTCTGCTTCACAATAAAAATTTCACCAAAGGCATGAGGAATACTTAAAATATCTTGTCCACTCCTTTTCAAATTTTCTGTTGAAGTTCCTGTGATACCCTGCCCCCTCTTCATTTTTGTAAAATGGCTACCATCTTCCCAGACTACTCTATGTACACTCCCAACAGTACTCCTCTAGTCCATCCAAGAGCAGGTGGGGAGTGCCTCAGACTACCAAAACATTGCATAGAGTCTGAGAAGATGGCAGCTTTTTTCCAGAAATGAAGAGCAGATTAGTTATCAGAGGAATCATGCAAGAATGATTAAAAAGGAGGGCACTCATTTTTATTGTGAAATGTGTGTGTGTGGGGGGGGGGGTCTTTTCTCCTACAATGCACTTCTCTTTGGTAACAGGAAAGAAAAACACAATTCTGGATGTTGCTTTGGCTATGAAAAGAGAAGAAAATATGAAAATGTACAAGGTAAAAACAAGTATCTGCAAAGTTTTCAGCAGACTATATAGTGAAATATTGCCGAAAGCAGAGGAACATTAGAGTGTTGTGCAAGCAGTAATACAATCTCCTAATGAAGCAACATTCATTCCACTGTACGATTAGACAATTGCATAAATAGGTGTGTAGTGCTTTATTATTTATTAATATTGTACACACTCATTGACTGTGCATGTCTGTACTGTAGGGATTACTGATACATACAGTGATAATTTTGTTCTGTGCAGTTACTAGAGCCAGTATGTCCTCAGTATATAAACACAGTGTCAATCACACCAGATGTGTATCTTGAAGCTCCTAAGCTCAATGCTAAAATTTATAATGAGGGCTATGTGCTATTTAAATTTATTATGATATATTCATATTAATAATATTAATATATTACCATTATCACTATTGATAATATATCAATATTATATATTAACACCTTAATGACCAATGACGTACCTGTATGTCATTGATCACATGGGGATGTATAGAGAGGGCTCAGGAGCTGAGCCCTCCCCATACACGGCAGATGCCACATGTATAATACAGCCAGCACCTGCAGCTATCAGCTCCAATCGGTGCCGACACCATTTGCAGCTGTTTAGATGCCACAGTTAAACGCGACCGCGCCATCTACAGTGCACAGGCGCCGTGGAGGGCGGCGATCGGTTGCCAGGACAGCTGGGAGCCTATTGAAGGCTCCCAGGCTTGTCATTACATCAGTTCTATTACATGCTGTCATAGGCAGTGTGTAATAAAAGTGAATGGATTTTCCTATACTAATGTATTGCAGTGTATAGTATGAGCGATCAGACCCCCTAGGTTTCAAGATTCCTAGGGGGTCTGAAAATAAAAGTAAAAGAAAAAAAAAAGTTTTTAAAACTATACAAAAAATACTCAAAACACAAAAGTTCAAATCACCCCCCTTTCCCTAGATCACATATAAAAAATAAATAAACAATAATAAACAAACACTTTAGGGATCCCCACACTCCAAAATATCCAAACTATTAAAATGTAAAAATAATTATCCCATACGGTGAACGGCGTAGCGGGAAAAAAATCAAAATGGTCAAATGGCTGTTTTTTTTAAACACTTTGCCTCCAATAAAAAAATGGAATAAAAAGTGATCAAACCATCAGAACGACCCCAAAATGGTATCAATAAAAACGCCATCTTGTTCCACATAAAAAAAACGCCTTACCTAGCTCCATACACATAAGTATAAAAAAGTCACAGGTGTCACAATATGGTGACACAAACATTTTTTTCTATTTTGCAAACTTTTGAATTTTTTAAAAAGTATCAAAACATTACAAATACTATATAAATTTGATACTATGCTATATAAAAATGGTATCTCTGTGATCATACTGACCCATACTGACCCATGGAATACAGGTAACATGTCATTTTTACCACATAGTGAACGCCGTAAACATTAAACCCATAAGAAATTGGCACAAATGTGTTTTTTCAATTCTACCTCATTCTGATTTTTTTTTTCCAGCTTTTCATTATATTATATAGGATATTGAATGGTGCCATTACAAAGTACAATTTGTCCCGCAAACAATAAGCCATCATGTGACTCTGTGGACTGAAAAAAAAAATAATGATGGCTCTTGGAAGGTGAGGAGGAAAAAACGGATACACAAAAACTAAAATTGACGGTCTTTAAGGAGTTACTTATTATATAACATATTAATATTTAATATTTTATTTATGTTGCAAGCGAACCTTTGGGCCCCCACAGGTACCACGGTAAAGGTGTGACTGCTACCTCTGCACCATCCTATACTTATGCCTCTAAGTTGCACATTGCTGTAATAGAATCCATACATGAAGTAAACTGTTTAACCTACAAAATGGTTATACAATACATTGTGACAACAGGGTATAATATAGGTATTACATGTAAAGTGCCCAATGCTCCACTTGTATAATGCAATCACTGGCAAATTACATCTATAATATCAAAATCAATGAATGCTGGAAAGATGGAATACGTTATGTCATAAAGAGTTTATTTACAGTCCTAAAAGTATATATCTGTATGTACTGTAATATAAAAACATAGGCCTGTTAGGAAAAGAAAAATACATTCTGCTAACAACATAGATGATGTCATATTGTCATATATTCATGCTGTAACAGGCTAGGAGAATATTCACATCTAAAGCCCTTTGTAAAATTAAATCAGTGGCCTCATTGGTTACTATGGGCAACTCCTCCAATTTTACTTTGTACTGGTTTTCATAAACCTGAAGCTATTATTCGTCTCATACATACAGTGGGGGAAAAAGTATTTAGTCAGCCACCAATTGTACAAGTTCTCCCACTTAAAAAGATGAGAGAGGCCTGTAATTGTCATCATAGGTAGACCTCAACTATGAGAGACAAAATGAGAAAACATATTTAGAAAATCACATTGTCTGATTTTTTTAAGAATTTATTTGCAAATTATGGTGGAAAATAAGTATTTGGTCACCTACAAACAAGCAAGATTTCTGGCTCTCACAGACCTGTAACTTCTTCTTTAAGAGGCTCCTCTGTCCTCCACTCATTACCTGTAGTAATGGCACCTGTTTGACATTGTTATCAGTATAAAAGACACCTGTCCACAACCTCAAACAGTCACACTCCAAATTCCACTATGGTGAAGACCAAAGAGCTGTGGAAGGACACCAGAAACAAAATTGTAGACCTGCACTAGGCTGGGAAGACTGAATCTGCAATAGGCAAGCAGCTTGGTGTGAAGAAATCAACTGTGGGAGCAATAATTAAGAAATGGAAGACATACAAGACCACTGATAATCTCCATTGATCAGGGGCTCCATGCAAGATCTCACTAGTTTTTATGGATCAAGGCCACTATTTCTACCCGGTACAATGATCTACCATGTACAAAGCCACATACATATATACATTTATAGCTTGTCATCTATTTCCCAGACAAAGGCATCATTCTTAATTCCATCACAGTTTAGTGGTGCATTTCCATAATGCTGTAATGAAAGTGAACTTCTAGTGTCCCTGGTTAATCCTGAGATTATGCTCATACTGTCAGAGAATATAGAATCCTTATCACTTATAGGATGTACTCTAGTATCTAGATCCTTAGGTAACCTGTAAGAAAGGAAAAAGATCCCGCTTGTAAAAAGTAAAATGGCAGAGACAACTCCAACAGAAATTGCAGCTCCGATTTCCTGCTTCTCAGGACTTGACGGCATGTCAAATGTACTTGGAAAGGGTATGCTGAAATTATTGGCAACTGAGTGCATGTTCCAGGCCACAGGGATAATGATGGAAACACTGGAAAGTAGGATTAGGATTCCGCCTGCTGTAAACCAATGAGATATCACTGATGCTTGACTTGTACTTTGATAAACATTTTTAAGTCCAAAGACACATACAGCTTTTCCAACTGCCCCAAGAATGACCGCCACTATCATAAGTCCTTGTGCCGCAAAGATTTCCAATGGTATGAAGGAGTCTGTCACACTAAAAGGTTGACAGTACATGGTTTCCAAGTTTTGCGACACCAAGACGTGACTGAAGAAACATGTCCTCCATATTCCTATCCAGGCTATTCCAGAAGTAATGAGGGTAGTGTTACCTACGTGCCACACTCTCCATTGTACGAGTCCCGTGGAAATAGAACCCAAAATCCAGCCCACAGTCAAAATAGCAAATCCTACCAGTTGGAGATTTACAGTGTGGGCCAGGTAGGGCATGTCCTGGAGATCTTCAGCAGCCTCTCCACGCTACAGTCATTTGTTAGAGTCATCTATATCTGGTCACTAAAGAATAAAATAAAAATAAAAAAAATTAGATTTTAGCAGCTACAGTCAAGTTTTGAAAGAATGAACTGAGCTATCTGCAGAGCTGACAGAGACAACCTATTCAGGCCAGTCTTGGCTTTGCTATCCAACTCTACATGTTCTCTGAATTGTCTTCACATGAAAAAAGATACAACTGTTATGGAGGCAGATATTCATGGTTGCCAGGAAACATACAATCAGCTTTACAACCTATACCATTTACATACAAGATTAGCTGTGTAGCGCGGCAACTGCTCATTCTACAACTCATGTGTCAGATCACCTTGTTTATCTAGGTTAGGTAAGAGCTTAGAAATATTTCTAAATCTGGATCTGAAATTAGAATTATTTTTGTTATAAAAAAGATACTGTCATTTTGCTTATTACCTTAAAGGGGTTATCCACTTTTTGAAAATTGGTGGCCTATCCTTAAGGACTACACTGAAATGCTCATAACATGCTATAAAAAAGACAGTGTATGCGAACTGCAGCATCCAGCATTTAAACAATGCAGCGAGTTGATCTGCGGGTCCTAACAGCTCCCCACCAATCCAAATTTGATGACCTACTTAACCCCTTATGGACACAGGGTAGTTTGTACATCAATGCTCAGTCACTTTTTTCATATTTTCACTTCCTTTCTTCCAAAATTCATAACTTTTTTATTTTTCAACATAGCTATGTGAGGGCTTGTTTTTTTGCATGATGGATTGTACTTTCATTTGCCACCATTTTGGGGTACATATAATGTTTTGATTACATTTTACCATGTTTCTCCAAAAATAAGACCTACCCCGAAAACAAGCCCTAGCTACATTTTCCAGGTTTTTTGGAGTAGGCTTGAAATATAAGCCCTACTCCAAAAATAAGCCCTAGCTAATTTAACCCCTTCCCCGACATCTGCTGTGTGATTACAGCGGATGCCGGGTCCATAAAGATTGTGGCCACTCTGCTCCAGAGCGGCTACCATAGCTGCCGTATCGGGTCTCCCCGGAGACCTGGAGTTAATGCCCGCGATAAGTGTCTACTCTGATCACGGGCATTGTTGAGCGTGACCCCCTCTCCTGTCCACCAAAGTAGCAGAACCGCCGGAGTTAATGCCCGCGATCAGAATGGACTCTGACCGCGGGCATTGCTAAATGAGACCTCCGCGCTTCCCACCCCCTGTAGTCCCTAGGGCCAGTCCCCAGACCCTATAGCTACAATACCGGGTCTCCTTGTACAGCAGAGACCCGCAGTTAATGCCCGCGATCAGAGTCCACTCTGGTTGAGTGTGCCAGTCCATGACCCCCCCCTCTAAATCGACCCCCCAAAGCAGAGAAGCTTTCCCCGGCCCCGTACCTTTCACGTTGCAGGTCGGCTCCCGCGCGGCAAGATTGCGGGAGCCGACCTGTTCCTTTGACAGTCGGGAGTGTTATGAAGGCTCCCAGGCCTGTCATAGAAATATTACTATTGAGGCTATGACTAGCCTCATAAGTAATGTAGATAATCTCCCATAGACTGCAATACATGGGATGATTGCAGGTTCAAGCCCCGTAGGAGGGGTTAATAGTAAAAAAACAAAAAAAAAAAAAAAAAAAAAAAAAACTAAATAAAAGTTCAAGCCCCCTCGCACTTTCACTAGAATACATATAAAAATAAAATATTACTGTGAAACACATACACATTAGGTATCCCTGTGTCTGAAAACGCTCACTCTACAAACTTATAAAAATATTTTAACTTTATAGTGAGTGCCGTAGCGGAAAAAAAAAAATCAAAAGTGCCGAACTGCTGTTTTTTCGCTGTTTCACCTCTGATAAAAGTTGAAATACAAAGCGATCAAATATGTGATTGTTGTTCATGGAAAAAATTAAGACCTACCCCGAAAATAAGCCCTAGCCCTTTTTACGGAGAAAAAAAATAATATAAGACCCTGTCTTATTTTCGGAGAAACACGGTATTTACATTTTTTGGGGGGACCATGTGAGACAACACACAATTCTATAATAATTTTTTGCATTTTGTTCCTACGTCGTTCACTCTGCATTAAAAATGACCCTGGATGCCGTGATTGCTATTGATAACGGCATCCAGGGGTTTAATCTGCTGTTGTTGGAGTATCTTCTGACTTTGGCAGCTGATCCTGGCCCTCAGCTGTGTAACACAGCCGAGAGCAGGATGTAATGCCGCAGACACAGCTTCTGTGCCCGTGGCATTACAGCGCCGTACTATTACGGCACTAAATGTTAACTATAAGAGCAGCGTGACGTAATAGTACAGTGTTGAGTGGGAATGAGTTAAAGAGGAAAGTCCAGCTCTTTGCATTATTTAATAGGAGCTGTGTCACTGATTCCGGCACAATTGGAATTTTTCTCTAGCCCCCACCATTCTCGTGCAATCAGTACAGTCAGTTTTGGTGTCTGATAGGCTATTCAGGCTCTGTACTGTGAGGAGGGCGGTGTCAGGCAGGAGCAGACAAGGTGTGTGATTCTGAGCTCTGACACTGTCCGCCTATGATTGGATCTCTGAATCACGCCCCCTGCCTAACAGTGCCTTTATGACATTACAGAGCTTAAACAACATATCAGATACCAAATTAACTGGGCTTGTTGCTCGGGAATGGTGGGGGCTAGAGAACAAAATTCCAACTGTGCTGGAATTACAGTAGTGGAGCAGCACCTATTAAAAGATTGCTCCACTGATTCCAGCACAGTTGTAATTTTTTGTCTAGCCTTTAAAATTTAGGTTATTCAAAAGACACAGCTTTTAGAGGCAATTTAAATATGTTTTGGGGGATTACAATATTGATGGATAGTGCTAAAGTGGGAAATGGCGTATAGGACAATCTTACTCTTTGCTTCGACAACAGGCTGGGGCCACAAGGGACAGATGTGCTGTTAAATATCTATGAGGGAAATTCAGGAGCACATTCCCCTGAAAGCTGATGTAGCTAAGACATACCTGCTGCCGGTCTCCTACAGCTTTCAACCTTTGCATTGGAAAGGTTAGGAACTGTAAGTGAGACCTGCATTAATAATTGACAGTTGATGTGCTATGGGTTTTAGATTCAGCATAAGGATGAAAAAATAAGCGTCTTGCTCGATCTTGCTGTGGATTCTGTGGTTGATTCAGCTACAGAGTTCGTGGCGTGAGACACCCCGCTGATAAAGCTGATTCATCTGAGCCTATTCAGCTAGGGAAAACTGATTTCCGGAAGGATGGAAAATGAAGAGGAATCTGAGACGAATGTCCCATAGTGTGAACCTGGCCTTATAAACTTTTAAAACCTTATTCAGTGTAATCAACAAATGTACCTTAACTAGTCACAGGGGCGGGCAGCAGCTTCATTTAGTCATGTAGTCATTGTACTGAACCACACTACTGAATCACAATGACTGCATGACTAAATGAAACTGCTCCCCGCCCCTGTGACTATTAAGGGTAAATTTGCATATGCTGATCTAAGGTTGTAAAAGCTTATAACTTGGCTTTTCAGCAAGAGAAAGCTTAGTGAGGGACACCATAGGAGAGGCCATCACTTGATGCTACACATGCTGGGGTCAGTTTAGGGCAGGCAAACCATCCAACAGATTGTGATGAGTAGAAAATAAATTCTTTATTAAGAATAACGGTCAATGGCCTTTTCAATGGGTATCTGTCTGGTGAGCTCTCTGGAGCTCTCACCAAGCAGTAGCAGGCTTTCTTCTCTCAGATACCCATTGAAGAAGGTCGTTGACTGAAACATTTGGGGATAATCTTTAACATAATATATATTCACTGCCTGGAAGATTGATCATTGTTGTTATTCTCAATAAAGAATTTATTTTCTACTCATCACAAACTGATTGAGTGCCATTAAAATTCTTACCATAGTGACTGGCCACGACAGGCCCTTGACTGGCACCTTATACCAACAGAGCGCGGTCATACATTATACAAAAACAACCAACAGATTCCTTTCAATAATTCTGAAGAGGTAAATTCTTTTATATAAAAATGATTATGAAAATAAATATTTACAATATCTGTCACCAAATATTTAAAAGCAAAAATACTTCCAAGGAACACTACCAAACAAAAAACGATATATCACCATATACCAAAGATGGTAAATGTCATCTGGCTATAAAAACTCTAGACATGAAGAGACTAACCTTTGTATACAGTACACTGATGTTTTTTAGTCTGCGGTTTATTCTTGGCAGCGACATCTTATTTCTCAGAGAAGAAAATGAAGATTACAGAGTGAACATAACAGCCTTACCTTAGCTTGGATAACTGAACTTTGCCATGGATTCACCCATATTACTATCAATCCCACCTCTCTGGGCATTGATGTAACCTGTCCTTCTGGCAGTAAAGTAAACTAAAGCAAATTTTGTTTCTTTTAATTTTGTCTTGGTTTTATGAGATATTTTAAAAATTCGGAGCCGGACAGATGAGTAACATTATAATGTTGTGAGCTTTGAGGACAATGTGCATAGAACCACCCACCTACAGAGATATCATCAAGGAAACTTCCCATCAGCCTGAAAGATAGGACTAGTAATCTAGGTCAATTTAAATAAGTCTCTTATAACATGGCTTTTGTGATATATTCTACCTTATTAAGCTTTACGACAGTATTCATTATTTTTGGAAAATTATCTGAAAAGATTGATGTATTGATCATGTTGATGTACTCATCCCAGCAATAAATATACAGGGGTCAATTTATTAGGACATGTAGTATGCCAGCCATAATAATAAGCTGCATCGGTCAGAGATGTGCTAAAATATATGAGTGATATGCTTCTTAATAATTTCAGCAACTCTTGGGATATCCATGCACAGAAATCTTAAATATAGGAGCCATCCAGGAGCTGTTATAGAGTCTACCTGTTATTTAAACCAGTTTTTTTGGTGTAACATAAATGCCCAAAATATCCCTGCCAACACCTGCTTTAACAAAAGTTATGAGCGTGGTGTTACAGTGGCTTGCAAAAGTATTTATACCCCTTGAACTTTTTCACATTTTGTCACCTTACAACCACAAACTTAAAAGTATTGTATTGAGCTGTTAAGTGATCGACCAACACAAAGTAGCAGATAATTGTGAAGTGGAAGGAAAATGATACATGGTTTTCAAAATTTTACTCAAATAAAAATCTGAAAAGTGTGACGTGCAAAAGTATTCAGCCCCTTTTTCAATACTTTGAAGAGCCACCTATCGCTGCAACTACAGTTGGAAGTCTTTTGGGGTATGTCTGTACCAGCTTTGTGCATCTAGAGACTGAGATTTTTGCCCATTCTTCCTTGCAAAATAGCTCAAGCTCAGCCAGATTAGATGGAGAGCGTCTGTGAACAGGAATTTTCATGTCTTGCCACAGATGCTCAATGGGATTTAGGTCTGGACTTTGACTGGGCCATTCTAACACATGAATATTCTTTGATCTAAACCGTTCCATTGTAGCTCTGGTTGTATGTTTAGGGTCATTGCCTTGCTGGAAGGTGAATCTCCTTCCCAGACTCGAGTCTTTTGCAGTCTCCAACAGGTTTTCTTCAAGGATTGCCCTGTATTTAGCTCCATCCATCTTCCCATCATCTCTGACCAACTTCCCTGTCCCTGCTGAAGAAAAGCCTCCTCACAGCATGATGCTGCCACCACCATGTTTCACAGTGGGGATGGTGTGTTCAGGCTGATGAGCAGTGTTATTTTTCTGCCACACATAGGAATTTGCATTTACGCCAAAAAGTTAAACTTTGGTCTCATCTGACCAGAGCACCTTCTTCCACATGTTTGCTGTGTCCCCTATATGGCTTGTGGCAAATTGCAAACAGCACTTCTTATGTCTTTCTTTCAACAATGGTTTTTTTCTTGCCACTCTTGCATAAAGGCCAGGTTTGTGGTTTGTGGACAACTTATAGTTGTCCTGTGGACAGATTTTCCCGCCTGTGCTGTGGATGTCTGCAGCTCCTCCAGAGTGACCATGGGCCTCTTGCTTCTCTGACCAGTGCTCTCCTTGACTGCTCTGTTAATTTAGGTGGACGGCGATGTCCTGGTAGGTTTGCAGTTGTAGAATACTTTTTCCATTTTTGGATGAAGCTTGGGATGCTCAAAGCTTGGAATATGTCTTTATAACCTAACCGTGCTTTAAACTTCTCCATAACTTTAACTCTGACCTATCTGGTGAGTTCCTTGGTCTTCATGATGCTGTTTGTTCACTAGTGTTCTCTAACAAACCACTGAGGCCTTCACAGAACAGGTGCATTTATACTGAGACTAAATTATACACAGCTGAACTCTATTAACTAATTAAGTGACTTCTGAAGGCAATTGTGCGCACTAGATTTTATTTAGGGGTATCAGGGTACAGGGGGATGAATACTTTTGCATGTCACAGTTTTCAGACTTTTATTTGATAAAAATTTTGAAAACCATGTATCATTTTCCTTATACTTCACAATTATCTGCTACTTTGTGTCGGTTATCACTTAAAATCACAATACAATACCTTTAAAGGGAGTCTATCATTGAGATTTTCAATTTTTAGCTAAGGCTATATTCATGTAGCCCTTATAAAGGCTATTGTAGGCATACCTTTTATTTCCTGACTCTTGCCGGCGTTTTTTAGAAAAAGCCTTTTTCTTGATATGTAAATTAGCTTCCACGGAGCACCCCCTGCGTCATCACCCTCTCGCTGCATTGCTGTCCCCTTCTTCCTTTTTGTTAACGCCTCCTCTGCCTCTTTGTTTCTTTGTCCTGTCAGCTGGAACGAAATCTCGCACATGCGTGAGATTTCGTTCATGCCGACGGGAGAAAGAAGCAAAGAAGAGGAGGCGGCGTTAACAACAAGAAAAAAAGGGGGCGGCAATGCAGGGAGAAGGTGATGACGCAGGGGGTGCTCGGAGCACAGGGGGAACGCCCCCTCTGCTCTGTGGAAGCTAATTTACATATCAAGAAAAAGGCTTTTTCTAAAAAACACCAGCAAGAGTCAGGAAACCTTTATAAGGGCTACATGAATATAGCCTTCGCTAAAAATTGAAAATCTCAATGATAGACTCCCTTTAAGTTTGTGGTTGCAAGGTGACAAAATGTGAAAAAGTTCAAGTGGGGTATGAATACTTTTGCAAGCCACTGTAACAGGGAAAGAGTTTCACTTTTTCAAGAAAAGGGCTCCTGCACAAAAACTGTGACTTTTCTATGCCAGTTTTAGATTCCATGATCAGCCATCCACACACACTGAATGACTTCCAGTTTCTTGTGTTTACTGCTACTCCCAGAAATTGTGCCTGCTTCCCTCAATGATGCATTAATGGTTACAGTTAAAGCTATACTTACTGTTGTCCCTGGTGTCTGATTTATGCTATTACATGCAATACAACTATCTACTGCAATTCACTGATATGGTCTGTCTGCACTGTTTAAGCCTTCAGCCAGCTACATTTTGAAACAAACATTGATGAAAAAGTCACCATAAAAATGCTGTAATAATTTCCATTGTGATGAAATGCAGACGCCACACATATGTGATATGTGGACATGGAAATAAGACTTAGACCTAGTTCTGACTGTTGCTGGAGGCACGGGGACTCTAAATGCTCCCTCTCTCTGCCATAAACAATACTCCTCTGGCTCCCTACCCCGAACTTTAAACCTACCTAAGCACCTGGTTTATTTAATCTGCTAAGCTGTTTATTCCACTAAAATGGAATGGTCCAGCAATAGCAAAACAAAGTCAACTAGCTTTATAGACCGGAGGAAGATGGAAAAATTACTCTCAGCAATAATTCCCAAAAACTAGGGGTCCGTGGTCTTCTGCCTCACTTGCGAATTAAGGCCTTACATTGTATTCCCCTTCCTATACCCTGTATATACACTGGAATGCCTTATACCCTTGCAAGTTTACACTAACCTGGTATATTTGACTCATTTCTCCCTCTGTTAAGCTACACCCAAACCCACCAGTCGTAAGAGTCATAATTGTAAGAGCGATCTCCTATCACAGTTTATTGTTACCTGCTCAGTTTGTTATATATCTATATTATTATCTTACTGTTTGGCAAGCCTTTGATTTGTTATATGTGTTTTGTATGGCACTACTTGCGGTGCCGCCTTATTTTTGTATTACTATTTGTAAAATTATTACATAAACTCAGCAAAAACATATCTGATAAATAAAATGTCATTGCTCACAGTTTATGTACTTGGCTATTGTCAGACAATACACCTTGCCTATAAATAGTAGGTAGTGATTAGTAAGTGACATCTGCTATGCAATCCTTGAACAGTACAAAAGTGGAGTAACCTGATCACCTGGTTAGTGCAAGTAACAGTATACGAGTTTTACTAGTAGCTTTTAAGCTGTCGTTTATAATAGAGATGTCTGTTAATGTTTTATTAGCAACTGTGTCTATGGTGATGTCTTCTTCAGTGTCACAGTCGTACAGTACATCAAGAGCAGATATCTTCTGTTGTCAGAACCAGGTACCCCGGTGTTTTAGAGTTCTGACCTGTGAACGGCAGTCTCAGATCTTGTCTACAGTAGTGTATACTGCCCAATTTAAGGTGCCCATTAACAATCTAAGTGCTTAAATGACAGCATTCTGGCTACGTGTAGCTGTCATAGAGTGTATGGGAGCTCACTTCATACTGGCTTATAATTTAGTTATAAGGGTATTTCAATAGTTTTACGTTATCCCCTCCCCTATCCTCAGAGGTGGCTGGCTGATCGGTGGGTATCCAACTATTGAGGCCTCCATTGATCACAAGAATGGGGGTCCAATTCCACTGATTGAGAGGCAGGTTAAGCATGCCCATTTTCTCTGCATATATTCTCTGTTAGACCACCTAAAATTGTTGAGTACTGGCAGCCCCATAGAGCAGCAATGCTAGACCTGACGTTCCATTCAGACATGGTAACATAGTAGGTAAGGCTGGATAAAGACACAAGTCCATTAAGTCCAACCTATAAACCCACCAAGTTGATCCAGGGGAAGGCAAAAAAAAAAACCACGAGACTGATGCAAATTGTCCTATCAGAGGAAAAAATTCCTTTTCAACTCCAAATATGGCAATTGGATTAAGTCCCTGGATCAACATCAAATCCAAAAAAATTCTGGCTACCATAACCTATGATATTTTAACTTTCAAGATTTCAAGAAAGGCATCCAGGCCCATCTTGAACTAGTAGAAGTTATCAGATGTCACCACTCACTTACTATGAAGAAGTCCCACCTATGACTATGGTAAAAACTTATATCCTCTAGATGTAGGATGCTCCCTTGGCACAGTTACAGGCCTCGGTATAAAGAGATCATTGGAAAAAAATTTCTGTACTGTCCATTCATATCTTTGCCCTGCATAGGTATCAGACACTAACAGTTCCCCCCCAATGACCCCTCATACATTAACCTGTCCCTACATCGGTGGCTCTTCAGACATTATATTATAATGCCCCCTTTCCAGGTTTCCCCCACAGTATAATGTCCCCTTTCCAGGTTTCCCCCACAGTATAATGTCCCCTTTCCAGGTTGCCCCCCAGTATAATGTCTCCTTTCCATGTTGTCCCCACAGTATATTGTCCACTTTCCAGGTTATCCCAACAGTAGAATGTCCCCGTTCTAGGTTGCTTCCACAGTATTTTGTCCCCTTTCCAGAATACCATACCTCAGTATCAATCAAATACTGTTGTCTTCTGTCTCTGCTGCCGGCAACTTCAGGGAGCAACAGGCACAATGTAAGTGATGTCAATAGATTGCGCCTCCTGCTCCTGAGCAGTACACTGGGAGCAGCGGCAGTGGAGCAGCTGAATGGTGAATGGTGATGCAGGGAGCGGACGGCTCATCTCTCAGTGGTCTCAACCCCACTTCACCACTCTGAGGACTCAGCTAAACTAACCTGGAGACCCAGATTCTCCTCCCCAGGATGTTCTAAAGCTTACAAATACTAAACTTCCCCCGTAAACTGCATGGACTGCTCAAACTATTGTTGTTTTGTCTGGACAGCTTTCTCTTGTACACATTGCAAAGCATAGTGGGCATTTTCATATTGTGCAAAAATAATGTACATTTATTACATCCAGACAGTAGGCCTCATGTACATAACCATATTTTGTATCTCACAGATCCTGAATATAGTGGTAATGGATTACAAGGGGGTCACCAATATGACTGTAGAAAATGCCAATATCAATATGTTGTAAGTGGCATTTTTACGCTATCCTTATCATGCCAACAACAGGCGTTGTGAGTTTGTGCTATGGGCAGAGCCTTGAGCTGTCAGATTTATCATCATTTAAACCAATTTTGTGGCATAAATGATTACTGATATCTATGTCAGCTGCAATGTCAGCGCCTGGACTGACTATGCCTCGCCATAAATTAGGCACATTCTCCGTCAGCACAGGGATTATCTAGACCCCCTAATGTTTTTATGTGTTGACAAGAACCACAGTGCTGGCCAAAAGTATTGGCACCCCTGCAATTCTGTTAGATAATACTCAATTTCTTCCAGAAAATGATTGCAATCACAAATGCTTTGGTAATAATATCTTCATTTAATTTTTCTTCAATGGAAAACCACAAAAAGAATTGTCCAAAAGCCAAATTGGATATAATTCCACACCAAACATAAAAAGGGGGTGGACAAAAGTATTGGCACCCTTTGAAAAATCATGTGATGCTTCTCTAATTTGTGTAATTAACAGCACCTGTTACTTACCTGTGGCACATAACAGGTGGTGGCAATAACTAAATCACACTTGCAGCCAGTTGAAATGGATTAAAGTTGACTCAACCTCTGTCCTGTGTCCTTGTGTGTACCACATTGAGCATGGAGAAAAGAAAGAAGACCAAAGAACTGTCTGAGGACTTGAGAAGCAAAATTGTGAGGAAGCATGAGCAATCTCAAGGCTACAAGTCCATCTCCAAAGACCTGAATGTTCCTGTGTCTACCGTGCGCAGTGTCATCAAGAAGTTTAAAGCCCATGGCACTGTGGCTAACCTCCCTAGATGTGGACGGAAAAGAAAAATTGACGAGAGATTTCAACGAAAGATTGTGCGGATGGTGGCTAAAGAACCTCGACTAACATTCAAACAAGTTCTAGCTGCCCTGCAGTCCGAGGGTACAACAGTGTCAACCCGTACTATCCGTCGGCGTCTGAATGAAAAGGGACTCTATGGTAGGATACCCAGGAAGACCCCACTTCTGACCCAGAGACTTAAAAAACCAGGCTGGAGTTTGCCAAAACTTACCTGAGAAAGCCAAAAACTTTTTGGAAGAATGTTCTCTGGTCAGATGAGACAAAAGTAGAGCTTTTTGGGAAAAGGCATCAACATAGAGTTTACAGGAAAAAAAAAAGAGGCCTTCAAAGAAAAGAACACGGTCCCTACAGTCAAACATGGCGGAGGTTCCCTGCTATTTTGGGGTTGCTTTTCTGCCTCTGGCACTGGACTGCTTGACCGTGTGCATGGCATTATGAAGTCTGAAGACTACCAACAAATTTTGCAGCATAATGTAGGGCCCAGTGTGAGAAAGCTGGGTCTCCCTCAGAGGTCATGGGTCTTCCAGCAGGACAATGACCCAAAACACACTTCAAAAAGCACTAGAAAATGGTTTGAGAGAAAGCACTGGAGACTTCTAAAGTGGCCAGCAATGAGTCCAGACCTGAATCCCATAGAACACCTGTGGAGAGATCTCAAAATGGCAGTTTGGAGAAGGCACCCTTCAAATCTCAGGGACCTGGAGAAATTTGCCAAAGAAGAATGGTCTAAAATTCCAGCAGAGCATTGTAAGAAACTCATTGATGGTTACCGGAAGCGGTTGTTCGCAGTTATTTTGTCTAAAGGTTGTGCTACCAAGTATTAGGCTGAGGGTGCCAATACTTTTGTCCGGCCCATTTTTGGAGTTTTGTGTAAAATGATCAATGATTTGACTTTTTTTCATTCTCTTTTGTGTTTTTTCATTGCAAGCAAAATAAATGAAGATATTATTACCAAAGCATTTGTGATTGCAATCATTTTCTGGAAGAAATTGAGTATTATCTGACAGAATTGCAGGGGTGCCAATACTTTTGGCCAGCACTGTAGTCATCTCTAGTCATTCCTATTCCTTTGTGTCTTGGTCAGTCTCATAGCAATGAATAGAGAAACTCACTTGTCCTGTCCACACATAAGACACTGCTAGTTGGGGACTCTTATTGATGGTCTTGTGACACACCTGGCAACCAGAAAGGGGTAGATAACTCACAAATGCAGCCACAGATAAGAATATTACCTTCACTATAGTTTACATCATGTGCCTTTCCAACTGGTTGCAGAATAGAAATTTGTAGGAGTGCTACTTTAAGTAAATACCTGTGTAGAGCTCAGTATCAGATAAGTGGCAGAATGAAGTGTTTACCATGTAGTATTTGCACTCTGTATTCGTTTACATTATTTCATGCTTTAATACATCTCTATGTTTATATATGTGGCTAACTGGCTGCAACTATTTAATCATATCCCAATTTCCCTACCTAATCTTGCCTAACCTGAGCGTGGCATTGAGCTTACTGACTGGAAGAACAACTAGAAGCCAGATATAAAAGCCTGGCACAGTAACAATATTAATAAAATCAAAAGTGACATCCAGTGTAGCAGGGGATTCTCTAGGTACATGCCACATAAGGATAATCACACACAGCAGATATGTTGCAGAAACAAAAATCTATTCCAGTACATTTATAGGGATGTTTTGGCAGCAAGCATCATAACTTCTGCAACAAATCTGCCATGTGAGATATATTTTAAAAAAAATAGTTACATAAAAAAAAAAAAACAATACTTATCCATGTTTAGCAATTACTTTAATGTCGATTTACGAACATAAAGTCATTTTGGGTGAAAATCCACTTTAAGAAAGCACACAACTGAACTTGACAATACACTTAGCATTTTGTATGTATATTTGACTTCAGAAATACTCAGAAGCACATAGTCCACATTCTACCCTAGAAACAGTCCACTCACTTTGTAAACGAAGAAACAGAGCTAAAGTAATTAAAGGGAACCACTAAAACGTCAGCATGCCGTTAAACAGCAGGAGATTATGGTCCCAAACCTGTGTATCATACCACCATTCGCCGCATTTGTCCTTAGGAAGCCAAACTTGACGTCTGAGACTTGAAGATGTGTGTGATATCTGAAGTACAGTGAATGCACAGTGAAGATGACCTCTGCTTCACTGTGCACAATTTGCATATGCCAGAGTCCCTTAGTAAACTATTCTGGACACAGACAATACAATGGTCCACCATTCAGACCTCAACTAGTGTGTATTGAGCAATGAGGGCATGTTGAGCACTGAGCCACAGAAAGCACTAGAACTGAGGCCTGCAAGCATCCCTGTGCGAATGGGGGTTAGATAAGTATGTTTTTTTGTGTGCTTGTTTAATATATTATATTTTCTGATGGGCCACTGAGGGGCATCTAAATGTGTGATAGGCAGCTGGGGGACCTCTGAATATATGATGGGCAACTGGGGTGGGACATGTTAATGTGTGATGGGCTACTGGGAGACATTTCAATGTGTGATAGGAAGCTGGGGGTCATCGTAATTTGTGATGGTCCACTGGGTGGACATCTTAATGTGTGATGAGCCACTGAGAGGTCATCTTAAATTTACCTAAACTTTTGGACATCTTTTGATTTTCTAGCAATATCTGTGTCAATAATTTTGTAATATACTTTATTAACAAATTTTGGCTCCTTTCTGAGAAATCCTGTATTTTTTCACTCTTTCCCTTGCTTCTGTATTGACAGCAGTCCCCTTTTTCTTACTGTGTAGGGAGTAGGGACTTGTGTAATATGAAGAGGAAGTGAGGGTAGGGAGGGTCACTTCTAATAGTTATATATCAAACATTATAAAACATAGAAACTTTTGGTGTCATATGAAAGAAGAGATTCTCTACTATCATATGATACTAAGGGACCAGTGCTATCTATCTATCTATATATATATAGTGAGATATCACTAGTTGTAAACATATTCGGGATTAGGATATTTATATGCATCTTTAGGAAGATGAGAATCTCCTCTTTCATAGAACACCACAAGCATCTTTCTATGTTTTATAATGTCCGAGTTTTAACTGTTTAAATTCACCCTCCCCTATCCTCATTTTCTGTATATTTTACATAAGCCTGTATTCCATACACAGTGAGAAGCAGGGACAGCTCTAAATACAGAAGCAATGGAAAGAGTGAAAAATGCAGGATTTCATAAGGAGCCAAAAATTGTTAATAAGCTATATTATAAAACTTATTAACACAAATACTGTGAGAAAATTAAAAGTTGTCCAGCAGTTTAGTTATGCCACTACAGGGGCATTTTACTGTTTGGTGGGCATTATAGTGTATGCGCAGGTTGCTTAGGGAAGATTATATTGTGTGGTGGAGGCATTGTCACTGTATGTTATAAATTGAAGGGAAATATCTGCTACAAAGGGACATGATAGGAATAGGTTGGGGACAAATGGGATATGGACAGGTTATGCAAACTGCCACACTACTTCATCTTTCTGTCGTCTGATCTGTCCAAAGTGTGGCAAGTGCTCCTGTTCTTCTAAGTAAGCCTTGCCTATTGCCTCTTCCTTTGTAGCTTCAATCTTCTGCAGTGTAACTGTTGGATTATTTATCAGACCCAGTGCACTAGCTGGATTTGGAACTTCCCCCAGGGCACTTGCAACCTTGTTTGCATAGGAGACAAAAGTTATTTTTCTCTGCACTGCTACGTCTATCTGCTGTAGTCACAAACGTATGGTTGCACATCATGTTTTTAGAAATTCTAAATCCTGCAAATTTCACTCTGGACACTAAGCCTAATAATAAACTGACACTTGTCAATTCTGTAGGGTTTTTCACAGACACGACAGACAGGATTACAACAGAAGCTAGCAGCTCTATACATAACACCACTGACCTATCATTGCATAAACTACTGACAAAAGATGATGTCACCAGGGGTGTAGCTATAGGGGGTGCAGAAGGGGCAATTGCTACTGAGCCTGAGGCCAAAATCTACAATCAGAAAATAAAAACAGATTAGAAAAAAGTGATCGATTTCAATTTCTGGTTTTAATAAATAATAAAAAAACAATGGTAGTAGAGTCCCTTTAAGACCCCTACCTGATGCTGTCACGAGCTTAGTAGCCATAAACATCCTGCAGTACTTTTGTTCAATGTTGTATTGAAGCCTGTTTGCTAGATACACCCACATAATGACCTTCTAAGTCAAGGATGCCTAAGAAGATCACAGAAAGTGGGCATACTATATTGCCGTCTTTTCATCACCACATTGAGAGGTTATTTATTAAATGAAATCTAAACTGAATAGCAAGTTTAGACAACTATATTATGGAATATACACATTATTACAGAAAAAACCCTCTAAATATAAAATAAAAAGAAAACTAAGTGTTCTTTACGCTCAGAATAATAATCTTTCTCTTACCTCACATCTATATTCTCAAGATCAAAAATGGAAACATAAAAACATAAATTACGCATAAGGTAAATAGGAACACTATACACTTACATTACGGTGTGTTAAATGCACTTGACATCTTATCTTGAGTACTTTCACTACAGCAAATGACAGAAAAGTGAAAAGTACAGGAGAGACACCTGACGTACGCACCGCACCACTCCTTGTCGCGCTCTCACTAAGTCAACACGGATGAAATAAAGTTTAATAATTAACACGAGATAAAGTTATGTCTTTTTTCAGGAAATGTGTAATTAACAATAAGATGAGCATGTTTTCTTATTAAAGCAGAAAGGTCCAGTGTTAGAAAAGAAAACAGATCCGTATCTGTCCGTTTTTTTTGAACGGACTCTAAAATGTAGTATACCATATTTTTGTGTCTGTCCAAAAAAAATGGACAGAAATGGATCCGTTTTTTTTATCATTGATGTTTATGTAAACATATGAACATCCGTTTGCATCTGTTTTAAAACTGATCTATTAAAAAAGTAAAGTAAAAAACTTAATCTGAATGGAGCCTAACTGAGTTCAATGTATAAGTGGCCATACACACAAGTGAGTCCTATGCGGGAAAAGCAGTCTATGTGTGGGCTGTATTTCCCGGACAGAACTTGGCCATGTGCATAAAACTCACTGCCTCATAGTTATGTTGCAGTAAGCTCCTGAACAGCTTAATCCCTACTGTACAAAACCGACAGCTTTGTGTCACTTCAGTACAGTAGCGATCGCACCATTCAGGAGCTCAGTGCATTATAACTGAAAGGGAGATAACTAGGAAAGACAGACCCCACCCCGGTATAACAACCCCTTTATTGGCCCCCATACAGTATACTGTCCCCATTAAAGGCCCTCATACAGTAAGTGCCCCTGCTACAGACCCCCATACAGTAATGTCCCCTGTTACAGACCCCATGCAATAAGTGCCCCCGTTATAGGCCCCCAAATGATATAGTGCCCCCCACATATTGGCACCTACAGACGTACATTAGGCCAGTACTTACTGGATTTCTCCAGTGGGCTCCGCATATTACATTCTGACCCTGACAGGATGCGACATCCTAGATTCCCTGGACCCTTGATGCGACATACAATGCTCCCTGAAGGCCTAAGTGGAGGTGGCCGTAAACAGGAATGGGGACAGGTAAATGAAAATCACCCATTACCTGCTGAAGTAATCCAGTGTGTCCTCGTAAGGCTGTCGGCTCCATAGCAGCTACTATGGCTGCTATAACGGTAGTTACACCCCTGATAACTATAATACAGTGAGTCCTATGCACACGGCCAAGTTCAGTCCAGGAAATCTGGCCCACACACAGACCATTTTTTCGTGGACGTGACGCTAAGGAGCACTCTGTGGAGGAGATGTCTGCTGCTAATGTTGTGGCACTATTAAAGTAGAGTGCTTCTTTCCAAATGTTTCAATGGAGCCCAGAGATCTCTATCTATGCCCCTGTAGAGTCTCAGAAAGAACATAGCTCTATTCAGATGAACAATGTCAACATCCATGTGACAGCATTACCATCAATTCATCTGAAGCTAATCACATGACCAATTCTTTATAGTACTTTTTAACAGACTGTCAGATAATAGGACTTGTGCTATTTTTCACAGATCAATAGACTAAAATCTATGAGGAATCTTTGAAAACAGGTGCCCCATAGATGGTAAAACCTGAAAATCAGATAAACTACAATGTCCTGATAAATAAATTGATTTACTCGAGCTTCATATTACCTTCCATGAGTTTCTGCATACAGGACTTCCATCTGTCAAAATGCCTAGTACCTTAACAGATACCCAGCAGTCCGCACTATAGTCCACCATTCATTGGTGTCTGTCATTAGACAGATTTGTCTTGTCTGTTCTTTCCATGTTCTTCTGACACAAGAGAGGAATGGCAAAAAAAGACAATGATGTGAACTCGCCCTTAGAAAGCTATGTGTCAGCCATTTTGTGACACACTGTTATTATGTCTGCATATCAGTTTATGTTACCTCGTATTTTCTGTTTCGTTGCTTTCCAGTTTCGCTGTAACCTATCATTTAATTACTATCACAGACTTCTTCATCCAGTCCTGTTTATCCCTCATGCTTTTATATTGAGGGATATTTTGCTACTTCTTATTCATTCATAGAGCATGAGTGATAGAGATGTTTTCTATATGTGCGATGCTTACACATTAGTACATTGAGTTATGGCGGTGAAACATGAGGTGAGCCAGACTGGCCTACAGAAATGTCACTGCTCAGCATTTGTACATCTACAATGCTAACAACACAGAAAAATAACAATAAAATTCAGTATGTCACTAAAAATCTATGTCAAATATTGTGTCATCAGATTATATACAGCAAATGCATGGAACTGGTACCTTATGTAAACAGCTGCAGTATGCCTGTTCTATAAGGAACAATTCTGTAGTGTTTATGATCACTATATACAGATGTGGGTCGCTGTACATACTGCAAGTCATTCCCAGTTCTGGAAAGCTGTGCAGATATATGTGTGATGGCTCTGGCTACCTCCACATTAGATATCTCCTTCAGTCTGCATATGAGACTATATTCTTAAGAAGCAAAGTGATCACATTTTTGTCTCTATTTTACTATTTTAATTTATGTTATAAAAATACAAAATTACACATCAGTATGGTGTCTAGGATCTGTGGAGCATCACTGATGGCAATGAACAGGCAGCTATGCAAAGACCACCATTATGCCAAAGTAAACTTCTAAGTTCTCTGACATATTTCATTCTCTTTGATTTCCTATAATAATTGGTTTATTGCTGTCCTCTTTTGGGAAAGAAAGGAAACCTTCTATCCCAGCCACTCACAGGTGCTTCAAGGCCCTTGAATCCCGTTTGTGTGCTCAATGACACATTGCAGTCTTTACATGGCTGTCGTTCTCAGATACTTTATAGAACCATGATCATTTTCCTAGCTTGTGACGGCTGCTTTGCCATTCACCACAGCTCAATTCTGAATTTTTTGTTATTGCATTAACAAGAATGGAGGCAGACAGTGTTTTATTGTAGATGATGAACTGGTGTACATTTCCCCCAGGCGCACAGCCCAACAGAGGGTGAGTTTCAATTATGAGGAGGCGTTCGCCTCATCACACATGCGGTGCACCCTCCGCCGGCTTCGGTACTTTGAAGACTGGTGTTAATAACAAAAGTCTTCATAAAATGAGATATTTCCATCTTAGACATATGAATGGCCACCTCTCTATTCATTCTCTTCTTCAATGCGGATGCCACTGGCCATCTTCTCAGGCAGGTCAGGGCTCAGTGTCCCCCATTCTGATGACATATGGTGGTGTGCAAGGTGCTCCTTTGCTTCTAAAAGCTTTCAGCAAATCCCCTACTGCCAGTCAACAGTTCTGTTTGACGTCCGTTGGTTCCTATGCCCCATAGGTTGCTATTGGCTAGTCCGTGCTGCAAACACTGAGCAGAATAGGACATGCTCTGAGTTTTGTGGCACAACCCGTGCAAAACACAGTAGTGTGCATGGGACCATTGAAATGAATGGGCTAGTGGGCTATCCAGGAAAACTAGGATAGCTCACTGAACTAGCATAAGACCTAACCCGGAGCAAAGATAACTTCACTACCTTAGCCCAGTATGCGAAATCCCTGGCCAAGGGACAGCAACTTATTTTCACCTCCCTCGGCAGCTACCACCTGGGACACATGCACTACAAGCCACCAGACCAGGTCAATCCTTGGAATTCTCCCTGCGGAGATAGTTTGATACAGGTTGGTGAACTTGGTCTCCATAGTGATTCCCCTACTGTTGGAAGGGATTTTCCAATATATTTTAAACATTAAATAGAGGCAGGAAACATAAAAAAATAACATAAATTACTATTTCATTGCCAGTCAGAGTGATACCATCCCCCTCATGGTCATATGAAGCCTGTAGGACCGACTTGCATATATTTACTTTACTTCAAGGTAGAATATACTGTTGCATGTATATGATCCAGAATGAATGTAATGCATTCCGCAATAAAGAATGCTGCAGATCTACAGTTTTATATGTGAAAAACTACATCATGGACTCATTGACGTTCCTTATTGAACAGGTTGTCTGTTTTTGACTATTTTTTGTTACATGCATTCTCCAATAGTAAGGCGATAGGGATCCCAGTACCAGGACCCCAAACAGTTGGCTGCAATCTCTGTGCAAGTATTCAACTCACCTGCAGTCCTGCAGAGAAGAATGAAGTAATATACACCTCCCATTCAAATCAATGGACTGTGAGTGTTATGTAAGGAGATGCTGGGTACACTCTATGTAGCCATATGAACACATGCACTATACTTCTCAAACATGTGACCAGTTGGAAACATACTTGTAGGGACCACAGAAGGTGGAGATGGCCTTTTACACACTTCTGGAAATACTGACTGTAGAAGTAAACAAAATATTACATAATAATAATAATTAAAGCCATGACATTATTATAACCAGCAAGTCATACAATAAGTCACAAGACTATATTTGTGACGATGTACAGCATATTCAACCATAGGAGAGAATCTCCTACCTAAGATACGGTAGATGTTGTGAGTTTTAGTCACAGGGCTTACTTATACAGATAAGGAACTGATTGAGAGCAAACAATGACCTTGTATAACATAACACAAACAATAAACCACTACTATTACATCATGAATGGAGAGATTATGTTACTGTAGGGTCGGAATTATTGCCATGCTAATCATTTAGAAAGGTTTTCTTATTCTCTCTATAATAATCATGTTATGTGAAACCAGTCTACATGCTAACATTTAATAGTTTAGTACTCTTTTATGTATATGTTGTAAAAGAAAAAGGCTAAAATATTCATGATTTATGATTATTGATGTTATGGAATATCACTTCTGGGCGAACAAAGTCCACAGACGGCCTCCATAGTTCTCTCAGCTTCTCTTAAAGGGGTTTTCCGGGCAAAAAATAAGTGCACCCACATACCTTTAAAAGTGTTTTGAATGATTTCTGGGTTCCTTTGTGAGTTCCTGGTATCTTCTGCATTTGTTTACATTGGCATCATCCTGTTCTGTGTTTTCCTACAACTACCATGATGCCTTGGGCTTCACTCAGAGCTGACTCACACCACCTCCCTCTCTCACTCACACCCCCTCCCTGTTTCCCTAGCTAGACCACTCACTACTAGCCCTTCCTAACTAACTCAACCCCCCCACCCTATCATACTTACATGTCTTACAGTTTGGACCTTCTGGGCACAGGACGTCACTTCTTCTGGGCAATAGAGCAGGAGTGCCGGCTACTGTGCATGCTGACACGCCCAGAATAAGTGATGTCCCATGCACAGAAAGTCCATACTGGAAGACAGGTAAGTATAATGGGGATGAGGTGGGGGTTAGTATAATTGACGTTCCATGACAAGTTATGTGCTGTTAAGTATGAGGTAATTTTCACATGTTAGTTTCTTCACAGTTTTACCTTGAGCTCATGCCCAGGTCAGCTGTGTCAGCACGAGCAGGTTCTTGTCGTGTGGTTTAAATCTGCCTATCAGCAGTTTGGGGCAGCCAATTGGTTAGATGTAAGAAGTAGCAGGAATTTCAGCTTTAAATATCCACGTCTCTGGTGGTTTGGGGCAGTTGAAGAGGATCCCTCATGAAGACAGCACCTTCCCCCCTCCCCCTTGTAAAGGCATAACTCTATCTCTGTGATAGTCTTATTAGTGGGGTGATAGTAAAACCAGTCCCCCCAGCAATAGCTGGGAGACTGAGTTATGTATTATGGTGTTTATTAACAGTTCTGGTTAATTTTTAATAATTTTTTTTTTTATTAATTCATTTATTTATTAATTATTTATTATTGGTAACCTCATAATAAAACATCACGGCCTATTTATTCCACGTCAATTTGTCTTGTGTCTTTTTTATTAGTAACACTATTAAGTTAGTAATATTTGGAGAGTATGTTATTTCGTGGTACTGAATTTGGGGGTTTGTGCCACCATGGCAGTCCCCAGACCACTGTTCCACCAGATGAGGCAGCCACCATGTTCCGATCATATACAGTACTGGAATCTGGATTCTTTAAACTATTTGGCATTGGCTAGATTGGAGTCTGAAGAAACTTCTGGTCTTCACCCTTAAGCATTTCACAGCAAGAAGATTCTAGGTCATGCCCCCTCAGTAGCATAGTCAAAAACACATCCAATAGTCTTTACTAGAAGAGTGGTCAGAAAGCTGCAATACAGAAGATGGGACAAGAACAAAGTCAATAACATAGTTAAAGGTCAGAACCAGAAGTCTAACTACAGGTGTCAGGCAGATAATCTGAACCACAAGGCAGGTGTGCAAGGTCAGGAACAAAGCCAAGGCCAGGATCAGGATAGTTTCAGCAACACAAGGAATGATAGTCAGGAGTGAACTTCAAACAGCAGGCAAGGCATGCAGGATGATTCCCCTTTAAATGAGCCACTAGACATGATGTCATCTTCAGAACTAGTTTCCTAAGCAACCTGATGCTGCAGTGGATCTCAAGGAGCACAGGCGCTGTCAAACATGTAGGAATACGGTGCAAACTCACAACTCCCCCCTTCCATGGAAGTAGCAAATGAAGCATCACAGCAGCAAAGTGACATCAGATGTGAGAGTGATTATTATAAGGGAGGGGTACACAGAGAGTGAGAGCAGGCAGATGAAACATGGGAAATGTACAGTGGGTACGGAAAGTATTCAGACCCCTTTAAATTTTTCACTCTTTGTTTCATTGCAGCCATTTGCTAAAAGCAAAAAAGTTCATTTTATTTCTCATTAATGTACACTTAGCACCCCATCTTGACAGAAAAAAACAGAAATGTAGATATTTTTGCAAATTTATTAAAAAAGAAAAACTGAAATATCACATGGTCATAAGTATTTAGACCCTTTGCTCAGTATTGAGTAGAAGCACCCTTTTGAGCTAGTACAGCCATGAGTCTTCTTGGGAATGATGCAACAAGTTTTTCACATCTGGATTTGGGGATCCTCTGCCATTCTTCCTTGCAGATACTCTCCAGTTCTGTCAGGTTGGATGGTGAACGTTGGTGGACAGCCATTTTCAGGTCTCTCCAGAGATGCTCAATTGGGTTGAGGTCAGGGCTCTGGCTGGGCCAGTCAAGAATGGTCACAGAGTTGTTCCGAAGCCACTCCTTTGTTATTTTAGCGTTGGCTTAGGGTCATTGTCTTGTTGGAAGGTGAACCTTCGGCCCAGTCTGAGGTCCAGAGCACTCTGGAAGAGGTTTTCTTCCAGGATATCTCTGTACTTGGCTGCATTAATCTTTCCTTCAATTGCAACCAGTCGTCCTGTCCCTGCAGCTGAAAGACACCCCCATAGCATGATGCTGCTACCACCGTGTTTCACTGTTGGGATTGTTTTGGGCAGGTGATGAGCCATGCCTGGTTTTCTCCACACATACCGCTTAGAATTAATGCCAAAAAGTTCACTCTTCGTCTCATCAGACCAGAGAATATTATTTCTCACAGTCTGGGAGTCCTTCATGTGTTTTATGGCAAACTCTATGCGGCCTTTCATATGTCTTGCACTGAGAAGAGGCTTTCTTCGGGCCACTCTGCCATAAAGCCCTGACTGTTGGAGGGCTGCAGTGATAGTTGACTTTGTGGAACTTTCTCCCATCTCCCTACTGCATCTCTGGAGCTCAGCCACAGTGATCTCTGTCTCTGAGCTCCTTGGGCAGTTCCTTTGACCTCATGATTCTCATTTGCTCTGACATGCACTGTGAGCTGTGAGGTCTTATATAGACAGGTGTGTGCCTTTCCTAATTAAGTCCAATCAGTTTAATTAAGCACAGCTGGACTCCAATGAAGGAGTAGAACCATCTCAAGGAGGATCCGAAGAAAATGGACAGCATGTGAGTTAAATATGAGTGTCACAGCAAAGGGTCTGAATACTTATGATTATGTGATATTTCAGTTTTTCTTTTTTTAATAAATTTGCAAAAATATCTACATTTCTGTTTTTTTTCTGTCAAGATGGGGTGCTGAGTGTACATTAATGAGAAATAAAATGAACTTTTTTGCTTTTAGCAAATGGCTGCAATGAAACAAAGAGTGAAAAATTTAAAGGGGTCTGAATACTTTCCGTACCCACTGTAGTTTGTCCACAGATTCACTGCATATAAATAACATTGATACAAGGAGCAGCAAATAAAATAAAGCCAAGCAAAGGCTACACAAGGGAACAGTGAGTATTTAGCACTGCTGTGGATGTATCTGCAGATAATTTTTGGAAGCTACAGTTGTGCTAAAAAGTTTACATACCCTGGCAGATTTTTTGGCCTTTTTTCAGAGAATATGAATGATAACACAAAAACTTTTTCTCCACTCATGGTTAGTGGTTGGTTGAAGCCATTTATTGTCAAACTTCTGTGTTTTCTCTTTTTAAATTATAAAGACAACCAAAAACATCAAAATGACCCTGTTCAAAAGTTCACATACCCCAGTTCTTAATGCCGTGTATTGCCCTCTCTAACATCAATGACAGCTTGAAGTCTATTGTGGTAGTTGTGGATGAGGCTCTTTATTTTCTCAGATGGTAAAACTGCCCATTCTTCTTGGCAAAAAGTCTCCAGTCCCTGTAAATTCCTGGGCTGTCTTGCATGTACTGCGCGCTTGAGATCTCCCCAGAGTGGCTCAATGATATTGAGGTCAGGAGATTGAGATGGCCACTCCAGAACCTTCACTTTCTTCTGCTGTAGCCAAAGACAAGTCGACTTGGCCTTGTGTTTTGGATCGTTGTCATGTTGGAACGTCCAAGTACGTCCCATGCGCAGCTTCCTGGCTGATGAGTGCAAATTTGCCTCCAGTATTTGCTGATAACGTGCTGCATTCATCTTTCCTTGAACTTTGAGCAACTTTCCTGTGCCTTTGAAGCTCACACATCCCCACATCATCAGTGATCCACCTCCGTGCTTTACAGTAGGAATGGTGTTCCTTTCATCATAGGCTTTCTTGACACCTCTCCAAATGTAATGTTTATGGTTTTGGCCAAAAAGTTAGATTTTTGTCTCATCACTCCAAAATATTTTGTTCCAGACGTTTTGAAACTTGTCTCTGTGCTGTTTGGCGTATTGAAGGCGAGATTCTTTGTGACATTTGCGCAGTAATGGCTTTCTTCTGGCAACTTGACCATGCAGCCCATTTTTCTTCAAGTGCCTCCTTATTGTGCATCTTGAAACAGCCACACTGATAGTTTTCAGAAAGTCCTGTATTTCAGCTGATGTTATGTGTGGGTTTTTCTTTGCATCCCGAACAATTTTCCGGGCAGTTGTGGCCGAAATTTTGGTTGGTCTACCTGACCGTGGTTTGGTTTTTACAGAGCCCCTGAGTTTCCATTTGTTAATCACAGTTTGAACACTGCTGACTGGCATTATCAATTCCTTGGATATCTTTTTGTACCCCTTTCCTTTTATACAGTTGAACTACCTCTTCCCGTAGATCCGTGGACAATTCTTTTGCTTTCCCCATGATTCACAATCCAGAAATGTCAGTGGCTGGAGGAAAGATGCAACAGTCTGTCTGGATCCCAGAAACTCACTCAGCTTTTATGCACACACACTGATTACAAGCAAACAGGTCACAGGTGAGGATGTTACCTTTAGTAGCCATTCAAACCCCTGTGTGTCAACTTCTGGGCATGTTATCAGGCTAAAATCACCAGGCTATGTGAATTTTTGAACAGGGTCATTTTGATGTTGTTGGTTGTCATTATGATTTAAAAAGAGAAAACACAGAAGTTTGACAATAAATGGCTTCAACCAACCGCTAACCATGAGCGGAGAAAAAGTTTTTGTGTTATCATTCATATTCTCTGAAAAAAGGCCAAAAAACCCAAAAATCTGCCGGGGTATGTAAACTTTTTAGCACAACTGTAGATAATCCCTTTAAATCGAAGTCTCTTGTGTATGTGGTCTCCAGGTTATATTTTAAGCAATAATGTTATATTCTGCATATAATTCAAAACTTTGGAAAACTGAATGAGCAAAAGATAAATGATTGTCTTTGTTACATCTATCTGAGGCCCATATTCCCAACTATAATTTTTTGGGGCTGAAATGGGAATAGACCCCAGTGAAGGGAGGGAGAGGTATACCCTGAGGCATATTCTTTTACATCCATCTGCTGCGATCCATTCCCATTTCTAATAATTCATGAAATCATTATGAAGTCAGTTGGGGGACATGAATTTCTTGCATAGATAAGGCACTCTTCTGAACCTTTTGTCTTTTTAAAGTTCAACATTTATGATCTAATGTTCATATAATATTGATCTAGATAATAGAATAAATCATTCATTGTAAACGGTAATTTTATCCATTTACAAATGATGAAATAATGGAGCAAATTATTGAATGGTGATGGACTTTGTCCAGGTGTAAGTATAAGGCAAACACATTAGCAAGAACCTCATGGAAACATGCGAAGGTAAAAAATAATTACCTTCAGTAAAGATCACATTTGGCATGGAAGGAGGGATGACTAAGTCTGGATATTTATATGATATTATTAAGAGCAGTGTCGGATTAAGACTACTGTGGGCCCTGGGCTATATAAAGATTGTGGGGCCTCCATCGGGTGAAAGTTGACAGGACCCTTTAAATGGGTTGAGTAGAAGCTGAATGAACATTCATTGAAATGTTCATTCTCAAACAATTCCCAGTGTTAGGTTGGAACTATACATTGCAATGCTATTCACGCAACATACACCCAGGATGCTGCCAAACCCAGGGATCAGATGAGAGTAGCTGAAGGCAATATTATTTGTAATAATAAAATGTAACAATAAATTGTAAAATGCTCCAACTCTAGGAGCTTAACCCCTCAGATGCTGTGATTAATAACAATCATGACATCTGGATGGTTAGGGGGCAAGATTCCACCCCCTTTCACCCCTTGGGTCCACCATGATATTGCAAGGCTTCCTGGCTGCCTTTCTCTATAACACTTAGGGAATCTATGTACCATGTGCTGTAATACAGTTTTTAAAAAGTATAAAAAAATAAAAATTAAAAAACCCTTTCCCAAAGTCTGCACTATGTAAAAATAATGTTATTTATTCTGTATGGTGAATGCCTTAAAAAAAAAAACATATACCAAAAAGCGCAAATTAATGTGTTTTGGTCACACAAAAAAAGCAATAAAAAGTGATCAAAAAGCTTCACATACCAGAAAATGGTACCAACCAACACTACAACTTATCCCACAAAAAAAAAAGTCCCCATATAGCTTGGTCAACACAAAAGTAAAAAGGATAGAGGGTTATTTGCTGATTGTCGGGGTCCAACCACTGGGCCCCCCACCAAACACAAGGATTGGGGTGTTCTGGCCTTCAGTTTGAAATGTACACCATAGCTCCTTTTATTTCAGTGGGAGGCACCAATGACAGTTGAGCGCTATACTTTAGCTATCTCTGCCACTTTGCAATAAAATGAATGGGGAAGCGGCGCACATCTCAGACTTGCTGAATTCAAGCTCAAGTGCAAAATATCTCAGTTCTTGTGGTTGGTAGGATAGGGTGAAACCTCTTCTTACTGGAATACCCCTATAAATGTTACTGTAAATGCTTCTCCTGCCGCAAGTATTATGAAATTGATGAATAAATTTACCAACTGGATTTTATTCTTTTGTAGGTGCCTCAGGAAATCATCCAGAAATGATTGTAGGAGTGACATCTGGTGTCACAACCGAAGAACTGCATGATATTAATGGGAAAACAATATGCATTTTCATCAATTCACTGCATATAGTGTAGATGAAGTAAAGGACAGCTGCTGTTATTTACATAGCTAAAAGGATACATGATGTATCTGTAAAGTACACATATACAAGTCATTTAACCTTCTGGAAGCCATCTATCATCTAGTCTTCAAGTACATACTGTCAGTGTGTTCATTGTCTTCTTACAGGATGTACTAAAATCCCAGACTGTTGGAGAAACAATGACTTAGAGGACTGTGGCTTACATCTATGCTCCCTACCTAAAAGCATCTTCCTATGCACAGACAGGCTGACTGAACTCCAGAAGGCATATCCTTGAGTAAAAAGTGGTCTGTTTCCTACTGCACTAGTATTAAACCCATATTGCATTTTTGCATATATGATACTATAGATCTTTTTACAAAAGGAGCCCAGTATGCCGCTAATAGAGTCTCACCTGCGGGCAGCACGTTATAGAGCAGGCGGAACAGAGCAGATCAATATATAGTTTTGTGTGGTTAGATTCAGTAGGCCATACCACAGACTCTGACTCTCTCTATATTTCGACTCAAACTCTTGTTCTCAGACTCCAACTCCTTCCTAAAAGTCTGAAAGTCATAGCCAGTCAAGAGCAGTAAAAATCCTCAAAAAGCCAGTTCTTGAGTTCCTATGAAAGTAAATATGCAATAAACTATGCATCTAGTTACTTATACAATATGAAAAATAGCCCTGAATTTTCTGCTCTTTGTATGCTTTCTAGTCCAGTGGGCGGTCCTACTGTGTGACTGACAGCTACCTCTGTATGTACATTCATGTAGGGAAGGTCATCAGTCACTGAGTAGGAACACTCACTGGACATCTAAGTATAGAAAGAGCAGGGATTTAACCCTTTAAGGGCACTGGGTAAAAGTTTATCTGGCTTGTTCTCAGGATTAGCCATAAAAGCCCAAAAATCCCTTGACCAATCAGCTTTATGGAGCCTCTTCTGGCTCCTGTCCTATATACAATACGATGCTGGAAGCAGAAAGCTTCATCCCCTGCATACTGGCCGACTCCTTAACTGCAGCTCAGCTCCCAGTGATTTCAATGGGTGCTCAGCTGCAGTGATGGTGCTGGACCGTTACAGAGCTTTCTTCTTCTAGCCCTCTATTGTGTACAGGATGGGAGGCAGAAGCCGCTCCATACAGCTGATTGGGGGGGCAACAGCTGGTTCCTGGACCAATCGGGTATTTATGGCTTATCCTGAGGAGTGGCCAGACAAAGCTTAACCCTGGACAACCCCTTTTCCGTTTATGTTCCGTTTCCGGAAGGGGAAAACGGAATGTCACCTATACTAAACCCCCACCCCCACCCCATCATACTTACCTGTCTTTCGGTCCGGACATTCTGGGCGCAGGATGTCACTTCTTCTGGGCTCCAGCTCTATTGCACAGGTGTGGGCGGTCGACAGATTTGAAGAAGCTGTGACATCCCGTGCCCAGAAGGTCCGGATCAGAAGACAGGTAAGTATGATGGGGTGGGGTTGAGTTAGTTAGGAAGGGCTAGTAGTGGGTGGGTTAGCTAGGGAAACAGGGAGGGGGTATGAGTGAGAAAGGGAGGGGGAGGGAGTGGGGAGTTGGTGTGAGTCATCTCTGAATGGCCCAAAGCATCATGGTAGTTGTAGGAAAACAGAACAGGAAGATGGCCATGTAAACAAATGCAGAAGATGCCAGAAGCTCACAGAGAAACCCAGAAATCACTCAAAACACTGCTAAAGGTATTTGGGTGCACTTATTAACTTATTAATAGCACTAACAGAGCTTTTTTGAAAAATTATTTTTTTTGCCGGGAAAAACCCCTTTGACGCTCGCCGACTTTTCATATTTTCTGTTTCACCTTCCAAAATTCATGTTTTTTTTTTATATTGATTATGGCATCTGAATGGTTAATCTTCTGGAGTTGGAGTATTTTCTGACTCCGGCAGTTAGTCTCAGGTCCCGGATGTATTATACACAATCAAAAGCCAGAAACAAGCTAGCAGGTACAGCTCATGTGCCTGCAATATCGACGCACTGTACTATTATGGCACTGAGCTTTAATTATACACTCAGTGTGAAGTAATACTAAAGTGCAGAGCATGAAGGGGTTAAATGAATGACATACAAATTATACAGAATCTTTTCCCACAAAACTATATTATATATCAATTTGTTCAACTCCTCCTGATCTATGAACATGCTGAATTATAGGAGGTTCCCTTTAATGTTTAAGAAATTTCTATTAAACTTCCTTATGTGATCCACCATTCTACATCTATAGATAGACGCCATTTGTTTTTCATTGTTTATTATCTTTCTCCAGGAGAAAATGAGACAACAGCAGATTTTCAGGCTGATAAATAAAACCTCTGCATAACTGTGGTGGGATGAGATCAGACAAGAAAAATGAGAAACAGAAAAAATATTGCCCTAACTATTCTAACGGTGACCGTTCTATACAATACATTTCAATGAGATCAGATCCGCGGTCACTTGATTCATTGCAGAGATTTCCTAAACTGTATGTAATACATAAAACAGAAGAGACGGCGGCTACATGCAGTACAATGGAACAGAGTTCACTATACGGAGGATTTCAAATTGTACATTAAATTTGCATTTCTAACAGAAACACCTATGGGTCTAAAATATGGAGTCCATCATAAAATAAAAAATTAAATATACAGAATTCCAATCAGACAAAAAAAAACATTATTGCTAGTGAGAAGCGTTTTCATCTTGTGTTACATCCACCAAACTGATTCTAGTCATTTTGTCAGGTGGAGATTAAGAAACGTGCAGGGAAGGCCGGCCACAAGTCCAGCTTTGGCGCTGCCATTCTCTACTTGGTGCGATCTGGAGGGAGACTATCGGTGAGGCATTTCAGCTGCTCTTCTCCCAGTTTGATTTTGTCTTCTAGTTCCCGCTGCTCGAGAATGAGTGCCGATTTCATCTTCACAAAGTGCTCATAGTCTGCAAGGTTTTCCTCATTGAGATAACTAGCCAAAATGTCATAGACCGTGCGCTCACGGCGGTCCAAGTTCTCTTTCAGTTCCTTTGCATCTTCATGCTGTCTTGTCAGCAACTTTCTCTTCTCAACTAATGTCCGCTGAAAAAAAAAAGGAACAAGTGTTGATTAGAAGATACGATTATTAATAAATGCAAGTCTATTTCTGGTCATGCACTTAAGATGTTAAATGCTTGTTTGGTCGACTGCTATTCCTTCTGCCCCTTCCCCCCCCCCCCAATTTACATGGGCATTAATTTCAGCCAAATGTGCATGCTGTCTTATTAGAAGAAGAAGGTATGCCCCTGCCAGATGGTCCTCAAAGAGAATGCCAGACGGTTGGCCAGTCCCACCAAGATCTGCAGGCTCGCCTAACATTTATCTAATGTGTATGGCCACCTTGAAGGAGTTTTCTGGGCCCCAACAGCGGTCTAGACTACTTGTATCTAATTGGTCAAGGTCCAACAACAGGACTCCACACCAATGAATCACCACAGATGCCTCCGGCACCGGAAGTAGTTTTGCTCCTATTCATGAAGCCCCATCCACTATATACCGGTGATGCTGGGTTACTGCAGCTCTGCTCCTATTAGTTGAACAGGAGCAATGCTGCTTTGACTCCATCCACAGAAATAACTTCAGACACTTGGACTAGTTGATCAGTGCAGGGTCTGGGTGTCAGACCCCTCACTGATCAGATATTGATGGCTTATCCTGTGGATAGGTTTTCGGTATAAAACATGCTGGAAGGCCTGGGAAACCCCTTTAAACATGCACAAGTTAACAATCATTTAAACATAAAGTCAGTATCAGTCCTATGCGGTATGGGAAGGACAATCTCAACATTATCAAAAGACTCTTACTACCTCCATATGGATTACAGTGCAAGATAAAGGTTGTCACTGAAATTTACAGTTGTCAAGAG
The DNA here is from genome assembly GCA_947044405.1 of Leptodactylus fallax. Taxonomy (NCBI): domain Eukaryota; kingdom Metazoa; phylum Chordata; class Amphibia; order Anura; family Leptodactylidae; genus Leptodactylus; species Leptodactylus fallax. Next base: position 3,930,561 of record CAMRHE010000177.1, on the reverse strand, counting down.
ATAGATGTTCATTATGCTGAATTCAGGATGACCAAAAACATAATGAACCCATAATGAACATAATGATCTCATTGGTGACATCATGAGTTTGCCAGCAGGAATGTGACCAAATCAGAAAACTTGATATTCTAAACCAACACTATTCCTATGGCCACCACGAGCTGGAGCTGACTTGATGGCTCTTAGTTATGACACTTGTACATACCCTTTCTTCTGCGGAGGCACTCTCATCCAGGTTATTAAGAGCATTTTCCACCCGAGCGAGACGTCCAGAGAGTGATAACAGTAGGTTTACTATTTTTTCCAGATCACCAATGAACATTCGAAACTTGTCAAATTCGTTCGGTTTGCAGACTTCTTTCACTATGATCTCAACCTCCTCCCCAAGAGCATTGTTACACTGGATGTCCTCTAATAAAGTTTCTCGCGCCTCACGTAGAACATGTAGCTTCTTACTGATGCTGTCTATGAGTTCTTGCTGTGGCGAACAGAGAGTAAAAAACATGGTAAATAATCATACACATAATATACTGTACATAGTCATTTATTATATATACATACACACAAAATATAAAACATATACATGTATTAAAATAAAACAATTCCATTTGTCAACGAATAAGTTACAGGAACAGACTACTGGAGATCAGGATGCAGATATGGAGCTCATAGATTAAAATAATCCATTAGCAAGTGTCCAAATGTGTCTGAACGCTATGTTGGTTCCAGCAATCGAGCTACAAAATTGTCATTGGCTATATTAATGTCCAATCCCAGGACCTTCCTATCTAATCTGATGTAAATGATCACCTTAGCACAATGGTGGAGATTTAGAAAGATCAGAGTTTTCAACGTTAGTCTTCATATTTCCTGTGCTGGTGGAGGATGCGTCTGATTTAAGATGAGGCGCATGCTTTGGCCGTGCATCTTCACTAAAATCTATGCCATCTATGAGCATCATTTACACAGGTTTTCTAGCATAAATGATAATAAATCTAACAGGGCCAGTGAGCCGCATGGCATGAGAGTGTAAAATCACAATTTTTCTGTAAAACACCAATTTACAGTTTTCCACTCTGCATTCTCCATTTCTAATTTTCAGATATCCTTTTGGTGAAAGTCATTGACCATCTATAAAAATGCACCTCTTACCTCGAAAATAAGCATCTGAATGTTACCACACAAAGTCAAAGAATAATCCCATGTGTTGACTACACAATACAGCTAAATCGGGACCCAAATAACAACATACAATACCTAAATGTACAGTGTTCACATAACACTGCCATATTCAGCACACAATATACCTCCATTGTCCAAATACTACCAAGTTGTTCCATAATACTGCATTTACATAAAGAGACCATATAATACTACCATACAGTGCTTATATCATCAACAGTATGCAAATAATACTCACTTACAGTGGTCACATAATAATACCATATAGCATCTACATAATACTGATAACAAAACTCATACACCTCTACAGGATAATAGGGGTTTCAATCTTCTTAACATCTAAGGCAATAAGGAGTTAATGGTAAGGGTACAATAATGGTAATGGTACAATAATGGTAATGGTATGGGCAAAGTGTTAAAGGAACTAATGTATCATGTCAGTTAGTAAAGGGTGCAAGAGAGATTAAAAACTGCATCCCTGGTGGCATGGGGTTTAATGCACAAATACGTACATGCTCTAGGGTGGCAAAAAGAGACATCCCTGGTAGTCCAGGGCTATAAAAGAGTTAATGGAGACATTTCTGGTGCATCCGCATATCAACTCATTTTGGGTGGAAATCTGTTTTTCCACATTGCCTCTTTATTGTTTAGAGAGAGACTTGGAAAAGAATGCTAAATGGCTATTAGACTGAAAATGAATTCTGCAGTAATATTTTACAATAGCAGGTTTAAGCCGTTCACTTTCGTTCAGCTCATCTCCGAGGGAACACCGCATAATAAATCTATTCAAGAGATGAGCTGGCCTGGCTTGTGCTCCGGCCCAGAGAAGATAATGCACTATAGCTGAGGCATGAATAATCTGCCGAGGAAAATCCACGTACAGGACAGTCACTAGGCAGCCTCATAAAATAAGCTGCCAGGGCTTTCTGCTTTTACAGGAAAAGACACTTTACCTTGTAATAAACAAAACACGTTAAAGGGGTTGTCCGACTCTGTGTTTTAATGTTTATTAGGGGCTAGGAACATAAACTTTTCTCCCTGGACCTCAGTTCCCAGTGGTGGTAGCTATTGTGTTAAGTACACAGGTCCCCCGGCTGACACGTGCAGTTTGTGAAGAGGTCACCACTGAGACCTGTGATTGGCTGCAGCGGTCACCTAGCTTAAACGGAACGTCATTGCTGACTTCAGCCAGGTGGACCTGTATACTGAAGACCAGAGCTACCGTAGCTGGAAACTGAGGCCCAAGGAGGAAAGTTTTTTTAATGTTCATGGCCCTTTCAGCAACCCTATTAAACATTAAAACAAAGAGCAGGACAATCCCTTTAAAAGTGGTCATGTGAGGAGAGAAAAGTTGTCACAGTGTATTCACTGGACTGGATACCCAGTCTCTCTCTCTTTATATATATATCATTTGGAAGGAGTTTGGGATGGGGGGGGGGGGAAGATGGTGGCTGGTGGGCCATCATCTGTATAAGTGAAGATGGTGGCTACACTACTCCAATACAACAGATGTGATTTCCTTTTGCCATAAATGTCACTGGCTTTTTTTAACCTTGTTCTTGACAATCTTTATTATGCAACGCCAATACAGTAATACCTCGTACACTTGCGATTCCGAATTTGCGAATTCACAGATTCGCGATATTTTTTTGGCAACTAACATATATAGATTTTGCTCTTTTTTCTCAGATCTGTGAAATTTAATTAAAAAAAACACCTTCGCTATTGGGTAGTAGCGTCCTGTTCGTTACGTACCCGGTAATTAGTTTCATTTTACTGTGAGTGTATAAGAAAAATGAATGAATGTATTAATATACAGTACTGTACAGTATACTTTAGTATACTGTACAGTACTGTAGGGTAAAGTTTATTGATATTTAGGGGTTAAACATTAGAAATCGGCATTGTAAGCGCTTCTAAGCGCTTGTACCAAACATTCGCGATTCCTCGCGATCCGCGACCCGCTCTGTAACCTAACCTCGCGAATGTACGAGGTATTACTGTATATTAACTAATATCTCATGCTAACAGAAAAAACATGAATGGACATAAAACAATTGTAGAGATATGAAAAGGAATGGTGTAAGTTTACACAATGGTGTAGCATTCAGGAATATGGAAACCACCTCCATTATTTTTATTATCACCATCATCCCATTTACAGAAGACAAATATATGGGTGGTGACACAGTGCTACATGAGGTTTTATCTTGTTTTTTTATTATCACCATCATCCCATTTACAGAAGACATATATATGGGGGGGGGTGACACGGTGCTACATGAGGTTTTATCTTGTTTTTACCAGTTAGAACATGGCACGGTACAAAAACAAGAGTATGATCTAATGCTCTACTATTAAAGTGCAATTCTCAGCAGTCATGTACATTTAATAGGTTTAGCTTTAATAGGTTACGTCTATGCTAAGTTTAATAGGTTACATATGCTACAGTTTATCCCTGCACTGTCACAGTCCTCACCTTTTTCTCAAATAGATTGTGGTCCAGCTCATCCTCTGAGCTCTCCTCAATGTGCTGATGTTCCTGCATATCTTTCATTTTAATAAGGAGCTCGGCTTTAGGTGCAGATGTGCTGTAGTATGTAGAGCTGGTGGTCAGAGAGATGGCGGCTGCTGCTGCTGCTATATTCGGGTCTTCTTTTCTGTGAGATATAACTCATTTTATTCAAGATGACATAACATGATATATCTTTACACAGGATACACACAATCAATCGATAAAACACAATTTATAGCAGAAATGTAACATGGTAGAGGTTCTTAAATGCACTGGTTCTTGCTTTGAATGGTATCATCCACTAGGGGGCGACTAAGCAGCACTGTATTTCATGCAATAAATGATTCATATAACAATTAAGTATATAAAACAACAATCATCATAAATGCAGTTACCATATAAGCATTGATAATAAAACTTAGTAAACAGGTCAGCAAGGTTGTGCTGATCCAACTGGAAATAGTACACCAAGCCTTTTAGACCTGCATGCCTTCCCTTCTGTTATTTATGGCAGCTGATGTCGGACCTACAACTACTGACTACTTTAAAGGTCCATGTTGGTCTGTTGTCAAGGCTATAAAATTTACATTTATTTTTTTAAGTAATAAATTGACATGATTATACATACTTTTCCTCTGGAGGCCTGGGAGATGGAACCTTTGGATGCATCTTTCTACGCTGCTGAGCTTCTTCAAGAAGATGTTCATCTTTTGCAAATATTCCTTCCATAAGGTCCATTGTGGTCATCATTTTGGCATTGGGATCTAAAATGTCTGCGAGTGATTTATCTTTTCCTACGATTTCTCTTACCAGTTCCTCGGACTTTAGATCAGCATAGATCAAATCTTTGCCCTTTGAGTTACCAGGTGTCAGAGATGGATCAGGACTTGCGTTCTCTACGAAATCCAGGACTGACTGACTGTTGGTTGCTCTGGACTGGTCTTCTGCATCATGGTCATATCTTGTATAAGCACAAAATCGGGAATATGACTGTTCAGATGTGCTGAGGGTTTTGATTTGGTCTTTGGAGAGACCGGTGGGTAAGGCAGGTGGCTCAATGGCACTCAACAAGTTATTCCTGCTTTCCTTCTCTGCATAGCTTTCTGAATGGACTATTTTAATGGGAACCATCTTCACTGTGGTGTTGTCAATCACTCTTTCAATTCTGAGCAAAAGAAAAAAACACAAACACAGCATTTTCTTAGTCAAATGAACACAAAACAAACAAGAACAACATGGATTACGTGTCTTTAGAATGAATCCACAAGCTTTGCTAAAATATAGTTTAGATGTTACACAACCTAAATGCTATGATTTTGTGTTCTATGAAATTACATGGCAGGGTTACTCAAACCCCAAGTAACATGAAAATAATTCAAGTTTTCTTATTTATGCACAAAAATGCACACACTAAAATTGGTAGTTTAAGAAAATTCTGAGGGTCAAATGAAGGCTAAGCGGATATATTCAACTTTAGCAATAAAGAAGAAAGAACATCACATTTAAAAAAAATAATTATATTTTCACAAAATATAACCTAAAGGGATTGAATGTCAGAGATTTTCCAAAAAATTTTTCAGAGCAGAAAATGTTATATAAAAAAAATAATAAAATCAAAGACTTTGTTTGTGCCTAATGTCAGGAATATACTTTCAGGACCAATGAATGATGCAAAACAAGCAAAAAAAAAAAACTCCCAAAATATACCTGGTATTGCTGTGGCTATAAATAAACCATACTATTTAGGCTGGGTTCACACCTGCGCCCGCTTTCCGTTCAGGAATTTCGTTCCTCATTCCGCTTGAAAAATGCGGAGAGAAGCCCTGCAAGCAGCACTTTTCTCTCCGCATTTTTCGGACGGACAACATTAAAGTCTATGGGGTCCGCAGATAACTGCTTTTTAAGCGGATCGGGTATCCCTTTTTTTGGGTCCCAAAGCTAACACGAAGAACGGAAACCCGAACACAGGTGTGAACCTAGCGTAACATAACACCTTAACTATTCCACATGGTGAACGTAGTTGAAGAGAAAAGCCAGTATTGGTGTTTTTTAGTCACACTGCCACCAAAAATGGAATAAAAGGAGATTTAAAAGTCTCCCCCCAGAATGGTACCAATCATATGTAGCACAACATAAAAAATGACAAATTTGCTATTGCTGAAATTTTATTTTTTATATCTTATTTATTTATTTATTTGAGGAGCACAAACTAGCTTAGTTGGCTATAGGTGCATTCACATCTGCATTCTTTCATCTATTCTTTTTTGTTTTGCAGGACCAGATGAATTAAACAATAAAGACAGTCTGTTTAATGACTGACAACAACGGATCCCAACGACCCCACTGACTATAATAGACATAATAGTCAGACTAATGACAGTACCTTGCAGCTCTATTTTATGCAAATTAGCTGAAAAAAGCTTTAGGGGTATTTCTACTGCCAGGGCTTTGCTGTCCACTCTATATAATAGGCCCTAACTGCAGACAAAGTGTATGGAAGATATCAGTGAAGCAATGGGGGGGGGGGGGGGGTAAGGGGGGTGAAGCAGGGGTCGATTCTCTAGAGCAGAGAGAGTGAGGCTCCAGCAGGAGAAGAAACGCCCCTAAAGTCTTTTAAACTAATTTGCATAAGAATGAAACATAGATTTTCATGAAAATGGAGCTGCAATACAGACTAAGAAAGGCATTTTTGGAAAGTGTAGAAGTGAAAAATCGTTTTGCTGACAGACTCCCTTTAAACATATACTTTTTATTCCCTTTTTGTTGAAGAGCAGCTTTTAACCCTTAATTATGACTTTCGCACTACTACAAACCAGCGTTTCACTAAACTGTTAAGACAAAGTGTTCCCATACAAATGGCATGGTGTCAGTATGGTGCATCTGTGTGTGCAGTGCCCCAGATTTGTCTGCACCCAGCACCTGAATCCCTATAGAAGTAGCTAGAGCCGTTTTAGGAACGTGGATCCCATTTCAGTGAATTATACATTTTCTCTATTTGACTGGTTAATGGTCGTAAAATAAAACCCTATTCTTAGCAAAAAATTTGCTCAGAGCTATTGACATTGAAAGGGCGAATAATGGATACAATTGTACTTGAACAACCAGAGATAAACTGGACAGCAGGGACCAGTCATGTGTACTCAGAAGACCTGCTTTTTTATAGATCCAGCACCATATGTGATCTTTAAATGACCTTTCCATTTTCTCCCCGATTTCATTTTTAATGCAAGCTGGAAAAAGGAAAAAAAGCAATCGCTAAATGCCGAGAGAAGACAAAAACCTATTGGCTAATACCAGCAGATGGAAAAACAATCAACTTTTTCCTTACTAAATTTTCCAGCAGTTTGTAACACGAGGCTTCCTGAGTCACTGTACTTTTCACATGGATAATTTGGGAACGTAAATGGCCTAATCTTTCACTCTGAAATATTACCAAGATGAAAGTAAGTCCTGTCTCAAAGAAGTTATATTTCTATGATTTTTTTTTTTTTTGTGGCCTCAATTATCCACAATCTCTGGCATTATACGTTTATTAAACTGCGGCCTATTTATATAAAGTAACTGCACATACGTAACAGAAGTGATATGTTAGATTTCCTCTAATATCCAAAACGTGCAGCAATAAAATGTCGCATATGGAAGATCTGAATAATAACTGAGGGGCTGTCCCATTCTAGAACCCCCCTTTTTGGCATGTGTGCACTGCTGGTCCTCCAACCAGCTCCCCGGAAAACAATTATGGCAGGGGAATCTTGTCTTTTAAAGACTTATCTTCACACAGTGTTTTTCACATGGATTTGTGCTTGGATTGTGTGTGAGAAAACACATCGGATGGCCACACACCGATTAGCGCAGTTGAATAAAGCTACAGTGGGTACGGAAAAAGTATTCACACCCCTTTAAATTTTTCACTCTTTGTTTCATTGCAGCCATTTGCTAAAAGCAAAAAAGTTCATTTTATTTCTCATTAATGTACACTCAGCACCCCATCTTGACAGAAAAAAACAGAAATGTAGATATTTTTGCAAATTTATTAAAGAAAAACTGAAATATCACATGGTCATAAGTATTCAGACCCTTTGCTGTGACACTCATATTTAACTCACATGCTGTCCATTTCCTTCTGATCCCCCTTGAGATGGTTCTACTCCTTCATTGGAGTCCAGCTGTGTTTAATTAAACTGATTGGACTTGAATACGCAAGGAGGAATGGCAGAGGATCCCCAAATCCAGATGTGAAAAACTTGTTGCCTCATTCCCAAGAAGACTCATGGCTGTACTAGCTCAAATTGGTGCTTCTACTCAATACTGAGCAAAGGGTCTGAATACTTATGACCATGTGATATTTCAGTTTTTCTTTTTTAATAAATTTGCAAAAATATCTACATTTCTGTTTTTTTTCTGTCAAGATGGGGTGCTGAGTGTACATTACTGACAAATAAAATGAACTTTTTTGCTTTTAGCAAATGGCTGCAATGAAACAAAGAGTGAAAAATTTAAAGGGTTTGAATACTTTCCGTACCCACTGTATATCTGCTTATGGACCCATTGCAGTTTAAAGGGGTCATCCGCTCTCTAATACTGATGGCCTAGCCATAGGATAGTTCATCAATATTAGATGTGCGACAGTCTGACACCCAGGACCCCACAGGTCAGCTGCTCCAATACAGTACGGCTGATCATGTTTACATGCCAGGAGCTGCGCTGCTCACGTGCCTACAGCTTTAGGTACTGTAGCGCTTCCCCACTGAAGTATATAGGTCAGTGCAGCAGTACCTAAAGCTGTCGCTACACTTTGAACCTCCATTTTTTAATATCAAAAACAAAAAATAAAGAAAAAAAAAAGTTTAGTTTTACTGTATATTTTGTTTCTTTTTTGGCAAGCCATTACCTGGCCAAGCTTTCATCTTGAACTAGAAGGGGAGGCTTATCTGTAAGCTTCTGAGGAGCAAATTGAGGAGATGGTGATCGTGATGGCTCCATCCCAGGTTTCTGAAGAGAAGAGGGTTTTGAGGACACTTCAGTCTCAGAGCTGTTGTGCTTTTTGTCTAGGTGCTGGCTGACATTCTCTGATGACCCAGAAAGTCTAGGGTTGTGCAAAAGGACATTTAAATGTTTATCCAAAGGCGTCCCGGGACTGTGGACAGGAGTTGCTTGAGGTTTTACAACATCCGCACTGCCTGGGGAATAAGATGCACTTTTTCCATGAGACGGTGTCAATAAAGATTCTGTAGATGTAGCTAGAGATGATGTGGAACCGTTCTGCCGCCGGTACTTGTCAAGTTTTGGTGGTGGTGGCCTTTGAGGAGCTGGTCCACGCTTCTTATTCACTGGTACTGGGTCTTCCCTTCGATATTCCTCTCCCAACTGAGAGGGATTAGTAACAGACTGAGATTCTGAAATGGGGGCAGCTGAATAGCCGATATCCTTGCTCCGTAACCTTACATTTTCATTCACAAATCTGTAGTCACTAGGCAGTGTTCCAGACCTTGCTCTGCTTTGTTGGGACACATTTAGCGTATCTGATACTTTTGATGGTTCATCAGGCGCCTTCCTATTGTCTTCATAGGCAATGTTTTCATCTACTGATGCTGGATCAGCTTTATCTTCTATCTCCACAATCCTAAAACAAAACAAAAACACTTCAGAATTTTTTTTTTCATGGTATTAAAATGTAAACCGACCAAAACTACTGTAGCTTTATTAGTACCGATGATCTGATCATAACGTACTTAAAGATTATACTGTGTTGGCAGAAAATATCTAGAGGACGCCGGACTTGTAGAATGATTAACAGATGAACTTTCCTTCATACGTGACATATCACATTATGGCTACCTGGCTTCTGGGATTTGTCTAGCCCTGACCAAAACAACTGGTTTAAAGCTTTATTCACTACTACTTAGAATAGTAATATTGAATAAAGTATTAGTAACTTATTTTATATTAAAAAAAACACAGTAAGTGGCCGTCTTCCTGGTGGATTTGCACCAGTATTCTGAAAATTATTGCTGTACTGCTTTGGGCTTTTCTTTACTACTACTTTATTTTATATACAGATATATCTCTCTATGTGAAATTGCTTGGCTACGCTTGTAATAATGAAACATATTTTGTGTGGGTTTTTCTTTATTTTAGAAACACACTATACACTACTAATACACTATAATGGATGGTCAGAGCAGAGATACTCCCTATATATTAATTGGACTATTGTGTCATAGTAACTATGTAGGGACTGAAGAGTCTGAGGTAGCGAAGAGGGCTGATGATTTTTCTTTTTACAGACACTGTAACCCATCAGTACTATACTACATACAATATCTTGTTGCGATAAAGTCTACGCATCCATGTTGAATAAGCAGTATAAGTTTATATTCTTGGCAGCTACAAACAAAATACTGAATAAAGCCACAATATTTCACAGACTAAAATAAACTTAAAGTGGAGCGGTTATCAGACTATGATGCCTTATGTGTAGACAGCTTAATATGGGGACAGATCTGTTCTATTAGCCAACAGGGCAGAAAAAAGGTTCCAGTTTGGTTAATAGGAGAATCTTATAATATCTGCCATAGGAACGATCAGAGAATACACTGGACACATGGTTTATGAGTCTAGTGACTGGTGGACTGCGGTGTTTGTAGATACTCACCTGACAGTCTACGTTTGTTTGTCCGTTGGAGACTCTGAGACTGTGTCCACCAAAAATCAACGGAGGATTTTTTTCCTCTGCCGGATTCAGTTTAAAAATGACAGACCCCATTATAGCCAGTGGGGTCTGCCGGGCTCTATGCGTAACTGCTGTTTTAGCGGTACGTCTCTGTGTTGTTCCGTCCCTAAACAGTCCTGAACAATGGAGAAGAGAGGCTAGTGTGAACCTAGTGTGGACGTGGGGGAGCATTTCCATCATGAATACACTATAATAAACCGTGTGTCCGGTGTATTCTCTGATCACTCCTATTAACCATTTGGCACTATGGCCTTGGCCTCCAGAACTATGGGTTAAGTCACAAAAGTAGACATCTGTGACTTTTTGAGTCCATTTGCTCAAAAATTTTGCCCCACTCACTCCGCTATTTTTAAAAGTGGAGGAGAAAGTGGGCATGGTTAGCCTGCCTAGCCGTCTGTACTCCACATTTATTAACAGACTTTTTAAAAAAAAATCACAAAAAATGGTCGCAAACTCACTTCACTCAGAGATTGGCGTAGAAAGGGGAGTAAAATTTCAGGAAGTACGTGTCAGACTTATAGATGCACCTTCATGTGACATTTGATCCGTTTGGTGCAAATTACGTCTCCATAGACGCCATCAAAACTGCCTTTAAAATTCAGCTCTTGATAAATCTACCCCAATATCTTTTACTGCGGTTCTGGCTTATAGGAGAGTGAACCTGTCCCCATACTATGCTGCCATTACATAAGGAAGCATTAGATTGAGGATGACCTTGGTAAACTTTGGTGAAGAATGTTGTAAGGTTGAAGCAATATATATGGCAAAGCACATAGAACAGGAAGAATAGCAGTGAATGAAAAAAGATGCAAAGTACCTCAAAGGCTCAGAAAGATCGCAGAATTGTTCTGAAGCAGGAGACTGGAAAGAGACCGTATACCGAGAGAAGTAGCTGAAAGTGGATATAGCAAATTATTACAATTTATTCACATAATATGTATTATACTGCAGCAAGAAATCGGCTGGAAGCAAAGAAATATCGATAAAATTAATATCCGCAAAATACATGCTGTATAAAATTGAGAAGACAGGTATAACCCAACTAAGAACAGGAAAAATAAAGCAGTTTGCCACATAATCCTACCCTGTAAATTAAGAATTCCTTTAAGTGGTTGTACGACATTAGAAAATGGATGGTGGCGCTGCATGGATCTGAACACTTGCTTTTTGAACTCCAGGGGTTCCAAACATAATAATAATAATAATAATAATAATAATAATAATAATAATAATAATAATATAATAATAATAGTCCTTTAATAGTCCCACAATGGGGAAATTCAGTGTGTTACAGCAGCAAAGATAAGCAGATACAAATACAACATGTACAGGAATGTTCCAAGGTGAGAGGCATTACTTTGATAGCAGACAGACAGACAGGAGGTAGCGGGGGGGGGGGGGGATTTAACAGGAGATTTAACAGGCAGAGAGATATTTCAGTTCTCTGTGTGTAATGATCTCCGCTTAGGTCGGTGTTCGTTGTACAGCCTAACCGTGGTGGGGAGGAAAGACTTCCGATAGCGCTCCTTCTCACACTTAGGGTGAAGCAGTCGGTCACTGACAGTACTGCTCAGCGCGATCACAGTCTCATGCATGGGATGGGACTTCTCCTTCTGCATGGAGCTCACCACGGACAGTATCCTTTTGTCACCCACCACCTGCACTGGGTCCAGTGGGCTCCCCAGGACAGAGTAGGCCCTTCTAATCAGCTTGTCGAGTCTATTCCTATCCCTGGTTGATATACTTCTCCCCCAGCAGGCCACTCCAAAGAAGATGGCTGATGCCACTACCGAGTTGAAGAAAGTTCTAAGAAGTGCCCCCCGGATTCCAAAGGCTCTCAGCTTCCTAAGCAGGTAGAGCCTGCTGTGGCCCTTCCTGTACAGGGCCTCCATATGATCTGCCCAGTCCAGCTTATTATTAAGGAGCAAACCCAGGTACTTATAGGTGTTCACAATCTCGATGCCCGTCCCCAGGATGTCCACTGGTTTAGGAGGGCATCTGCCTTTGCGGAAGTCCACCACCATCTCCTTCGTCTTCCCCGCATTAATCTTCAGGTGGTTCCGGTGGCACCAGTCCACAAAATCCTGGTTCAGTTCTCTGTACTCCCTATCATCATCATCTGTGATGAGACCCACTATTGCAGAGTCGTCAGAATACTTCTGTAGGTAGCAGCTGGATGAGTTGCACCTAAAATCTGCAGTGTAGAGTGTGAAGAGGAAAGGTGCGAGAACCGTACCCTGAGGTGCCCCCGTATTACAGATCACGGTACCTGACACACAGTCTTGGGCTCTCACGTATTGAGGTCGATTTGTGAGGTAGTCTAGGATCCAGTTGGAGAGGTGGTGGTCTACTCCAGCAAGGCCCAGCTTGTCCCTCAATAACCTGGGCTGTATGGTGTTAAAAGCACTGGAGAAGTCAAAGAACATTATTCTCACTGTGTTCCCTGGTTTCTCCAGGTGAGACAGAGCCCTGTGCAGAAGATGGATGATGGCATCATCTACCCCAATGCCCGGCTGATAAGCAAACTGGAGGGGGTCCATAGCGGGGCTCACTAGAGGGCAGAGATGTGTGAGAACCAATCTCTCCAAGATCTTCATCAGGTGGGATGTCAGTGCTACAGGTCTGTAGTCATTGAGGTCCATAGGGTGGGGTTTCTTTGGAACTGGTACCACACAAGAAGATTTCCATAATTCAGGGACTATTTCCTGCCTCAGGCTCATATTATACATATATGTAATTATACCACACAGCTGGTCCCCGCAAGTCTTAATAAGCCTTGCACTGATTTCATCTGGCCCTGCGGCTTTCCTCGCATTGATCTTTTTCATCTCCTTCCTCACCTGGGTCCGTGTGAAGGTCAGACTGTGGCCAGATAAAGACGGATTTCTGGATTTACTGGTCTGTTGGGAAGTGGCCGCATGGGGAGAAGTCATTGTGGTGGGGGGAGCTGAAGGACATACTGGGGTGGGAGGAGCTGGTGTGTGATCAAATCTGTTGAAGAATAGGTTTAGTTCATTAAGCCAATTAACATCTGCCTCAATCTGGCAGACAGACTGTTTATGACCAGAAATTGACTTAAGCCCCTCCCAGACCCCCCTTATGTCTTTTCTTTCCATTTGCTTTTCCATTTTTTCTTTATAACTGGCTTTTCCCTGCCTGATTTGATGCCTCAGCTCCTTTTGTACTTCCCTCAACCCCTCCTTATCTCTTGTCCTAAATGCCATCTTTTTCTCCTTAAGTAGTGTTTAAGTACTAGTCAATTCACAATTTTATATTAGGAATGTGGTTGAAAATTGTACAAAAGAATGTGTAAATTACTTTTTTTATTTAATTCAGATTGGTCACATGATGCATAATCCGTCACATAACTTTGTATCCTGACACTTATGTAGAGAAAGGCCGGTGTGGTAAAAATGTGTCGTGGAGATGACAGCTGTGATTTGCCACTATCTAGACACCATACTGAAGGTCAGGAACACTATGTACGAATCCTTCACAATGTATGTATACTAGAGTTTACATTTGTGAGTGCGATAATAAATGCTAAAGATATCTATCCAGGTAAAAAGCTCATAGTCCTGTAAACTAAATCAAAAGTTATGAAAAATCAAATTTTTGGAAGCAGATGCTAAAACTGCTGGATATAAGTTAGTGCTGCCATAAGAAACATTTTGCAATGAGCTCATCATACATTGTCATGAAGAGCATAGTTTTTGCTTACACAGAGTCCGGCCTATGAAAGCAGAGCCAATGGCTCCAATCCATCAATAAGCAGAGCATTCTCTACTTTTTCACGAATCATGGGCCTCACTTGCCTGTAAACATAGTTTGTGTGAATAGAGCCATACAGTCACATATTGTAGGGTTTCAGATCATGATGTCCTACTTATTTTCAGAACATCGTACAACCCTATGGATTGATCCAAGACTGGTTCAGTAGATCCACAAGTGTTACCGACCCTAATACTAAAAATGACAACTTTGGTTAAAATCACAAGAATCAGAAAGGTAATAGTATTTTTGTTTCTTACAATATATACTGTGTGGGATAAATATCATGATAGTTTAACCATGCAATTGTTCTATTGGTCATACACTATACGGAGATATTACTGCTGCACTGTTACCCTCTATCTGAAACGTTTACAGGCCTGGGTGCCTACATTAGACTCCTGGCAGTCATGACAACCAATCGGCACCCAGTTATGACATCACAGGAGCACCGATCTGTGGCAAGATGGAGGCGTCCATTGACTCTTCAGGAATTACAGATTTTATGGATCCGTGTTATCTCCAATATGCTGACCATAAACTGCTATGGGCCCATATATTTATGTCCTGTGTCTTTTTCTGATGGATTAATTCCACTTATCCTTGTAGTTCCAAGTGATACTATTGATTCATGAAGAATAAACGGTTTGTGAGGGCGCTGTATCGGTCAAAGCAGAACATCTAAACTAGCTTATTCGCACAGTATACCAGATTATGAAAAAAGTGAGGGGGAGGGGGGTGTTAAAACAAGGAAAGAGAATAAGGAGAAAAAGAAAGAGGAGGGAAGAAATAAAGTTTAGCCTCAGGGAATCCAAGCCTGTTAAAGTGACCTGTCACTTTTAGGCCAGTTTCAGGCAGCCATAACATGGCTGCACTTTAGCATCCGTATTGCAACTGTATTAGCTGGCCAGAGTTCCCTCTAAGATGGGCAATCTTGAAAGGAAAGACTTAAATCTATTTACTAATGAGATCAAGACGACCAATGGCAGCTGTACTTATCTGCAAGATTTGGTATATTTTAATTCTATCATCTCCAGAGCGCATAACTAAGATGGAACAGTGACCTTGACTGCTGAACAGGATTTCAATCAACATAGAGTATTGTAATGGGTCTAGTAACATAAAATAAAGATGATATAAGATACAGCATTACTAAACCCAGAGGGGAAATTACAGCATCAATGTAGCAGCTCTGACCAATTATCAACACATAATGAACAGAAACACAAAAACTTTACACTTAAACTTTAAGCTTTACAGCCAAAACTGCATAAGATTCCGACATAAACCTGGTGTTCTAGGCAAAATTATATTTGATAGGTGTTTTGTGAAAGAATGGATCTCTTCTATGTGGGATGACAGGGATAGGACAAAGGACTAGACGTGTGTAACCCTGAATTATGAAATATAATATAATACACTGATATTTGAATGACTTTTGACAAGTTGTACCCCATGTAAAATGTAATGAATATGGACGATACAGAACGTTCCTGAACACAAGTCAGGTTTTAATTATCATGACAGCGATGACAGAGATGACAGATGAGTCTCCGCGTAACTTGCATTTCCCAATGAACATTTCACTTCTGAAAATCAACTGAGACATTTCTATGACAACTGCTGAAA
This sequence comes from Leptodactylus fallax, assembly GCA_947044405.1. Taxonomy (NCBI): domain Eukaryota; kingdom Metazoa; phylum Chordata; class Amphibia; order Anura; family Leptodactylidae; genus Leptodactylus; species Leptodactylus fallax. The sequence goes on along the minus strand of CAMRHE010000177.1, from coordinate 3,914,731 downwards.
TCGTGCACTACTGCCAGCCCACGGTTATCTCCGTTCTGGCTGAACGTCTGTGTTTCTTTAAAGCCACCATACATTAAAATCATTTTCACGGCCATAAAAACTTACATAGTTTGATGTATAGAAAGGTTTCCCTTTGCTTAGAAGCCCTATATCTAATTTGCTAAAGCAGCATTTTGTGCTCTAGAGCTGAAGTTCCTTCTGTACAAATAACAGCTATAGCGAGATTTTATTGCAGGTAAACAGATACACTATATGGCCAAAAGAACACTTGACCATCACACCTATATGGGCTTGTTACACAGGGGCGTAGTGTTAGGGGGTACAGAGGTATCAGTTGCTACTGGGCCTGGTGGCTAAGGGGGCCCAAAGACCCCATGACAGCATAACACCACACCAGTTTTATACATAGCACATGGTAAGTGTGGGCCCTTTTACAGATATTACACTACAACCCAGAAGCTTCTAGTTATGCCTCTGTAATGTTACATATCCCCTCCCACATCAGTAGATGCTAATATCCACTCAACTAAAAGTAACGGTGTGGTCAGACACGAAGAACTTGCTTCAGATTAGGGTAAGAATTCTTCCCAATGGTGTCTGATGGAGTTGAGGTCAGCTCTTTGTGTAGGCCATGTACGTTCATTCCTCTACCAAACTAGTGAAATCATATCCAGGCATTCACAAAGACCTGATCTACTAATATAGAAAAATTGGGCATAGCCAAAATACAAAGAAGAATAAAAATTCTGGTATACAATAGATAGCACTTCTATCAGGATCTACAATCTAAGGTGTAATGCAGAATCCGACCCTTCCCTGACAGCAGGTGCTGAGGAAATTAGGTTTAGGCATGCTTGATTTCAACATGCCCAATCCTTCATTTTCAAAGGAAATTAGTCACCGAGTGTGCATGTGTATGGGGAAGCTGGAAGGAATAGCTGGCAGCTGAACAAGCATTTGGCCAACATCTAAAGTGACCAGTTATACAGCTGACTGGGGCAGATGTAGCAGATCAGAAATCTCTGCCTTGTTTTACTTTATCATTACGTTGTTCAGTATGAAGTCAATACCTTTACATGACTGTAGATCGTCCATACACTTTCAGTACACATTCATGCTGTATGTACTGTATGCAAACACTGAAATCTCACGTGAGACTGTACAAGAATATCATAAGTCAAAAAATAAAAAAGGTATTCAAAATCCTGGTGATTCCAGGAATGAAATGATCATGTTCTGAATTTCTTGGGATACAGCCAGTGAATGTGCCCCTATGTGTGGGGAACACAGCATGTTTGAGCCCCAAACAAAAGTGTCATGTCAGAGAATAGTTATGGATTTGTGTAACACAAGAACAAGAGAAGCAGGGCCATAACGGTAACACGGAAAGGCACCATGCCATGACAAATTATTTTATGTAAGGGTTCATGCAAGACATCACTTAAAGATTCAATCTTACTCTTCAGAAGAGAGGAAATAAGAAAGCTCGGGATATGTCCATCAGGATACGTACCCTGCATATATCCGCAGCATGGGTAAGATATTTCTCAGCTTTCATTACACTTTTCATTAGTAAAATAAAAAAATGGAACAAAAACAAATTGGTGTATTTATTATACCAGACAGTCTGTAACAAGATTCCTAGTAATGTAGGCCATGGACACGCTATGTTATTGTATATTTTGTGTATCCTTTATCATCTCCTTCCCCATACAGGAAAATACAGAAAATAGGTGAAAAGGAGGAAACTGTTAACCCCACACACAGCCCTCAACATATGTGATGGTCTGGTGGGAATGGTGCTCATGGATTTTAGTTTTGCTCTCTTTACCAGTTCCCTTTAATGGGAAGTTCAGTAATAGCAAATTCTATAACATAAATTGGACATGACTGAATGAAAGGCCCTAAAAGGGCCACTATCCAAGGCACATCTTGAAGCCCCCTAGGCCCTGCGCAAAATTTGCCATCTCTGCATATGACAGAATGTGTACTGTGCATCCAAATGAAAAGTGCATAGAAAAAGCATGACAACCTTGACAGCAGATTATTGTATACAGCTCCTGACAGGGAGAAAAACAAAAAAACACCACAGGACTGCTACCCCCGAACCCCCACAACCCCGCCGTTAATTATAAGGGAATTAGTCACATGAAACATGTAGTCTGATCACTAGGCAGGATGTTACAGAGCAGGAGGAGCAGCATGAGGATGTATATATTGTATTTTATAACTTGTCATTTATTCATTTAACTCTGCTCACTCTGGGCTTATAATCCAGTGCACAGTCCTATTCAGTTACCTCTGTAGGCACAGTAGGACTGACTACTGGGTTTGTGAGCTCAGAATGAGCAGGGAATTAAAGAGGACCTGTCACCAGGTCAGAAAAGCCCCATGACATACATCATCTGGTAGGCGCTGTCACCCTAAGCATTTTGGTGTTTCATTTAGCCATTCTAAAGATATGTGCCCTACTAGTGTTGATGCAAGTTAGGGTCTAGTAGCCGAGTGAGCAGTCTATCTCCAAGGGCAGAGTCTCTGTGTGCTGTATGTCCTGCAGTCTTATAACCCACGTGGCTAGTATAGCCTACTTTGCATCAACAATAAAAAGGCTTATATCTTTGGAATAGCTGAAACGATGTGGATAACACCAAAAATGCCCAGGGTGACCACACCTATCAGATGATATAGGTCATTGTGCTTTTCAGACCTAGCGACAGGTCCTCTTTAAATCAATAAATGATAAGTTATACCGAATCTTTTCCCATAAAACTATTATCTATCAATCTGCTGGGCTCCGTCTGCTCTATGACATCCTTCCTAAGAGTTAGTACAGCATGTCTGATGTGACAGAATCCCTTTGGAAAAACAAAGTTTGCACACCTTGAGGTAGCTCCACTAGAGGATAAATAAAGAACGGAGCTGGCAATTCCACCCCTTGTTTGTAGTATAGTCTATTAATAATCTGAGGAGTGGCTGGCCTAACCACATTAAAGATAATGTATCACCAGAAAATCTATATTTTTTTTTTTCCACATTTTTACACGTTATTATTTACATTAAAAACAAACAAAAAAAAAAACACACAAGTAAAAATCCTGCATTTCTAACACTGGCTACTAAGCCAAAAATATGACTTCCTGTTTTTATTTATTTTTTTTTGTTTGTTTTGCAGCAGTCCCCTCACTTATCAGCACCCTTATGATCACAGCTATCATTTATATGTAGATAAGACTCAGAATACACAAGTCATAATAGAGGATTTCACTATACTCCCCTCTCTTCACAGGCCTAGAAAACTTCCATAGAAGTCAACAGGGTCTGCTCCAGACTATTATATGTCTGTTCCAGTAAACATTTTAAAATGTTTTACGGTGTGTTCACGCAGAGTTTTTTTGCAGGAGAACTTTGAGGCGGAATCCGACTAAAAAAAAAAACCTCCCATTCATTTCAAAAAGAGTCAGTAGCAGTTTTTTCCAGGTCTATACAGCGTGCTGGAGTAAAAAAAAACGCGTCGTCATTACTGAAGCAGATTTTTTCAATCTGCAAAAAACTGTGTCAACTTACCCTTAAATATAGATAATAAACAGAAAACGTTACGGTAATTCTTATAAATATTCTTATAAAATTAACATAAAAATTTGATTTAAACAAATAGGTCATTTTCAGGCCTTGCATTCCCTTTAATAGATAAACAGAGCAGATTAAACAGATCTACATCAGCGAGTCATGGATATCTTTAAATTCCTTTTCTCTTACTAAAATATTATAACATCATAGACTTCCATTACTGAAACATCGAGGTGAGGGCTTAGACACACATACAACTGGTGCAGAATTCTAGCAGAAAGTCACAGAGTACATCTAAAAATATATCTCCAGCTTTGCTTTTCAGCATTTACCAGGAATATGCAAGCCTATGGTAAATCAACACTGTGTAGTCAGCAACCTCCACAAATAAAAAAATGTTGATTTTGTTTTTGTTTTTTTTTTTACATAGGGTACATAAGACTTGATATTTCTGATGATTTTATAAAATTAAATTGGAATGACGATACTGCATGTGGCTCCCAACAACTACCAAATATAACAATACCAATGTATGGTGATAGTTCAGCTATATTCTCAGAATAACACAATGTCTGAATGTGCATTTACAACTCCCCACGGCAAGGACGAAGTCTAAAAATAACTTACTATAGGTGGTTGGGGTCATACTAGCTTCTTTGTACTGGTGTCTGCGCAGCGACACAGCTCCATTCACTGGTTAGGAAGAAGCAAATGACGCTTCTTTCACGTACGATACATCTAGGCATTAACCAACATTGATACTCTACCTATTTAACATGCCTTTTGGTTTGGCTTCTATATACAGGAGCATATGGAATAATCTATTGAAGGCTCTATACTTATGGAATGTATTTATGGATAAACACGCATTGATTTCAATGAACAGTTTCTAGCCTGAACAGTTAAGATACAGCAGTCGCTTTCAGCTTCGCACTTGAGATCACCACTCATAGAGAGTATAAAATGTGTCTGGTATTTAAGATTTATTATAAGACCTTTACAAAAGGGTATTTCCACCTTCGACATTTACAGGATATGGAGATGTGGAGTTGGAGTCAGGGCTAATTTTGGGTGGAGTTGGAAAAAAGTTACAGACTCTGGCTTCACAATAAAGTCGCTATTGTTAATAATATTATTAATATTGTCTAATTAGATACATAGTTTGTTACATATTTACTTTCATAGGAATTCTATCACTGGCTTTTTAATAAATGGTCAGTTATTGCTTCTGACTGGCCATGACAGTTATTTATGAAGGAGTCGGGCTGTGGAAACATAGGGGAGTTGGAGTCAGTGGTTTTGCTTACTGACTCCACAGCCCTGTATACACGTATGACAGATACAGTCATCTATGGCACTAGCACCTACTTCCAGAACGTGGGTCCCTCAACCCTTGCTCTGCCTGCACTCGCAGAGATGGAGAGAGTTGCACACATGCATTACTACCACTACATTTATCTTCCACCTGGATGAGCTGGCTGCCTAGGACCCATATCTATTACCCAATCATAGCATATCCTGCAGGTAGGATATGTCATGCATGTCTATGGTAGGGATACCCCTTTACATAAATAAGATGGAAACTGAACTGTTCCTACTGTATATTTCAGTTGCTAAATTCATTTAGATACTGGCCTGCTTCCAAATTTTCATTATGTCAGTGAAAATACAGTCAGTGTCAAAAAAACATTCACAGCAGACATGAGACATACAAGTGAAACTTCCCGGTGGACTTTTTTTTCCTTATAGCGAATGACTACTTTATTATTTATTCTTAAATTATACTTTGCTAGGTACATTTAGATGACATATTGAATACATTGGATACATATCTGAGAAGCACTCCTGCTTTGCTACGCGTGACTACCGTGAAACCTCTTTCAATCACCCAAAATTGCATGAAAAAGTGGTCTTCAGAGAGGTGGTCTTCTCTAAGAAGCTGGTTAGTATGGAAAACTGAAAATTCATCTCAGAAAATGTGGTCTGATTAAGGAGGTGGTCTTCTCAAAGAGGAGATCTTTTGGAGGTTTCACTGTATGTACCTCAGTCCTGAACTAAATCTGTAACATTAATTCTCTTTATAGGGAGATTATTTTTAAGGGCATATTCTGAAAACCTGCTTCTAATTAGGTTTTCTGGGAAGTGTAATAGCGGGTGTTTTTATTCGACATTACTAATAACGTCCTAGAATTTCTTTTCCACTTCACACTATCCAAGAACTGATCATTTGAGAATGTTGCGGCTTCCTGTCATATAATTTACATTTTTCTTGCGTTACTATACTGATCATACCTAAGGAAGGAATGTCCGGGTTAACCTTTAAACCTGACATACTGTACAGTAAGTAAGCTACAACTGAGTGATATTTTATTTACTTGTGACGTATATGATTAGTTGTCATGGCCTGCACGGTGACACAACTACATTAGTCTATGTCAAATATATGTGCTTTTCAACATCATGCTATTAATATGCAATACCCATTTTTTGCCAACAGAAGCTGTGCCAATAAAACAAAATGATCAATACATTTTGATATAGGCAAAACATACTGGGGGAGACTAATGTGGCAAAAAAAAAAAAAAAAATCAAATACTATGAACGATATCTCCAAAACATGGGAATATACATTATCCTAAAAATTTGGCAGTGCTACCCCCATACTGCTCTGGTAGACACACTGTGTAGTCCCCAAAAACTTCCAAACCCAGCAGGTGCTCTCAGGGCCCATTATGTTAAAGCAGTGATTCTTAATTTTGTTATTTTAACAGGAGAACTGAACATTTTTTCCATTCCCAGAGACAGCTCTATGTCCATTATTACCTAAAAGGAGCTTGTTGTAAGGGTGGGTGTATCAATTCTTGCCTAACATGATATTTAGAGTTAGATTATTGAGCTTACATTGTTGAATCAATTTTCTATCTCTACAGTAACCGTTCTTGCTGCTGTGTTCTGGGGAACCCCAGAAAAATTTTTAAGGAACCCCAGTGTTCCAGGGAACCCTGGATGGGTTAAAGTATACCTAAAGTTCAAAAAAAAAAATAAATCAGAAATCATCCCTTACACAGTTGTAGATGACTAATAAACATGATGTAGACCTTGTGATCTGTGTTTTTGTATCCTGTTCCATTACTCTATGTGCACTTTGGAAACGCATAGTTTTCAGGGTCAAGCATCACTTGTCACCACCAAAAGGTGGGTACTCGCAGCCTGCACCATGATCTCATGTACAGGTAAAGTGCCTGGGAGCATTCATTTGCCATCTTTTTAGCACTGTTATTTGGGCACTGTGACTTATATAGGTTTGCATTAGCAGTAGCTACTGCTGGGTACCAACAACGCTAAGGGTAGACCTAATAGATTCCACCCTCCATCATTTTATATATTTACAGGGCTCCTGTAGTCAGGAACATTGAACTACAAAGATCTGCTACCAAATTATGAAAAAACTAAAATAATAATGATAGGTAATCTTTAACCAGTTATGAACATCTTGAAGATGTCATTGTTTATAGTGCACGTGTCTAATGACAAATACCCTATACACATAGTGTAGTAAGTGAGTCACGGTGGTTTACTGAGGTAAATAGCTATACTGAAGTAAAGACATTGTACTTAAAGTGATTATTACATGCACAATGCCAAGTGTTTATTGCAGGCAGCAACAGTCTCCTGAAGGTGAAAAAAATATATACCGTATATAAAAACTTAATAAGAAACATTTCCTGTAGAAATACAATAAAGTAGCAATGACTGAGATGAGTCAATGATGGAACATGTGTCTAAGATGACAAGTCCCATAATATTGTATCACAGATCAAAGCGGTAAATTATATATTACAGGAGTATTTTCTTATAAAACTAAATACACTACACTTTTAGAGTTAAATGCCAGCATAAAACATACACTGAATGGCCACATTATTAGAGACAACCATTTAGTAATACATTCCAAGTTCTTTGGCCTTCAAAAGCACACAGGTATCAAAGAACCCAGAATGTGCCAAGAAAACATTCTAACCTTTAGGCCCAGTTCACATGTCAAAAAATAGAGAGGAATTTTTAGGTGAACATCCGCCTTGGATTCCTCTTCATTTTCCAGCCCCTGGCTCCACATGTTGGAATGCTGATGCAGAGCTTTTCACTGCTTATTAGGCCCAGATAAATGGGCCTAATCACATGGAGTTGTGAGCCACAGACTTGATGGCTAAATCCGCAAATAGGGTGGATTCTACCACTGATTTGGGGGCAGATTCCAAAATGTGAACAGTCCCTTACTCTACCTTATCAGACTGAACGGTTGATAGCAGGCAGGAGAGGTCCTTCAAATCATGCTACATGCGCCGAAATCTGACCCTCCCATCAGCATGGTACTACAGAAATCTATTTTAATCTGACCAGGCAATGTTTTTCCACTGCTCAGTGATCCAATTTTTGCCTTTTAGCTTCCCTTAGACGGCACTGGCATTGGAACTGGTTGTCTGCTGTTATAGCCCATTCATAAGTATGTTGGCCCAAATTTACTAATAGTTACATAGTGTATACCAGGGCAGTGGAGTCGGTAGGTCAAAGGACCAAAGTACTATTTTTGCACAGGCAGACTCCGATTCTTGCTCCGACTCTTTCATAAAAAGTCGACAGCCATGGTCAGGTGAAAGCATTAAAGCTCCTCTAATTCATGAAAAAAGCCAGTGATGAAATTCCTATGCAACAAGCTATGCATCTAATTCATTACGTAATATCAATAATTGAATAATATAACTTAAAATAATTAATCATTTAGAGTGAGAAACTTATCATAGTGGCTGATGCTGGATGATAAATCTGGCGTATCTTTGGACTGTCCAGTCTAGGTTTATACCACCTTTTAGTTAGCTTACTTAGAGAATTAATTTTGTGACACACTTTTGGCATATTAAGGCCACACCCCTTTTTCTGAGAAGCCACATCCACATGTCGAGGAAACATTTTAGCTAAAACTAGTTGGGCCAAATTTACACTATAGTCTAGTCGTACCAGCATTGTATTTGGCTACAACTGGCTTGTCTGTGCTCTGCCTGTTCATCAGAACGACTCTTGACATCTTTTATCCCCTTTCGTCAATGAGTAGTTTATGTCTACAGAATCCCCTTTCTCTAGATGTTCTTCCTCAGTAACCCTATTCTCAGTATGATCTTGAGACTGTTGCACAAGAAAATCCCTCAGGGTTGGCAGTTTTGAAACACGGGCCTTGGCTAGCCTAGTGCCAATGACCATGTCTTATTCAAAGTCACCCAGATGACTCAATTTTACGATTTTAATGAGAATTAAAAAAAAAAAAAATAAAAATAAATAGGAAACTTGCTCATTTTGCAACCCAGTCTAATTTCTATACAGGGAAGCTCCGATCATGAAAGGGTTGGGTGTCTCTAATAAACTGGCCATTCAGTGTACAGCCAAATCACTGATAGACCACTAGCTATCCTTAGTCTTTGGCCATATAAACACATATATTAATTTATTTTATATTTCTGTGTCTGTGTGCTATTGAAAATTTTTTTCAATAACAAAATAAAATGTATAAAATGGCATATATGGGTTTGAGTGTGTATATGTCTAATGCATACTATATATATCATCCACACACAAACCTAAACTTTCAAATCTTCTATACTGTTACTGAACAGATTATTGAAGGAAAAAACAAAAACAAAAACACATATTCATCACAGATTTCGATCTTGAATTATGAGTCGCCATGAAATGCTGGTCACTTAGCAACCTCTAAATATGTACAGTACGTCTCTGTCACAGACATGGGCACCTCCCCACTGCCAGGCAGACTTAAAGGGGTATTCCCATGAACATAACCATATCTATATTAGTAGATAATTAAAATGTAAACATTTTTGCAAATATAAGTAGTTAAAAATTCCACAGAGTTTTAAAGATTTTCTTTAGCTTACATGTATGAGAAGATATCCCAGCCACAATAAGGAAATCATAGCTGGTTATCAGGAGGGACACTACTTGTATGAGAAGATATCCCAGCCACAATAAGGAAATCATAGCTGGTTACCAGGAGGGACACTACTTGTATGAGAAGATATCCCAGGCCACAATAAGGAAATCATGGCTGGTTATCAGGAGGGACACTACATGTATGAGAAGATATCCCAGGCCACAATAAGGAAATCATGGCTGGTTATCAGGAGGGACACTACATGTATGAGAAGATAACCCACCCACAGTAAGGACATCATTGATGATTTTCTAACCTTAGAAAGGTCCTGCATTTATGGTCGTATCCATTGGCAACTGATCAAGACAACAAGACTTTGACCACAAGATATTAGAGAAAATCTTTAAAACTCTGCAAAGTGTTTATTTATATTTGCAAAAATGTTTAACTTTTAATTATCTACAAACTTAAAAGAGGTTATGTTTAAGGGAATACCCCTTTAAGTGTTAGTTTTTGAACAAAATTACTCTGAAATTCCACCATTCATTTATCTATTTAAAACTAACAGTTTGTAAGGAAAGATTATATAGCACATAAACCATAAAAAGCAGCACTATTCATATAGCATTACATATATAATACATAATGCGAATGTGAGATTATCCTAATATCAGAGTAACTCTGGGTCAGCAAGACATGTGCCTATCCAAATGCGGAGGAAGTCCCAGGCTCATCCTACACGTCTGAATGGGTGATGGGTCACTGGCACATAGATTTTATGACATATTGGCGTATTTTTGGACATAATGCTTCTCTCATTGACAGATCTGGATATGCCTTGTTATACAAGCCAAATATCATCCGGACTGTCAAAGTGGATGGACCAGTAGGAAGTAGGGTATAGCCAGCGTATCCCGGATATCGGGCTGTCTATAGATGTAGAATTCATTCACCATACACTATCTTTACACGCTTAACTCTTATATTTTGGTTTTAATCAAATATATTATGATCCAGAGCTAAAGATATTCATAGACTGAAGAGAACACACAACAATATAGAACATAGGGTTGCGCTTATGTCACTAAGCTACAGCACTAGTTATTTTTGGGATGAGCAAAAGGATCCGAGATGCAAATACATTTTGTAGGATTGTTTATGCCAAACAACCTTCAGCCAAAATGTGCCTGTCAATGAATCCTGTCGAAATCTAATGTCCACAGACAGCTTAGCAAATTCCCTGAACAGATCCTGTCTAAGTCAGACATGACGTTCCTGCAACAAGGTACACAAAGCGTGTACGGACAGCCCAGAACACAAACACACAGAATTGCCGTGACGCTGTCAAATGTCCCTATACTTACTGTATGTCTCAACCCCTGTCCTCCTAGAAGAAAGATTGATCATGAGGCAGCATTCATTCCTACCGTCTGCTGTGGTCTTGGAAAAGAACATAGAGAGATTCTTTGAAAAGACACTTACAAATCCCTCCACGTCGTGTTATTTGAGAACGGCTACTGTTGCCTTCTGGATAGGGCTGGGCGAGTTGGGTTTATGTTTAAACAAGATTTGTTGCAACAAAAGACACCGAACGGATTACAACATCCACCTCCTTGGCACTATTAAATAACGTCATGTCAAGCCCTTGGCACCAAGTAACCTGTGTGGTTTAGTCACATTGTAAAGGCTACATGTAACACACATACACACTTACTTATCTGTATTCTTCAGACTTTGTATTAGACGATATCCGCCCAGTGTTTCAGAGGAATCTGCATCTCATTTACTAGAATACTAGGGATATTAAACACATGGTTCTTCACAACAGCTGCCTCCTCAGTGTCGCTGCCTGCAAGAACTGTCAACTTTAACCCTGTTGACAGAAGGTTTTTGCTGCACACTGTGCCACTTCATCAGTACACTGTAGCACTGACCGCCCACAGGAGCTGCCATGCTAATGACAGCATTCTATACAGGAAGCTGACATTCACTAGGATGCCCTCAAAAAGTATCAGAATCAGGGGCGTAGCTATGAGGGGTGCACATGCACATGTTACCATGCCCTGGAGATTAATGGGGCCCATAGGCTTCTCTACAACATGAAATATTATACATAGAACATGGTAGGTGGGGGCCCCATTACAGATCTTACACTGGGGCCAGAAGCCTCATGCCTCTGATCAGAATGATTATGAACCAGGAAGATAAAATCTCCAAAAAGCAGATATAAAGCTGCTGACATCATTCACATACACACATGGAAATACTCCCGGAAGTTCTCAGAACTGGATAGAAGTGCGATCATGAGGGCAGCCATTTGTTTGGACTGTTTGGCAATAATCCAACTGAAGAAAAATATAGTCAGTATCTCCCCAGCCTGACATGGCTGCTTACAGAGAACAATAGTTTACAGTCAACTGCACAGCAAATGGAGATAAGGGAGACATTAAAAGTGGTTCTCTACAAAGTTAACATTTGTCTAATGCCAAAAGGAATATGGGCCTTATAGAGGTGTGTCCTCCATTTGGGAGCACCCTCTGAACCCAGAGTTGCTCCAAATACCTAGTAGACTCAAGTCATCCTGGAATTAATAGGATGGCCATTGATCTAAACTTTTTGGCTTCTGACACTGCATTTCCCATGTATGGGGTTGTTGAAGGAGTAATGCCTGGCTGTCTATAGCAGATTGCTGAGGGCACTGTGGGCAGCACCTAGGGTAACAAGCCAATTGCAATGAGTGCCGCATTTTGAAACAGACACCACTTTAATTTTAAGTTGGCCATATGCAGAAGACTGTCTGCCTAACCCATCAATTTGATGGGAATATCAAAAGTGTACAGAGGGCCTGTCAACTTTCCCCCCTCCCCCCCAACAGCAGTTGTTGGAGATAATCCTTTTTTATCCGACATTGACTTCCTCACCTATTCCTAGTGAGGGTGCATGGAGGTGCAGCTCAGCCAAGTGTGCGTGTATCTGAAGGGATCAGGGAAGATTGTATCTGTTCAGTTGACAACTCTGTCGTGTTTAATAAGATCATCCACGCATGGGAAGGAAACCTCAAATACAATCACTAAAGGCAGATGTCTAGTTTTTGTATCGTTTGTCCTCTATCCTAGAGCTGTCCACAAGTGTCATAGCAATGTGAAGCATAAGAATAAATACATTTTTAGGTCACCCAATAAAATCATTAGGTGTCCACAGATTTCCATAGAAGACAATGGTCCTAGTGAGCAGAGAACTACACGTTTCAGTTCTGTCTATTAGAGGGTGGTCTGGATTGGAGGCAAGTCCCTCTATCATAAGATGTGCTACTACGGCACTTAATAAAATCTGGTATAAAGCCCTTACAGCATCACGGATCATTCTAATGCTTCCATCCATTAACTATATCTAACCTTGAGTGAGATATATAATGTTTCACTTGCTCCTAGCTGTTATATCATATTAACTAACAGATATTAAATGCTGACACCTTTACCATAAATCCCAACGCAGGAGGTTTTCTAACCCAAAACAGAACTACCTTAAAAAGTGCTGAGTAGAAATAAATATGATCTCTTCTCTACTTGGGTATCATTAAAACGTTCTATACAATATACAGTACACACACCCTTGAAGACATTGAAAAATTGCCACACATGTAAATGAAAAGGATAAAAATTACCTTAGGCCAGGGACACACATTGCATACTCACAGCGCTGTCACCCTCGGCAGTTTGGGGTTTTATTTATGCAAATGTTCAGCCATTCCAAGATATAAGTCCTTTAAGTGTTCCAAATTAGGATATACTAGCCAAGTGGGTGGAAACACTGCACACAAAGACCCGGCCCCCCAGAGGGGCCCCTTTAATTTAAACAAATCCCACCCACAAACTACAGAGAAAAACAAGTGCAAAGTGTGAATTATCGATGTGTCCCACAGTTTTCAACCTTTGCAATGCAGCTACAGTTCCGCTGAATGCTATGCTAAAAAAAAAAATTTGTTTACGGCTGCCCCCACTTCCCCTTCAGCCCTCCAGGGGAACCCTTTGCATCTCATATCATGTCGCTGACACTGAACAGCGTAAGGACTTCGCTGACAGGAAAGTGATATGAAATGCACAGGGATCGGTAATTACGGCCGTAGTACTTGGTATTTGTTGGGCAAATCTCCCAAGATCCATCTCGCGGGGTTTGCCTGGCAGTTTTGCTCCGACAAACTGTTATTATTATACTCTTGGGTCTTTTCTGGCCCCAGAGTATAATGTTCAATGAGGTCACAGACGGTGGTGTCATTGACGCACAATGATGCTGATGTAACCCACATCTGTGATGTCATTGAAGACAGCAGGAAGTAGCACTGGAGCACAGCAGAGGTAAGAAAGACTTTTTTTTTTCCACCTCCCCCATTAAACTCTGGGTTCTGAAGAGACCCCAGAGTATAATAATAGTTCAAGGGTCGTGATCCCCAAAAGTTTTTGGGTTCTGCCGAACCCAAAATTTTTGTAGTATTTGCACCAAACACCATAGGGGACATTATACTGTGTGAAGGGGCCACTATGGGACATTATACTGTGTGGAGGGTCTGCTATGGGACATTATAACTGTACATATACAGTATGTATATATATATATATATATATATATACACATATACACACACACACACATATATCAATGAATTATGTCAGTGGGTATATAGATGAGACATTTGAGGAAAGGATATGATTGGTTAGAAGATGGCCAGCCTGTCTAACCAAAGCAGTATCAGGTCATTTAGTCCCCCATATGTTGCAGCCATGTATAACTAAGGCTAAGTTCGCATCTGAATCTCCAGAAACCGCTGAAAATAGGCAGAGACAAAAGTCCTGCATGGAAAAATTCTCTCTCCACTAATTTCAAGAGGACCTTTCATTTCCTCTGGCACACACGGTTTTATATACTGCTGGTAAGCTGACATTGCTTTGAATTCAACAAACTGTCAGCTTTGTCGGCACATGCCTGTGTGCCGGAGATATTGGTGCCGTTAGTTTTGGCACCGATATTCCTTCACCGTCAGAAGGAACACCCTCCCTGACAGTACAATGCTATGGAAGGATACTGTCTTGGAGCACTGATATCTCCAGCACCCGGGTGCACATCAGGAAAGCTGACCGTGCACTGAATTCAGAGCAATGTCAGCTTTCTAGCGGTATAGAATACCACGAGTGCCAGAGGACGTGAACGCGCCTCTTTCAGCTTTGAAACGGTGGACGCCATTCTAGTCAATGGGTCCGCCGGTGTTTGTGTGTAACCTCTAAAAAAAAACACTGGTCCAGTTCCTCCCTGTCGGACTCGAACGATGGAAAGGCCGGAGCAGATGTGAACCTAGCCTAAGTGTTCAATTAATTTTAAAATTACCGTATTTATCTGGCCTTCATTATTTACATATAGAGAAAGAATCTTAGGAAATATAGTGCTGATCTTCCTGACAAATGTAATGCAAAACTGCAGTAAATACTGACAGCATAGCAAAGCAAATATACACGAAATTCTGGTTCAAGTTTTGGATACCATAGGGAATCTGTATTACTACACATACACACATGAACAAAATTGTTGGTACCCCTCATTTAATGTAAGAAAAACCCACAATGGTCACAGAAATAACTTAAATCTGACAGACTGGAATCTGCCAAACTACATGTTGACAGATGAGACAAAAATCAAAATTTTTGGCAAGGCACATCAGCTCTATGTTCACAGATTGAAAAATTAAGCATATCTTGAAAAGAACACTGTCCCTACTGTGAAACATGGAGGAGGCTCTGTTATGTTTTGGGGCTGCTTTGCTGCATCTGGCACAGAGTGTCTTGAATCTGTGCAGGGTACAATGAAATCTCAAGACTATCAAGGGATTCTAGAGAGAAATGTGCTGCCCAGTGTGAGAAAGCTTGGTCTCAGTCGCAGGTCATGGGTCTTGCAACAGGATAATGACCCAAAACACACAGCTAAAAACACCCAAGAATGGCTAAGAGGAAAACACTGGACTATTCTGAAGTGGCCTTCTATGAGCTCTGACCTAAATCCTATTGAGCATCTTTGGAAGGAGCTGAAACATGCTATCTGGAAAAGGCACCCTTCAAACCCGAGACAACTGGAGCAGTTTGCTCATGAGGAGTGGCCAAAATATCTGTTGAGAGGTGCAGAAGTCTCATTGACAGTTACAGGAATCGTTTGATTGCAGTGATTGCCTCAAAAGGTTGTGCAACAAAATATTAAGTTAAGGGAACCATCATTTCTGTCCAGGCCTGTTTCATGAGTTTTCTCTTTTTAAAAATTCTGTTGAAGCATGGTTGAAAAGCAATGTCTGACTTTCATTTGCTCATTTTCATAGACTTTTAATATATTAAGACTTTTGTCAGATTCAAGTTGTAGGTTTTTATTTCATTAAACGAGGGGTACCAACAATTTTGTCCACGTGTGTACCTACACAAACACACACACACACACACACACACACACACACACACACACACACGACGAGAACATGTTGTTGTGGGGGCCCTGGGCGATTGGCCAGTTTGTCTCCCCTATCGCCGGCCCTGATGGTGGCAAACAGAGGCACGGTATGGGGGATCACAGAAGTACACATTGCAGATTCTGTGCACATTGCCACACGGCGTGCATGACCTTTGGTTGAGTTTTCCATTTTGTAGACAAAGAAATAAATTTCAGAAGCCATCATAGGTGATTTTTAGATTCTGTCTGACCTGTGGTGTTCACTTTTAAGTATTTCATCCTGTTCTTTGCAGTGTTTTTTCCAGAAATCAGTTTCCACTATAGTGACTTCAGGCCAGCAATATTTCACAAAACCACATCCAGCACTGTCATATCCAGTGTGATACACACAATGATTACACGTCTATTGCAGGATATTAACATGTTTGTAACCCTTTCATGTCCCCACTAGCCCAACCATTTCACAACCCGAATTCCAAAAAAGTTGCTGTGTTGTTCCTGTGCCAATTTTTTAAAGATGTGTTTCTGCCATCAATTTCTAAAGGAGTTAAATTTTTTTTTAAATGAAATATAAAATGTCTAACTTTCATCTTCTAATATGGGTTGTATTGTGAACAAAATATGGTTTTATGAGATTTCAAAATCATTGAATTCTTATTTTCTTTACATTTTACATTGTCCCAACTTTGGGAACTGGGATTGTACTTTCCTGCCCCAAAACACACATGTACAGTATATATTTTGGCCCAATACACTTAACTGTGGCTGTGTTTAAAGGGGTATTCTGATCTTAACAAGTTATTCCCTTGTTAAAACTCAGTGGGGCTCCAACTGCTTAGATCACAACCGATCAGAAGGACAGGAGACTTTGTCCCCTGTTCTAAATGATGCGATAGTTGGGAGGGCACACTTGCCACTATGACTTAATAGCAGCCAATCTGAAGAGGCAGAGCTGCAGGAGGAGTGAGAGAGCAGCAGACTGAACCAATGATGACACAGGGGCGTGTACCAGACTACTTCAGGCTCTTAGTAGGCACTGTAGCTGAGCTGTAGTCACAGATTTCAGTCCTAAAGCAGTTAAGATAAAAAGCAGCCAAGGTGCAAGATCTGAAGAAAATAAAAATCAAGTAAACAACGCCCACAGGTTCTAACTTGCATATCATTTTTAAGCTAATAACTGGGTTTTTCCTTTAAGCCTAAAAGAATATCCAATGAATTAAAAACATAAATCATTAAATTTGATCATTATTATATTCTTTTTTGGTTTTATACATTGCCAAATTTTCTAAAAGTTGAAGGGTCGGACAATGTCAGCATAAATTACACATGTTATAAATTACACATCTCTAACCAGTAAAAAAGAAGAATAAAAAACTAAGCTGAGTCATTAGACTTAAAAGTATGTTCACGTCTCGGCATTCACTGTGTTCACAAATAATCTACAACCAGATGTTGTTTTGTCTAAGAGCTGTAACCACAAGAAGACCAGGCTGTGTTATATCCCATCTTCCTGATACCAGGCCTTCTTAGATGGACAAGCATATGTCCTGTAGTCAAGTACACAGTCCTTAACCCCTTCACACTCTGAGCTGCAATGCTATGCCACGCTGAACAGTTACTGTAAGTGATCCTCAGCACTGTAACAGTTCTCTACTGCGATGGTGCCCGCACAGAAGCTGTACCATCACTGCCAAGTGTCAGCTGTACTGTACAGCCAGCAGCCGACTCTCACTGCCAGAGATGGAGAAAAGTCAGATTCTGGTGGATTAACCTCTTAGATGCCATAATCAATACTGATCACACCATTTAACTGATTACACATGAGCAAGCTCCTTCTCTCACCTCCACAGCCTGAAAATAGCCTTCAGGCTGATATAATCCATAGATTTGCAATAACGGCTTCTTGGAAAGGAACAATTTTATTGCCAAGTTGGCTGTCAGTGGCCAGATACTGTAACTGTGAGATGCCTCTTCAGCCTAGGAATCAGTCAGCATGTACAGACAGCGTAAAGCTCTAAAATGTTTCATACAAGACTTGTCAAGCTGAAGGCAATTTGGATTGTCAAATAATGTGAATAAAACATCAAATCAAATGAACCACCACCACAAGAGCGAGTACTAGGTACGTGTGGAGTTCATGTATTTCCTGGAATCAGTCCACAATTTCCCAACAGGTTAAACAAGTTTCAGTGATCGTTAAATGCATCTAGAAATCCAGGTCGCAGCTCACAAAACGCACTTTAAGACCAAGATGTGGAGACTAGAACGGTTTTACTTGGTATTTTATTACTCCCAAGACATCAGCATATTCATGGGCAAGAAAGTCCATTCATTTTAAAGTAGCGCCCCTCACTGCTAATCCTGATCCCCTTTAACCAGCTGCCCATCGACCTGTTCATATTGTACACTATGGGGCCATTCACATTACGTATCTAACATCCATTTAGAGGAACCGTTTCATGGAGACTAAAAATGGATGCAAACAGATGACTATCCCTTTACTTAGAAAATGAATAAAATTTTTTTAAAAACTCTGTCCAGTGGCAAACTATGCTTTTGTAATAGATATAACAAACCCCCAAAAAACACACGACGACTAGTTCGTGACGACCATATGCAAGTAACAGGTCTGTGAAAGAACGGATGGCCTCCATGTGCCGTCTGTGCCTTCCAGGGACCATAATAGGACATGTTCTGAGTTTTTGCAGTCCAGCCTCACAGATCTGTGAACATCACAGTCGTAGGTATGGGGGCATAAAAATGAATGAGCTTTTTTTTTTTAATTTTTAATTTTTTTTTTTTTATATATAAAAGAATTGGCTTTTCACTTACAGATATTACCTTTACTCTGCTTTGCTGTGGCAGCCATATTTCCAACAGGAAGTTCAGCCATATTGGTTGTCAATATTGAATAAGGGTTTTGGTGGCATATAAATAAGTTGTCACTTTTGAATAAGAGGTTTGCCGAATTACGCCAGGGTCAGCAGGGATTCAGCTGCTGTGATATCCACCATGTTGGTGGTGCTAAGGAAGCTCTGTGTGGCTTGTCTGCTATTGACTCTGTTCTGCTTATTCGGGGGAGCCTATAGTGCTTTGCAATTTACAGGCATCCATCTTCAATAAATCAATTGTGCCTTGCTTAGGACATTTCAGATCATCAGAAACAGAAATCTCTGAGCTGTGTAAAAAGGGCTTTGTGCGCTACATAACATGTTACTGTGGAAACCAGTGGAGGTCTGAAATGAAAGATTTCCATGACAATATCTTCTCCCATGACTCTATATCAGGAATATCAGAAGATCAATTTGGCTGGGTTTCCACACTACACCAATTTTTTTTTTTCTCGACATAGGGATTGGATCTTTTCAATCTTTTCTATTTGCTTTTGAGATTTAATTTCCGCAGATCTTTAACTTCTAAGTCTTATTGCATTACATTTCTGCTGATAAAAACTGGGTGTCGTCAGCCATTGAGACAGCTACGTCTGCTTAAAGAAATGCCTATCCTTTGCTTCAATTAAAACACAAAAAGTTAAAATAGCAAAATAAATCTGACTCTGCACATTGGTATGCTAAAAGAAAACATGTGGCGTATATATAAAAAACACATATATTCTAGGATGTTTGCTGTCCTGTCAAATCAAACACCAGCCCTCTTATTACAACCCCCACTTCGCTGTGGAGGACACTGGATGCGATTCACTCCTACACACAATGGCTTGTAACATAGGCACTAATGATATTCCCGGGCTAATTTTGGATATCGCAGGATCTCTACAGGGCATTAACTATATGCAAGCACTTCCAGCGCTGTCTTCATGTGAAGTGAAATATTCCAATGGATCCGACGCTTTAATTCAGCTATACAAGCAGAATACTGTTCTGCCAAAGACCATATACTGAATCGCCAAATAATTCTACTACAGGGGCAGTATTTAATAAGGATAGCTGACAATCCACATTTCTCATATAAAACTGCAGCAGATAGGTATGATCTCTGGAATATTCAGTTTTATCCTCCATGTTTTCAGGGTGTTTTTACACTATTGACTTCTCCCATGCAAGGAAACCTTTCTATGATGTCAATGTGCCATATAGGAGAATACTGACCTTTCAATATTCTGTATTATATCAGCATACAAAATGTTGTGTACTTGGCGACAAGGAGCGCTGAAAGAATACAGCGAGCACATATACATGTCCTTCCTTTCCCTTGCTCTGAGATGGACAGGTGTGTGTCACTAGAAGATTAGCATTTTAAGACAATACTATTTAGTGAAAGCGATATGCTAGAAGGGTTTATGTGCGGCCACCCAGTGGTTATGTTGTGTTTTGCAGCCTTTCAAGAGTTTTACATGTCACAAAACTGTATTAAATTGGTTTAATGAGAAACTGGAGTCCTTAGCCAAACTAAAACTAGGTTAAAGGGGTTTTCTGGGCAAAGAATACATTTTTCAAAAAAGGTCTGTTAGTGCTATTAATGGGTTAATAAGTGCACCCAAATACCTTCAGCAGTTTTTTGAGTGATTTCTGGGTGCTCCTGGCATCTTCTGCATTTGTTTACATGGGTAGCTTCCTGTTCTGTTTTCCTACAACTACCATGATGCCTTGCACTTCACTCAGAGCTGACTCCCTCTCTCACCCCCTCCCTGTTTCCCTAGCTAGCAATCCCACTACTAGCCCTTCCTAACTAACTCATTGGGGTGTGTCCCTGCCCAGTCTGCCACTGGCAGCCCTGATTGGACAGTATCAGACTGTATAAGGACACACCCCATCTGGTAACACCCATATGGCTAACTACTCAGAGCTTTCTAAAAGGAACAACAAAGGAGTTATAAGAAAAGATCTGCTATAAATGTTATACTAGAGGGGGCACAATAACTTACTAAAACAGACAAGTCAGGAGTGTCACAGGTCCTCTTTAAGGGGAGCACTCCCCCACCCCTCAGGATGGTGAGTGACAGACTGATGTGTGTACGTGCCTGCACTGCAGAGGAAGGTGAGAAGGACCCACCACAGTGTGAGTCCAGTGTATAGGATAACTAACCTATAGAGTTAGCCATAAACGCTAAATTTCTACCCCTCAAAGCCTTGAGCATCTGCTTATAACAAAGGGCTGTGACCACAAAAATATTACAAAAATTTGAGGTCAGCTGACCAACCTTTCCGCCAACTTGGTGTAACTACCCAGGCAAGTGACAATCTGCCCTGACGGCCACAGCTAAATCTTCTGCCCAAGACCAAAGATTGTAACCCTATGTGGATCTCTCTGGGGGATACAAGATACAGCAGTTCTGTCAGTGCCCCTGGTAGCCAAATGGCTGAACACAGTTTTATGCCATTTTGGCTACCAGACGTTTGGACCTGTAGCTGTAATCTTCTGTGTAATGTCTAGATTTTCTCAGTCCTGTCCCTCCACAATTATTAAAGGCTATGCAAAATGACTTCATTGCTTATAGATGTGTCTGTACAGATGCTTACTGTGTGTAGTGTGAAATCGATTTTCAGACCTTCATATTGTACACTGTTTGGGACATGTGATATGTCATAGTTGGGGGGATGGCAGAAAAGGTAATAACCAGACAGATGATGAGTAGTATAGGCCAACTAGTTATTCCATCATGTGGCGATTTACTCCATGTAAACACTAGCTGCCATTGCTACATCTGAAGTCTGCTCTGGTACAATGTATTACGATGTCTACGCACAAATGGTGTCCATATAATGAAATGCTTGGTAATATCTGCTTTTTATAGTTATGTCATGAGGACAGTTGCCAGATTCCCGTGGTCACGGCAGTGGTGCTGGTAATCTCTTTTTTAGAAAGGTTATTACATACACAGATATTCATCAGCTGTATACCAAGAAATGTTATTGCCCAATCCATTTATAGATAGATACAAGATATCTCCTAAGCATTAGCACAATGGGTCAGTGACATGTTTAAAGGTGTTTCCAGGACATGGACATTTGCAGTATGGTCGATCCATAGGGAGGTACCACTGATATTTGACTGGTGGGGTTGGGCATAATGGGGCTAGAGTAGGGGCCTGGAGTGGAATCAAAGAAGTATAATGAAGATTTATTTATTTATTTATTTTATAAATATTTTAGGTTAAGGGGCCATTTTTGTAGGTTGGAATTACCATTAAGCTAAAGCCCCATGTTGCAAAAATGCAGCGTTTTTTGTTGCAGATTTTGCTGCAGTTTTGAGCCAAAGTCAGGAGTAGCTTGAAAAGGAATGGAAAATATAATAGGAAGCTCTTAAACATTTTCCTTCTGTTAAATACACTCCTGACTTTGGCTTAAAAAAAAAAAAAAAAAAAAAAACGCAGCAAAAAACAACAAAAAAGTGCTGCGTTTCCACAATGTTGGGCCTTAGCCTTAAAGAGGTTTTCCCATGAACATAACTATAATTACATTTGTAGACAATTAAAAAGGTAAACATTTTTGCAAATATAAATTTTTCAGAATTTTAAAAATTTTCTCTAACATTCTTAGTGGTGACAGTCTTTTTGTCTTGATTGGTTGACAATGGATAAGACCATGAATGCAGGAACTTTCGGAAACCCAGCCATGATGTCCTTATTGTAGCTGTGTTATCTTCTCAAACATGTTACGTCCTTGTCTCACAACCTGACTACAATAAGGAAATCATGGTTGGGTTTCTGACAAGTCCCAGACCTTAGAAAGTTTCTGCATTCATGGTCGTATCCATTGGCAACCGATCAGGACAAAAGACTCTCGCCAATAAGATGGTTAGAGAAAATCTTTAAAACGCTGAAAAATGTGAAATTATTTATATTTGCAAAAATGTTTAACTTTTAATTGTCTACAAATTTAAATAAAGATATGTTTATGGGAAAAGCAATGTAAGTACCTGTATTGACCTAATCTAACATTACTAATTGTACCTGCTCCTTTTACACACAGTAATGACTCCAATAATGATCTCTCTGGACTGCGGCAGATTCCAGTTCCCATACCCTCAGTAGGATACATATGTACTCTATTAAAAGAATATTTTGCTGAAGTTATCTTGAGGTTAGCATAAGGGAATATTAATTCTCCATTGCTCTTCTGGGTTAGTATTGCATAAATTGATGACAGCACAATTACCTAGTACAGCAAAATTCTACCAATCGTGCACCTAATAGTCCAGAAATCCTGCTTATCTGGCATGCTGTGACAAGATGGATTTGCATGGTTCTTCTGGTAAAGCACTATGTAATCTGCACTGGTGTTACCAATGCCAGACCGTATATAAGAAGTTATAGCTGAGCAAGCTAATGTGTGTAGACATATACACATGAATCAGTGGCATAACTAAAGTCTTGTGGGCCCCGAAGCAATCTGTTGTCCCCTACCTCATCCCTACAATGAATTCTTGATAGTGATGGTTACGGGTGCTAAGGAGTTTAATTAACCTTAGTGTGGTTAGGGTAATCTGTGGCTCTCTTTGGCTTATGGGCAAGATGGAAGCTGCAATCTCAATACTGATGCCAGTGCCTATGGGCCCCCTAATGCTCCTGGGCCCCGGTGCGACTGCACTCTCTGCACACCCTCAAGTTACACCCCTGGTATGAATACATATTACATCCAATTTTTACACATTTCTTAAAATACCAGCACCTCAGTGGTCCTGAGCATTCTACTGTGGCTCTTACAATATAAAGAGGTCTTAGCTTTTCTGACATACCTACTTTAGTAAATTGTGCTCTTCATAAAATTAATCTGAATCTTTTCTAGCGTTGTTCCTGTTACTCCTCCAAGAAATGTATGAATAAATGGACAACTGGGTGTTGCCATTTGGGAAGGGGGGTGTCCCTAAACAGTCTGACGTTGTCCAGTCAGTGCTGCCAGTGTAGGGACACATCCCTATGAAGTAACAGCCAGTTGTCAACTTATGCATGCATTTATAGGAGAGGAGTTACTTAGGAATGGCACAATGCACAGTTATAGAAAAGATCTAAAGCTATACAGTCATGGCCAAAAGTTTTGAGAATGACACAAATATTATATTTTCACATGATCTGCTGCCCTCTGGTTTTTATGTGTGTTTGTCAGATGTTTTTATCACATACAGAAATATAATTGCATTCATATTATGAGTAACAGAAGCTTATATTGACAGTTAGAATGAGTTAATGCAGCAAGTCAATATTTGCAGTGTTGACCCTTCTTCTTCAGGACCTCTGCAATTCTCCCTGGCATGCTCTCAATCAACTTCTGGACCAAATCCTGACTGATAGCAGTCCATTCTTGCAGAATCAATGCTTTAATTTTGTCTGAATTTGTTGGTTTTTGTTTGTCCACCCGTCTCTTGATGATTGACCACAAGTTCTCAATGGGATTAAGATCTGGGGAGTTTCCAGGCCATGGACCCAAAATCTCTATGTTTTGTTCCCTGAGCCATTTAGTTATCACCTATTATGGCAAGGTGCTCCATCATGCTGGAAAAGGCATTGTTGAGCGCCAAACTGCTCTTGGACGGTTGGGAGAAGTTGCCCTTGGAGGACATTATGGTACCATTCTTTATTCATGGCTGTGTTTTTAGGCAAGACTGTGAGAGAGCCGATTCCCTTGGCTGAGAAGCAACCCCACACATGAATGGTTTCAGGATGCTTTACAGTTGGCATGAGACAAGACTGGTGGTAGCGCTCACCTCTTCTTCTCCGAATAAGCTGTTTTCCAGATGTTCCAAACAATCGAAAAGGGGATTCATCAGAGAAAATGACTTTACCCCAGTCCTCAGCAGTCCACTCCCTGTACCTTTTGCAGAATATCAGTCTGTCCCTGATGTTTTTTCTGGAGAGAAGTGGCTTCTTTGCTTCCCTCCTTGAGACCAGGCCTTGCTCCAAGAGTCTCCGCCTCACAGTGCGTGCAGATGCACTCACACCTGCCTGCTGCCATTCCTCAGCAAGCTCTGCACTGCTGGTAGCCCGATCCCGCAGCTGAAACACTTTTAAGAGACGGTCCTGCCGCTTGCTGGTCTTTCTTGGGCGCCCTGGAGCCTTTTTGGCACCAATGGAACCTCTCTCCTTGAAGTTCTTGATGATGCGATAGATTGTTGACTGAGGTGCAATCTTTCTAGCTGCAATACTCTTCCCAGTTAGGCCATTCTTGTGCAGTGCAATGATGACTGCACGTGTTTCTTTAGCGATAACCATGGTTAACAGAAGAGAAACAATGATGGCAAGCACCAGCCTCCTTTTAAAGTGTCCAGTGGTGTCATTCTTACTTATTCATGACAGATTGATCTCCAGCCCTGTGTTAATGGAGCAATCACTGAAACGATGTTAGGTGGTCCTTTTAAGGCAGGGCTGCAATGATGTTGAAATGTGTTTTGGGGGATAAAGTTCATTTTCTAGGCAAATATTGACTTTGCAAGTAATTGCTGTTAAGCTGATCACTCTTTATAACATTCTGGAGTATATGCAAATTGCCATTAGAAAAACTGAAGCAGTAGACTTTGTAAAAATTAATATTTGTATCATTCTCAAAACTTTTGGCCATGACTGTATATGTGTATATATATATATATATATATATATATATATATATATATATATATATATATATATATATATATATATATACACACACAAATACATATACACACTCAAAAAAGGAAGTGTTAATTGTTTATTTTTGCCAATTAACGAAATAAAGTGAACGAACAAAAGAGAAATCTAAATCACATCAATATTTGGTATGATCACTCTTTGCCTTTCATCAATTCTTCCAGGTACACTTGCACACAGTTTTTGGAATTGGACAGGGAGGTTTTTCCAGACATCTTGGAGAACTATGCACAGACGATCTGTACATGTAGGTTTACTCAAAATCCTTCTGCCTCTTTATGTAATCCCAGACAGACTGGACGATGTTGAGATCAGGGCTCTGTGGGTACCATATCATAAATTCTAGGACTTCTCTTCCATGGTTGGTCACACCAAATAATAATTTGATCATTTTAATGCATTTCATTTTGTTAATTGACATGAATAAACACTTCTATTTCTGAAAGCTTTTTTACTCTCTCTGCAGCATTTTTTCTACAACTGCCTAAAACTTTTGAACACTATATATATATATATATATATATATATATATATATATATATTTTTTTTTTTTTTAAAGGATACTACTACATCAGCAGTACATGACTGCCAATACAAATGTTACTATGTAACAAACCCTTTACATCCATGCTTTGATTCTGCACAGAGCAGTCCTATCGCTACAATACAGAAGTGGTCTGATATATAAGACTGCATTCCACAAATCGTTCATAAAAATAAATTCATGTCGCTTTACATTCAGGGCAGGAGTAGAAACGTCTTTCAGCCGCTAAAACACTCAGTGGGTGGATTACACATATCAGACACAGCTTAGAAAGCAGCAAACAACTCCATGCACGGTTATTTTAGACAGTCATTTATGCCTCCTACACTGATCTAGAAATCAAATGGAGGCAAGGGAGAATACATCCATACATGCAGCAGAAATAGGGTTCTGTTCTGAACAAGGGCCGATTGTGCCAGACACACAGGATGTTCTCTGAATGGAATTTACTATTTTTTCTGCATGTACGATTCAGTATATGAGAAATTTAATACAATATTATACCATCCAATCTGCATTATATGCAGTATACATTAATCTAATACTACCTACAAAAACATACAAGAGGCTATCATTTATCACAGGCATTAGAATAGACAACATGATACCAGAGAATGGAAAGTGCAGGTCCCCCTTTGGTAAACATAAAAGGATAAAATGTCATTTCTAAAATGGCCATCCTCTACTGCTATTACCGGGATCACCCTCTTAGCAAACTGTATGGATTGCAGCTTTGTAAGGCATGCAGAAAAAAAAAACCAATTGAGAGACACCATTATAATAAGGGATTTCCCTAAAATATTCAGAGGGAATCCTCTGTTTTTACAGTCAATAATTACATGTCAGGCTTTTACGGTGCAAGGATTTGCCATTCTGCAGCTATAATAGAGACATATAAAGTGTACGCAGAGAGTGGCATAGCTGGCATACTTCTGCCTTGGTAACAGCATGCACCTTACCTTACAGAGGAGCCCTCTCTGTTGCTGCAGTGTGTCAGGCGAGCGCTCTCAGCATTTTCCTTCTCGCTGGCCGTCTGCTTCGTTGAATCTACCACGGCTCCCTGCAGAAAGCATTTCAAAGCACAGTCAGACACCCAGTCATCAAGTTTCAGGATGGAGAAAATGTGTTATTATGGAAGCCTGTATTTGTGGGTTTGGTCTGCTCCGGAGTGCATGAAGCCAATAGTATGCTGTCTTATCATGCTGGCTTGGCTGGAAGTGTAGCAATGTACCACATGACTCTCTCTGAACAGATTTGCTGTGACTTTGCCATTATTCATTGTGCTCTTATCTTAAAGGAACGTGTAAACAGCACAAGATGCAGAGCCAAGAAAACGTCAGGCACTTGCAGTCACTTGTTTTAAAAAGTATTGCATAAATGCAAAGCCATAGATATGACAAGGGTTTTAATCATGGTTATTTTCGGCTTTAGGAAAGTGATCGGCGCCTATTCTAGATGAATAAACTAATAAAACAAGATTTTCACAGTCTTTTTATTAGGTTAAATTTCAGAAATGGTTGGTGGTCTCGGCAGGTGGACCACCCATTGATTACAACATCTGACGTCACTATGACAGGTTAAATGTTTGATGAAATGATAAATCCTCTTTAAGGGCATATTCATACAAGCCAAACTTGTTGCAGTAATTTCAGCTACTTAAAATCAGTTTTATACATATGAATGGGGATTTTTCTGCAAATGGAATAAATTGATGAAACACCATTAACAAAAGTGATTAAAAGAAACTTTGTAATATATCTTATGAGAGTAAAATGCTTCTCTCTCCACTTACCAGGCTGTTCCCCTGCCCCTCCCCCCCCCCTCTGATAAACTGACTTTCACTCTTAGAGGCTGCTCCTTACACAGATGGACTTGGCTTCACCACATTCAGCCTCCTTACCAGAACCCCTAGGCTTAGGTCTATGCAAATAGCACCCTGCTGCCCCAACCTCCTTCCCCACCCCCTACAGACATTTCCATAGGGCAGCACCAGATTAAGTGCTCAGGTTTGGGAGATGATGTATTATTATATGTCTCCCTTTCACAGATCTCCCGGCCAGCTGTCATGTCAGCGAGTACAACAATTTTAAAATCAACCTCTCTAAAAGTACAATCACTAAACAACGTGTTTCTACACCAACATCGGGTCCAGACCCTATGCTCATCCTTTACATTTGTCTACCAATCTAAAGTGATCAAATATTTGGGCATCATGCTCCCATTGGATCACTCCCATTCTTTCTCCCTTTATTATTCCACCTTTAGTGCAAACTTTACAATGTGATATTGCCAATTGGGAAGATATTTTTTGGTTAGGCAGAATAAATGCGTGAAAAATGAATGATGTACTTATTCTAGAAACTACCATGTACCCATCTGTGGGTCTTCCCCAACACACGGACTAAACTATTTGCGCACTACATCTGGAATTCCAAACCCCCTAGGATGGCAAGACTCACCCTTATACGGCAAGTAACATCAACATCAGGAAGGATTGGCATTCCCAGATTGTTTTCTTTCCAATATGATCGCAACCTCAGCCAGGATTCCGCCACGTACACACCAAGTTATGGGTGCAATAAGAAGCCCTACAATCTTTCTCCTCTTCAACCTGTTCTTGTTCTCCCTGATGCTTATTAACTGGTCAATAGAGTCGCCTATGGCAAATATAAGCATCCACGCTATGTGTTTGGCTTTGCTCATTAAAGACCATTATTTGGAGTATAATATTGAGCCTACTGCAACAGGCCATATTTGATTTGACATATTTTGCAACCCACCAGTTGATTTTTTTTTTTCTGAATTTTCTTTTATTGTTAAAACATTTTAGATAAGGAACGTTAAAATAAAATATTGCAAACCGCTGCTGTATTTGGTTCATTGTGGCAGCATGGGTATAGTATATGTTGAACTAGGGGCACTTAAAGGGAGCCTACCAGCTTCCCATGTTTTAAAGAGCACATTACAGTGATATACAACATACATCTGTTATGTATGTGATTTTTGTAGATTTGAAGAAGAACTAATCTCAGGCAAATGAGGCAGTTAGTGCACTGGGGGCGGGCCTTTAGCTCCCTGGAGCACTGCTCTTGCCCCACTCAGACCCCTACCATGTCTTGCCTGTGCCACCCAATTGCAGTCAGAGTTGATCCTCCCTCCCACTGCTATGACATCACTCATCCTACTTGAGCAGCAAGAGCAGTGCTCCCTGGGCTGAAGGCCCATCCCCAGTGCACCAACTGACTCATATGCAGAAGAAGGCAAAGCTGTTTTTCTCCAAAAGTGATATACTCAACAAAGATATGTTGTCTGTCACTGTAATATAATGGTCTGTAACAAAGTGGTGACAGTTGAATATGGTTTGGGGAGGTGGTAGACTCCCTTTAAGGCATGTTCACAAAGTCAGGAGATAATTGATCACAATCCATGAAAGAAATCCACACCAGATCCTTGGATTTCTACTGCAGACTGGCAAACAATGTCCCCATGTGGATTAGCCCCATTCCAATTCTAATAAGCTGTGGCTTTCAGCAAAGAATCCATGAGAATGATGAACATGCTGTGGATATTGAAATCCAAGGAGTGTTCATTATTCAACACTATTTTACCAGAGTGTGTGAATGGGGTATAGGATATAGTGGCATGACTTCAATTCGGACCAAACCCACAAGGAGTAAACGTGGTCATATAAATGCTGCAAACGTAAATTTTTATATTACGTATAAACAACATAGAATATTAGACTTTGTGCTTCAAAAGGTAATTCTCTTAGGGCCCATTCAGATGGTGGAAAATGAAGAGGGATTCAGACGGACTTCATTTTCCAAACATGCAGCTTTCCAACACACCTTTCATTCGCTGATCAGCCCCAGATGAATGGGGATAATCAGTTGACTGTCTCGCGCTGTGGACTTTGTGGTTGATCAGCCATGGGATCCATGCAAAAATGAGCAGGGTGCTTATTTATTTCAGGGTCCCGCTTCAATCGATTATTATCAATGGGAGGCAGATTGGCACACTGATTTTGAGGCAGAATCTGCTGCCATATTACAGCATGTGAACATACCCTTAAAGGGAAAATCCAATAAACACGTCTCTTTCTAATTATTGGGACACGTCCCAAAAAGAGTCTGTAACACCTTCAGGGTAATGCTGTGTCTCTGCTAACCTGAGGAAATCTAGCTTTCTTGCTAACATTAAACTGAAGTGCTAGCAACGTGGAGGGGACACTCCTTGCTGGAGCTTTTCTTTCATGGGTGGGAGGCATTGCCAAGATTGATTAGGATTATTTACTTTGGCAAAAGACTGCAAGAAGCTCATCTAGCTGCTATGTATAAATATAATAAAGGTTCACGCTTCAGCTGGCCCATCAGAAGATACTCCTGCAGGCCCATGATCTGACACAAGCCCTTGTAAAAAAAAAAGGGGCCTACAACGTCCAGGAAAGTAGCTTTGTAAGTACATTTTTATGCAAAGTTAAGCATAAAAAAAAAAAAAAAGAAGAAGAAGAGGCAACCTCAGCATCTAGAGGAAAGGAAAATATAACCGGAACCTAGAAAGTGGCTTCTGTTGTTATGGCAAAAAACAAGATATGGAACTTTATATAAAATGTGTCATGCCTAGTCCACAACCAGCAGTTTATTGGATTTTCCCTTTAAGGGTATATTCACATGCTGTAATTTGGCACTGATTTTGAGGCAGATTCTGCCTCAAAAATCAGTGTGCGAATCTGCCTCCCATAAATGGAACAAAGGTCTATCAGATATTTCACACATCTATCCTTAAACATAAATGTCTCAGATGGGAAATACCCTCAGAGGAAGGCCATGTAGAGAGAAGCAGTTAAATAAAACACAGTGGTAAATTGGTAAGTGGTTATTTTCTGCGTTTCTGCAATATGTGGCCTCAAAGTTTTTTTTGACCTGTGAGTGATATGATGTGACAGTGTGGCCCTCAGACCAGGAAAGGTTCCACATCCCGCTCTTGATCAATACATCTGTACAATAACTGGTTAAGCGGGATGCATGTCTTTTTTATACTCTCTATGTAATTATATGTATAAGCACTTTCTTTAACTTGAAGCTGAACTTTAGCTGTGCTCATTGGAAAGCTGAACTTGTACCCACAAAGTACATGTTAGGTTTGCAATGACCTTTTTTCACAGCTATCACATCCTTACCAGAGATCTTTATATTTCCCTACAATAAACTCTGCCACATTGGAACATCCATTTCAGATGTTAGACAAAGTACAATTAGAAAAGGATATTTTCATCACTGGGAAAATTTGTCAGACGATTAGTGAAAAAACATGTAGGCAAAAGTAAAAATGTTAACAGTTGGCCATATCTTGACAGTCTCCTTCATTATTGTTTTATTCCCAAACATGAAGCCATTCCCTTTACCCAGCTCGTCTTGACTGAAAGGTCTTTCAGTAAGATGAGCCCAGCAGGAAGTGGCTGTAAAGAGCCGTCCAGTGCACACCCCATGTGCGGCCCTGGATAAAGATATAATTTCTCCAAAATGCAACAGCGTTTCAGAGTAAAACATAGATCATAGTGTCGTTTTTCAATGTTACAGAATTGTCATTTTGATTTTTATTGGCAATTCATGAACAGAAAAACAAAAGAAACCAAAAACAAAACAAAAAAACAGGAAATAAAAACACAGATCCATCACTGACAATGTTTACCTTGAAAGCTCTGTTTTTGTGGCAAAGGGGTGCGTCCTCTAGGACTACAAACAATGTGATAGATGTGTGTAATAGTGGCTTAGGTGTTCCCTTTGTACACAACAAGCTGTGGTTTTAATTCTCATGACTTGGATGGACTGTCAATTATCTTATTATTAGGAAATTTATACCGCAAGTAAAGGAACTTGGATATACACCGAACATTTAGCTATTGCCAAATCTTTTAATAATGCTTCCAAAATGTTCTGCCATTGCTTTGCTCTCAACACTTTCGAGAAACTCTGGATGTGACACTCACATGAAATAAAGGTGCTATTGGCGAGGAATGAAATGCAGACAAAAATGCTTTGTCCAAATAAACTTGGTAGTGGTCACCTTAGCACTGAATGCCTCATAAGGGCTGGAATCACAAGCGCAGTTTTTCATGCAGTTTTTTGGGCTCTTTTTTTTCTAGCAGGAAGACGTTACCTTGAAATGCATTAAACAC
Source organism: Leptodactylus fallax (assembly GCA_947044405.1). Classification (NCBI taxonomy): domain Eukaryota; kingdom Metazoa; phylum Chordata; class Amphibia; order Anura; family Leptodactylidae; genus Leptodactylus; species Leptodactylus fallax. Next base: position 3,882,438 of record CAMRHE010000177.1, on the reverse strand, counting down.
TGAATATGTGATTCCAGCCTACATATAACTGAGCAGTATAATGTTTCCTAGTGTAGTTGGTGATGACTATAAAGATGCAGGGACTGATGCTAGGGTCACCCCTGCGTTCAGGTTTCTGTTCCATTATAGGCTATAATGGGGTCCGCCAGGTTTCCGCCTGAAAAGAACGAAAAATGCAGAGAGAAAAGCGCTGCTTGCGGAATCCCCAACGTAGTACAAGCGCTGGTGTGAACCCAGCCGAAGAAAAAATAACTACCACAGCTGAAAATGCAGCAGGCCTTCACTGGTGCCTAAATCTCAAAATGCGCCTACAGTTGTTGCCAAAGGTTTGAGACTGACACAAGTTTTGGGTTTCACAAAATTTGTTGCTTTAGTGTTTTTAGATGTTTTGGTCAGAGGTTTCTATGCTTTACTGAAGTACAATTAATTGTTTAAACTTTATTAACAAATGTATCAAAGGGTTAATATTTAAAAAGTGTTGTCCCTTATTTTCCAAGACTTCCTACAACTTGCCTTGGCATGCTGGATATCAGCTTTTGGGCCAAATACTGACTGATGGCAACCCATTGTTTCCTTGAAGTTTACCAGAATTTTCATGGTTTTGTTTGTCAATCATTCTTCCAAATATCCCAAACAAATAACTTGACTCCAGTCCTCTGCAGTCCAATCCATGTATTTTCTGCAGAAAGTCAGTTTCCTGTGTCTTACCAACAGTAAAGCATCCTAAGACCATTCATGTGTGGGGTTGCTTTTCATCCAAGGGAGTGGGCTCACTCACAACTTTTCCTTAAAACACCTCCATGAATAAAGAATGGTATCTAAACATCCTTCAAGAGCAATTTCTTCAACCATCCAGGAACAATTTGGTGATGGAAAATGCTTTTTCCAGTATGATAGAGCGCCATGTCACAAGGCAAAAGTGATAATGAATTGGCTTGGTTAAAGCACTGAAATTTTGGGTCCATGGCCAGGAAACTCCCCCAGATCTCATTCCCATTGAGAACCTGTGGTCAATCCTCAAAAAGTGAAAGGACAAACAAAAACATAGAAATTGCCATACATTCCAAGTACTGTTTAGGCACAAATGCGTTGTTATCAATCAGGATTTGGCCCTGAAGCTAATACATGCCAGGGTGGACTGAAGTCTTGAAAAATAAGGGTCAACATTGTAAATATTTGTCTTTGCATAAACTTGATGCATATTTATAAATAAAAGTGTAAAAACTTATGAAATGCTAGCAACTATATTTGTGACTAAAAGATCGAAAAACACAGCAAACGATGTGAAAACCAAGATTTCAGCCAGATTCAAAACTTTTGGCCACAACTGTACATTGACCAAGCTGTTATCTGGAAATCGGTAAAAGTCAGTATTTTTTTTTCAATATAAAAGACTGACGGACTTAGCGTATATTTTACAGTACCACTGAAGTAACTTTCCATCAATACAGTGGGTTTTAAAGAGAATCCTATAACTCCCATGAAATGTCTGCAAATGACTGTATTCCCAAGAAGTAAAAATCCTTAAACATCTTTTCTTATAACTCTGTCTTGTGTCTTTCCTCTGTTATTATTCCTAGAAATTTATGAATAAACTGAAAACTTGTCAAACGACTATGCCCCCACACAGTTCTAAGCTAGCCATACATATTAGATATAAAACCCGCTTATTTCGGCAGGATTAGCTGACCATTCAATGAGTGTGGGGTCTTCCCAACTTCCTCCAATAGCAGATGAAGGAGCAGATAAAGATATAACATTTGTATATGAAGGACCTAATACTTGTGTTCTTGGGGAGATAAGGCATCGCCAAAGTTGTCTGGCAACGACTTTCTCCCCTCGGTCGACAGCTATCTAATCTGTATGACTGGCTTTACACTGGCAGCACTGATCGGTCAGTGTTCGACTATGGAGGGGACACATCCAGTGTGTCAAATCCCAGTCAGGGGCGTAGCTATAAGGAGTGCAGAGGTAGCAGTTGCTATCAGGCCCTTAAAGCTGAGGGGGCCCAAAGGCCTTATTATAGCATAATAAGACACCAGTATCATACATACAGTAGCACATGATAAGTGAGAGTTACAGATTTTGTATTGGGCCCAGGAGTTCCTAGTTACGTCTCTGCTCTCAGTTTTCAATTTATTCATACATTTCCAATAGAAATAACCACAGGAAGAATTGTTACTTTATGGGGAATGCAATTATTTACTGAAAGAGACATGTAAGAAGAGCTGACAGGTCCTCTTTGGGGCAACTTTAACACTGCAACTAATGTGAAGGTCTAAAAGGTATGCACCACAAAGGTTCCCAGCACAAACTTCATGGGAAATTTATAGCATCTGTCCACAATCGGTTCACATGTAAGTATACTTCACATAATACATGTTTTACTAGATACAAGAGCATCGAATAGCGTAGTCTTCTGCTCTTTATCTATGCTGCAAAAAAAGAAAAATCCCACAATGGGACCACTTAACACATGCGCTAGGAGCTTTTCTGGTGCATATGATAAATGGACACATTAAAACACAAATTCAGTAGCTCAGCACTGACTTAACAAAAACTGGTTCATCACAACCGGAATACCAAAGACACTTAGTAAAAACCTATATGTAGTATTTCTAGGCTGTCCTTTATCAAGAAAATGCAGATAAAATTAGTAAATGGAAAAGAAATAAAATTTACCTGTGTGTAGAAGTCTGTTGTAGGAGATGATCTTGACCTCTCATGTATGTACTGGGATTTTTGAGACTGGTCGAAGTCAGCATCAAGAATGTTATCAGCTGAATGGCATCTGCCAGAATTTTTCCTTTCTAATGGCTTCTTTTGCTCTTTCCAAGAGGCTTGGTATTCTGCAAAAGTACCTAACCTTGGAGGTTGCTGTGGTGCAATATTATCAGTAGACCTATAGGTAACCCCATGATATTCATCTGTACAATTTCTTTCCCCATCAGGTAGATACTCAAATCCTAGGGAGGCAGCTCGAGACCTCTTTTCATGCCATGACTCGGTAGATTCCTTTCCATAATTCTTGACATTGTGTGTCTCAAACTTGACACCAAGTGGTTCATCTGTCACATTCGAGGTTGGTGGTTTTGAAGCAGTTTGAGGTTGTGTATTTTTGCTTGTCTCTTCAAAAAATTTCCATCTGTCCGCAAAAGAACCAACAGCTCCTTGAGTGGCATTCTGATTCTGAAACTGGGGATTGTCTTCATAAACCCCAACTTCATTCATCTTCTCAGGTTCAGAGTAAGATTTAAGTTTTTGCTGTGCCGTAAATCTTTTTCGGCCACCAATGCGAGATATGTTTTGAGAGTTGCTTGTTGCTGTACTCTGCTTTGGTTGGATATTGTCAAGTTGGTAAGCAGTGCCATCAGGAGGCAATACAGGCTTTGAAACATTACACCCTTGGCTTTTTCGTTCTGGAGAGAGTGAAGGATCGGCAAGACTAGGTTCTAAATCTCGACGTTTGAAAGAAGTGGCCCTTAAAACTCTGGCCTGAGCCTCCTTTAAATGGTTCTTGTAGGTGTTTGAGAAAGTACCATCAGTAGAAGGTGTAACACTTTCTAGAGAATCTTGATTCCAGTTTTCGGCATTCTCACCATCACTTGATTCAGTCAACGTTGCTGTACTTTTGCTCTTTTGCAAACGGGCCCGCCTTTGTTGAATTTCATTTCTTAAAGTTGTTGCAAAACGGTCACTTCTACGTGATTGTTTGCTTGCATCTGTGAATGGTTGCTTGTCATTTGTATCAGGGGAGCTCACTGACTGATTTCTACCTTCCTGAGCTAGAGAATGTAACATGGGTGTAATATGAGGTGTAATCTTGCTGTCTTCCTCTTCATTCCACGAATACTCTTTTGTATGTGATCTGTACTTACTGCTTGAGATAGCTCTGTTTGCAAGGTCAGGTTGTGCAAAATTTTGACTCTCATATTGTCCCTCATAGTAGTCACTATTTTTTTCTCTGTTTCATCCATTCATTACTACTTAAATGACTATCCCTTTTTCCTGTAATTGTAGGACTATACTTCTCACAGTTTTCTGGTGAAGGCTGCTTGTTCTGCTGAGGTAGACAATAATTGGTCTTTAGGGCAGTATTGTCTTGACAACTAGATCTTCTATCCAAGATATCTACTTTACCATACTCTTCTCTATATTGATGTTGTGTGATGCTTCCCTGAGGTGGCAGCTTGGTACTGACACTGCTTATACGACTGTGTCCACTAAAGTCTCCTTTTAATTTTAAGCCAATATTGCTTTCAGAAGAACTAGAGATTCTGGACTGATGCGTACTGTAAGCATGTGCTGGGTCTGCTGTCAACTCATGAGTCGGAGAATAAAAGGCCACTTGCTGAGGTTGTGCTTTAATGACGGCTGGTGCTCTTGAACTTTGGACAAAAGTGCTTTCATCACTGTACTGCCGCTGGTGATGGTAACTGTAAGATGGTTGTGCATACCTAACATCCGTGGTGGACTGAGAGAGCTGTAATCTATTGGAGTGAGGTGCATTGTTTTGATATTTTTCTTGATAGGACGAGATTCGATCCAAATTAATTTCTGACTGATAAGAAGAATTACTAATATGTCTCACATCTGCTATGTTTCTATCTGGTCCTCGACTATGTCTTTGCTGATAATCAGGAAGATCTGAATTCCATTCAAGTCTTGAATGGGTCTTGTTTGCAACATTAAAGTGCGGTGTGCCTGGTAATTCTGTATGTGTAAGAGGAGGTTTCTCATGGGTTTTAGCAACGGCATAACTATCACTGCGGAGTGGAGGTGGTGGTGGAGGAGGTGAGGATGATGTTCTTTTCTTATCAGGAACATGCCAAACTGGTCCAAAACTTGATCGTCCGGAATGTTTTGTATCTCCATTATCATCAACTCTTTGAGACTTAGTACTCTCATAGAATGTAGAGGGAGACTGGTGTCCATGTTTATCATCTGTTCCCTTTGTTTCATGTAGAAACTGACCAGTATTTCCATGTCCTTGCTTTGTACTGTCCCATTCATTAATTTTATACAATATATTTTCAGTTGAAGTAGATCCACTTTTAGACAGAGTATGATCTGGGGTGATAAAGCTGGTAGAAAAAGAGCCATATGCTGAATCCCTCTTACTGTGGTTACCTACATTATCTATGCTGTTATTAGATTTGGCAGCAGATAGTCTGCCAAAATGGTAGGTCTGGTCAATACTGTCCATACTTCCAACTGAACTAAAATGTCCAGAAGTTCTATGCAAGTTGGTTTGGTCCCAAGAGTTTGTTAAGTCATGAGATGATGAGCTAGGAGAGAAAACAAATACAATTATAAGTATTAGTTCCTACTAGCAGACTTTATGAACAAACATATTGCCTCATTGTATTCTAATGCTTGTATCTGAAGGTTCCTTTTACACAAGTAAATTCCCCGTAACAAGTGTCGATGGGTGACATAGCAAACAGATTGGCACTCGTATACATACTGGTACATTTATATGTTACAACAATTGTTTTGGTTTTTTTTTGTAATTATGATTCTTTGTATGATCATTCATTTCCCTCCTCATACGCAGTTTACATTACAAATCACGGGTAGGTGCTTGTTTACCCATGTGGATTTAATGTCAGCAAAAAATATGAGATCAAGGACATCAAAGAGAATTATCCGTTTTCATTTGATCGCTGCACAAGGCAATGATTGTGGGCGATCGCCTGAGGGGCCTTAACAAATTATGTTTAATTTAACAATATACTTTATGTCACTATAACGATAATAATGTTCTAACTTCAATTATTGTAAAGTTTTTGGAAATGTATTTTAGGCATGCTTGGTTTAAATCTATTAAAGGGATTTCCAACGCCTGCACCCCCCACTGCTCAGCTGATTTCTGCACAAGGCAGCAAGCCTGAAGCAGCACTGTACATTATGCAGTTAGTGACTATGCCACGCTATTTCAGATCTGCCCCCATTCAAGTGAACGGAGGCTGAACTGCAAAAGTGTGGCAAGGACACTACAGTGTATGGAGATAATCCACCATAGACAGTGATTGGTTGAGTAGTCATTCCTTCTGTAGTGAGGGACTAGGAAGTATAGAGGAGCTGGGAAGCATCAGAACAGGAAAGGCAGAGGATTGGTGAGGTTTAATGTATTATTCATTAATGCTTTTTTACACCATACTGAGCCATTTCTATATAATTTTCACATAAAGTCTCCATATTCTAGGCGTAGACTGGTTTACGAGCAGGTTTAAAATTCCTTTATTTAAAAAAAAATTACACCAAACATACAGTTTATTGTTAAGGAAAGGTTACCTGGAATGATATCGATTTCCCCATGTAGGGTTGAAATTTGAGTTTGCTAGCTGTGCAGTCAAAGTCTCCATTGGGGTTTCAATATATTTGGTGGAGTGCCAAGAATGAGGTCTATATGCAATATCATTTTTCCTGAAATCAAATCAAACAAAAATCCTTATTAATATCAATGCAAAATACACAAGCCTAAAATAGCAACCTAAAATAACAAACTAAACAAAATAGCAACATAAAATAAACCAAAAAAAGTTGCAAACTACAAATAAATAACTGGCACACGCTGATCAGTTGCCAAGAACAGTTTTGCACTAATCCATTGTATGGTTATATATTCTACTTTTCATGAGATTCAGAGATGGAAAAAAAAAGAAAAAAAAACACAGATAGATAACCTGAAGCTAGCCACATAAGTAAATGATCTGCAATCCCTTCCCTATTCATATGTATACTTGCTACATGAGAATGGACAAAAGACCAAAAGAAAACATGTTGGAAGTAGATTTAAGATTAATAAATCCAAATGTATTAAAACAATGAACTATTTTTTATAACATTGGAGACATTTTTGAAGAATTTTATGACAAAAAGTTTACAGAATGATAAATAGTCCAGAGATATGATATCCCAAAAAACGTCAAGCTTCATGTCTGTGTATATAATGAGTGAGCCGATATAATGACCAATGGCCACCAGCTAGAACTCTAGCTGTGGGTCTATGCTATTGGGAAAGGCACCAAATGATGTAAGTAGAATTGACCAGCCATTATGAATTTCTAGAATAGTCCATGGAATAAATCCTGGTGCCGATCAGCAATGGAGACGTGATCATTCTCCACGAAAATGAATAAAAGTTCTAAAAAGTAAATGCACTGTGGGGTTGCTGTAACTCTTAGGCTACATGAACGTAGGGTATGTAGAAAATCAGCACAGATGGAAAATAGATGATACCAGGGTGCCTTCTGTACCCTCCAAGATTAAATGCAATGGGCAGGGCCCGCAAAAAATGAACAGGAATAAGACCTGAGTTTCGCACTGGGCTCAAGGGCTCCTACACAGACCTATGATAATACACGGGTGTGTGTATTGAGCCGTAGAAAACAAAGGGCCAGTGTGGTAGCCATTAAAAAAAACACTGACAAAGCACACGTTCATGTACATGGGGCCTAAGCTTTCGCAACATGGCAGCTTTGGCTATGTAATACAAAGGTAGAAATGATGCAATGTGACACTGAATCTAATGATTGTGAATGTGATCACATTGTGACACGTGACATAAAGCAACCACAACATGACAGCATAATGCTCAACATAAATCACGTATCATATTATGATATTTTAGAAAAACTTATTTGGAAACACAGGACCCATCACCCAATGGAATACACAAATGATATAATACTACATATTGCACAACTACACAAGACTGCTATAGACATAACATACAGTACATGGTCACCATTTAGATTTATCAAGTTTGATATAAGATAAATCTAACATGCATTAGGATAAAGCAAGGACACAGAAGGGGCACAGAAGTCTATAAGGTAGTGCGCTAACTAGTCAACCATGGTCACATAAAAGGGAAACCGCACTGGGCATCGATACTGTACCTCATGGAACTTCTCAAGATGTTCATGAGAAAACTCCTGGCCACAAGAAGATCTTTATCTGATGGCATGTTCTTTGTGATAATATTCACCATTACGTGCCTCTTCCTGAGCAGCCAAGTAATAAAGGGGACAAACCAGTTTGAGTTGTAGAAGTCAATGAATTAAACATGGTTTTGTAATAGCTGAGCTGCAGTTATAGAATGGCGTACAAGATATTAGATCATCTAATTCACCAAATATTTCACTGTGGGTTTCTTTAGCTCCATAGCTGGACAATAACCAGATGTCTCTACTTTGCTGCCCACATTAGCCTAGGATTTCAGTGCACCAAGTGCAGTAAGTTCTCAAGTTTATAGATCACAGTAAAGGCTGGTCATGTAACTGATAGCTGGCAAATCGATCATTTGGAAAACAGTCATCGAACCCTCCCTATATATAAAAGTCTGCAGCTTCAAACTGGTATGGGGGAGAGAAGCAGCCGCCAGACTCCTCTGGTGCCCTTATCTCCATAGAAAACAATAGGCTCTATAAATCAAAAGAACAGCTTGATGTAGGGGGACATGCTGGTAGCATCTACAGAATCCAATGTCCGTACAAACATCAGTCTGCCATCACTGCCCCAAGCAGATATAGTTACATAGTTTGTATGGTTGAAAAAAAGACTTATGTCTATTAAGTTCAACCAGGGGATGGGAAAGGGCAAGATATTCTATACATTTCCATAAGCTATTTTTCTCTAAAAAAAAAAAAGGCATCTAATATCTGCAGACAATGAGAAATCACTTGTTCAACATCGCTTGCAGACACTGTATGGAGAGGAGCGACTATTCATACTCACATACTGCCAAAGAAACCTATCAAAGAAACAACTAAGTGCTGAATGACTTGCCATATGGTCAATGGGCACTCTTCAACAGACCACAATATCTAATAATATCTAATGTGTTATAAAAGGTCCTGTGATCAGCTGACAAACCTCACCCCATATAGTTTGCATTGGGTAGTCTAAAAGGCCCTTTAAACAAACATGGACTGACTTGTTATGGGTCGATCGACAGATGGACAGAAATCTGCCAGTGTAAAATGAGCTTTATCTGAGTTGGTCATGCACATTAGATTTGTCTTGGTGATTTGGTTATTTTCTTGGTTTGGTTTCACATGAGCAGTCTATTTCTGGGAGAGTGTGAAGACAAAGAAGTTGACACCTAGGGACTGTCGGCTGAGCTTGAAAATTCAAAAGCCTCAGATTCAGGATGACTGTCTGTATGAAGACCGAGATTTACGGAGAACACATTTCCATTGAGGTACAATAAATGCTTTTGTTCCCATACTGAGGTCTTACCTGTAATATGTGCTAATGATCATAGCAAGAACAGTAAAAGGTGGACATACAGTTAAAGGGGTTGTTCAGATTCAGGAAATAAATGGTATTGTTTCTATGAAGAGAAGTCATACAACTTTCTAATATACTTACTGTATCAATTCCTTATGGTTTTCTAGATCTGGTGAAGCAGAGTACCAGAGAATCCTCCGGGGGCCCAGGCTCTTACAGTATAATATAGTGCAGCAGAATACACCACATTTGAAGGATACTATGGTCTATTTCCATGGACATAATGGAGAATGGGCCCCCCAAAATCATTTTATTTGGTGGGCCTAAGGAACCTCAGTCAGATGTTGGCTGTGATTCATTGTTGACATCCAGTGGCTAAAAATTCTCTACTTCCCAGTGAAAACAAAATCACTGGCAGACTCCACAGTGAGAATGGGACCTAAGTTTGGCTGAACCTGACAATTTTTCCAACATATATTGGATGTGCAGCCAACATTCGTTTGGACTACGTCTGAGGATATTACGATTGGGCATACTGAATTTCAATATTCCGATACTTTGTTCTCAAGAGAGAAAAGCTACAGCCAGAAGTGTCTGGAGACTTACGCCCCACTCCAAGAACATGCACGTTTCGCTGAACTGAGCGTGCTTGTGTATGGGAAGGTTGGGAGAAATAGCTGTCCAGTAGAAAACTACATATGTTTTGCATAATTAATATTTAGTTGTGGATCACCCTGCCTCCTGAGCATTATCAATGTGTCCCTGATGGGGTCCAACAGAATACATAGACTGTATTGGTGCTAGAAAGAAACCCCAATTGGTACAACACATGTCAACAAGAAAAAAAAAAAAAACACGAAAACTGTAAAACGTGCATGTACTCTCACCTACCTCCATGTGACTACTTGAACAGTGGGCAGATGATGTAACACCATAAGATTTGTGTCAGTACTGGATGGGTACATGGGAGAATTTATAGCAAGGTTACGCAAGAAGTAGTTATACATTGTTTATTTACTCACACGTTCCAGCAAAGACAGCCTTCTGTCAGAACTAATAAAGTATGCTGAGAAAAGTAGTTCTGCAACCGGGGAGTAAGAATCTAGCAGGTAAAGAGAGCAAAGGACAACCTTTCTTCCATATTTTAAAAATAATACATCTACTACTGCGCAATAACAATGTTGTTGGCTACGATACGAAGAAAAAGAAACACAAAAGATCTATTGTCTTGAGGTCCTCTATTGCTTACTGAAAGTTGTGGTTTAACTGTTGCGAACCAGCCCTTCATAATTGCTTCCTCTTCGTTCACCTCGGGGCAGTGGAAACGGTCCAAACACTGATTTGTACTTCTGTTTGTTCAGCAATTAAACCCTGCCATCTTGTGGCCCATAGTGAGAAGTGACAGAAACTTTTACAATGCACTCAGGTATGACCACTCTGTCACCATGTACAAAATGTATAATATAAAATATATACAAGGTAAAGATTGTAGTTTAATTTTTTGAAGAAGAAAAATAATGGAGTGCTGCGGTCTACCCCTGCTCTTCCTTAGCTGACTAGGCTCAGATCAGTCTTTTCCAATTTCTGCAGTGAAAGTGCGTGTAAGGATTTAAAACAAAATCACCTTCATACCTTCTTCAGAACATAACGTGTCCTGTGGTGAATTAACCCCCTGTTCACACCTACCGCTAGTTTCCTTTCTGGGAATGCAACCCCAGTTTTAAAGTGAAACTTTCTGCTCGATCTTGAAGTGTCCATGATTGATAGGAACTAAAGAATAAACCACTATCCAGATGCCCACTAAGAGAATAAGGGTGTCATAGAGAGCAAGGGCCCTCTCTATTGGCCAGTGCAGAGAACTGTTGCAAAAATTGGTGCTGCTCCAATGGACTAAGATTGGCTATGATCTACATGGTTCTCTACAGTCTTGGATGAAAGCTGTGTTAGTGTCCATTTACAGTACTGGCCAAAAGTATTGGCACCCCTGCAATTCTGTCAGATAATACTCAATTTCTTCCAGAAAATGATTGCAATCACAAATGCTTTGGTAATAATATCTTCATTTATTTTGCTTGCAATGAAAAAACACAAAAGAGAATGAAAAAAAGTCAAATCATTGATCATTTTACACAAAACTCCAAAAATGGGCCGGACAAAAGTAAAAAAAAAGTATTGGTACCCTCAGCCTAATACTTGGTAGCACAACCTTTAGACAAAATAACTGCGAACAACCGCTTCCGGTAACCATCAATGAGTTTCTTACAATGCTCTGCTGGAATTTTAGACCATTCTTCTTTGGCAAATTTCTCCAGGTCCCTGAGATTTGAAGGGTGCCTTCTCCAAACTGCCATTTTGAGATCTCTCCACAGGTGTTCTATGGGATTCAGGTCTGGACTCATTGCTGGCCACTTTAGAAGTCTCCAGTGCTTTCTCTCAAACCATTTTCTAGTGCTTTTTGAAGTGTGTTTTGGGTCATTGTCCTGCTGGAAGACCCATGACCTCTGAGGGAGACCCAGCTTTCTCACACTGGGCCCTACATTATGCTGCAAAATTTGTTGGTAGTCTTCAGACTTCATAATGCCATGCACACGGTCAAGCAGTCCAGTGCCAGAGGCAGAAAAGCAACCCCAAAATAGCAGGGAACCTCCGCCATGTTTGACTGTAGGGACCGTGTTCTTTTCTTTGAAGGCCTCTTTTTTTTTTTCCTGTAAACTCTATGTTGATGCCTTTTCCCAAAAAGCTCTACTTTTGTCTCATCTGACCAGAGAACATTCTTCCAAAAAGTTTTTGGCTTTCTCAGGTAAGTTTTGGCAAACTCCAGCCTGGTTTTTTAAGTCTCTGAGTCAGAAGTGGGGTCTTCCTGGGTATCCTACCATAGAGTCCCTTTTCATTCAGACGCCGACGGATAGTACGGGTTGACACTGTTGTACCCTCGGACTGCAGGGCAGCTAGAACTTGTTTGAATGTTAGTCGAGGTTCTTTAGCCACCATCCGCACAATCTTTCGTTGAAATCTCTCGTCAATTTTTCTTTTCCGTCCACATCTAGGGAGGTTAGCCACAGTGCCATGGGCTTTAAACTTCTTGATGACACTACGCACGGTAGACACAGGAACATTCAGGTCTTTGGAGATGGACTTGTAGCCTTGAGATTGCTCATGCTTCCTCACAATTTTGCTTCTCAAGTCCTCAGACAGTTCTTTGGTCTTCTTTCTTTTCTCCATGCTCAATGTGGTACACACAAGGACAAAGGGCAGAGGTTGAGTCAACTTTAATCCATTTCAACTGGCTGCAAGTGTGATTTAGTTATTGCCACCACCTGTTATGTGCCACAGGTAAGTAACAGGTGCTGTTAATTACACAAATTAGAGAAGCATCACCTGATTTTTCAAAGGGTGCCAATACTTTTGTCCACCCCCTTTTTTATGTTTGGTGTGGAATTATATCCAATTTGGCTTTTGGACAATTCTTTTTGTGGTTTTCCATTGAAGACAAATTAAATGAAGATATTATTACCAAAGCATTTGTGATTGCAATCATTTTCTGGAAGAAATTGAGTATTATCTGACAGAATTGCAGGGGTGCCAATACTTTTGTCCAGCACTGTATTAGGCTGAGGGTGCCAATACTTTTGTCCGGCCCATTTTTGGAGTTTTGTGTAAAATGATCAATGATTTGACTTTTTTTTTTCATTCTCTTTTGTGTTTTTTCATTGCAAGCAAAATAAATGAAGATATTATTACCAAAGCATTTGTTATTGCAATCATTTTCTGGAAGAAATTGAGTATTATCTGACAGAATTGCAAGGGTGCCAATACTTTTGGCCAGCACTGCATATGTGTCGGATTTGATTCCAGTAGGGATTCCTTGCTTAAATCAAACCCATTGACAATTCGCCTCCTACGCATGTGAGTTAGGCTTCTGCAACTCAGTTTACATACTATAGATTTTTCGATTGCCTAAGAAAGAAAAAAATAAATTGCAGAGTCATACTACTTACTTATGGAGATTCCACCGGGAAAAACCTATGACAAGCTTTACCAAAAGACAATGGACACTCGTGTGGATGAGCAGTAACATCTGCAGCAGAATGGCTTACGCTAGTCTCCAATTGCTGCTGGTGGATTCTCTAATAAATTCATCTCAGATTAAATGTGACGTGTGAACATACTGAAATACTATCACTAATGGGGAAATATATAGCCGCTAGCAGCCCGGCACCGCAATAATACCAGGAATCTCAGTGGTCAGACCTGCAATGATCAGCTGAGGTGCTGCAAAGATGGAACTACCTCATATTAAAATGCCTAAGTGAAAATTAGTGCCTACCCTATATATTACATGTTTACTGTACAATAAAACCTCTCTGACTGACTACCCAAGCGTGCTGCTGTGCTCCTATTCAAGTAATAGGAACAGTGTGGCAGTTCCCTGGAAGCAACGTGATGCAGAGGACAAGAGTGCTGCAGCACTCCTATTACTTCAATAAGAGCGATGCTGCATACCCTTCCAAGTCCTTTAGCAGCTTCCACCACCTGGAGGCCACAGCTGATCCAGGGCCCCTACAGATCACATGTCATCACTGATGACCTATACGACAGAACTAAAACTCCATCACAGTAAATCTGGTCTAGGTTTTGGCAGTTATTGGTTCAGTCCTTTTTGTTTTATCCTGTAATGTCTTTTATGCCTTTCCCATAAACCAAATCTGAGACAGACTGAATCTAAAGAGCAGGTAGCCAAGTATTTACTACTAGTGATTTCTGTGGAGGTACTTGTTAGCCAGTGCTGGGCTACTAAAAAGATATAGATATAACTGGCTCCAGGAATGGGATAAATATGGCCGCTAAAGCCTATTTTACAAAGTCTATCCCTGCATGAACTATGTAATGAGTTATTGCCTTTATGTATTATAGACATAGAGTGTCATTCCTGCACAGTCTACTGAATGTTTTATGACCAGGGTGTGCTGTGGGTCAGTATATGTAAAATGATCCAAATTTCTCTAATGTTATCCAGGGCATTCATGTGCTCCATGCACATACAGAGGTCTGACATAACTCAGCAAAACATAATTCATCAGCTATCTCCGATTATCAACTGGAAATGCTCCAAGATGGGATGACTGGCTGGCTGCATGTGTACAAAGACGATAAGGAGGGTCAGGGAAAAACATAAGACTGAGAAAAGCAAGGGATAAAGTTACTGTTGTTTTTTTTTTTTTTCACTTTGCCATGATGTGTCGAAAGTTACAACTTCAATAGAACCACAATGAGTCAAAAATACCTTTATAATGTCATCTAATACTCTAACAAAGGGGTCGGCAACCCCCAGAACGCGTGCAAAGACTGGCTCGCGAGGCTTATTTCCCTGGAACGGCAGCCCGAGTCCTCACCCAGCAGTGATCGGACCAAACACGGCCGAAACGAAACTGCTATTATTATACTGTGGGGTCTCTTCAGACCCCCGAGTATAATAAGCGGAGCCCCGGGGAGGTGACAAACATAAAAATAATGTACTCACCATTCCACGCTCTGCAGCCGCTCTGTGCTCTTCGGGCACTTCTGCCTGAAGTCAGCTGACAGGGCCTCAGGTGTCACGTCTGCGTCTGGTGTCATTACACATAATGACGCAACGTGACCCCTGAGACCCAATGAGCGGTAGCTGACTACAGGCAGAAGCACCTGAAGAGAACACAGCGGCTGCGGAGCATGGAATGGTGAGTACATTGTTTTTTATGTTTGTAATAGCTAGTGAGTGGCACAAATTGGAATATTTTAAAAGTTAGAATATTATACTGTGTGCAGGAGCCGCTATGGAACATATACCATGTGCAGGGGCCACTACTGGACATAATACAGTGTGCAGGGACCGCTATGTGACAAATACCATGTGCAGGTGCCGCTATGAGACATAATACCGTGTGCAGGGGCCACTATGGGATATAATACCATGTGCAGGGGCTGCTAAGGGACATAATACTGTGTGCAGGGGCCGCTATGGGACATAATACTGTGTGCAGGGGCCGCTATGGGACATAATACCATATGCAGGAGCCTCTATGGGACATAATACTGTGTGCAGGAACTGCTATGGCTGTGGGACATAATACTGTGTGCAGGGACCACTATGGGACATTATTCTGTAGAGCGGTGTGTTTTCTGTATTAAGGATGTGTTTTTGCACAGAAAACTCAGGCTGTGTTTTTTTTTTGTGCAAAAATGCACCAGTTTTACATCGGAGTAAAAGTTCCAGTGGTCTAAGAATATAGCTGCATTCAGATATATAGTTTGTTTTCACAATAAGGATGCCGCCATACGGTGCTTCTGGACACTTACATTTACCACTAATTGGGGGCTGCACATGTACTTTCATTGCTTCTAATCAGAAAGTACAGGAGTGTCCCAGGAAATAGCAGTAAACGCATGCGTCCTGAAGCATCTTGTGGCAACACTTCTGTGTTATGGTTTGTGGTATATGACTTTAGTTTAGGGGTAGTCAGACTTACAATTATGGACCGGCACTCCGAGTACCTCATCTTTGATTTTTTAATTAAAATCGGCACACCGAACAAAAAAGGTTGCCTACCCCTGCTCTAACACTTAATGGCCCTTTCTCATCATCTCCTATTAGGACATATGGACGCTGGGACACTCTTTTATGAGCCACAGCTTAGAAACTGAGTATCATTGGCCCCGTGTCCATCTGTTTATAGCATATTTCCCTGCAGTTCTAGATATGGCTCATAAATATAGGGTTGCTTGAAGGGGTTTGGTGGGCTAAAAACTCGAAGACTTATCCTAAGAAAAGTCATTAATATCAGTGAGGAATTCCCACCAGTCACCTGTTCTGACCAGCGAAACACACAGAATGGAGAAGGGAGCAGACTGTTCAGTTCTATGCATAAATTTATACTTATGCTTCCAGGACTCCTAGAAAGAGCCTATGGGTCCTGTCCCCACCCAAACAAAGCAATTATCAGCTTTTCTTGTATTCGTTTGTACACAGGAAATGCCACAGATCACTCTGTGGCAACTGGGGGGCACAGGGCTAGACATAAGTATCTCATCATGAACAGATGAATGTAAATGTTAATCTGATTCCAGCTAAAAACTGCTCCATGTAAACCTAGCCAAATTGTTGCCTAATGCTATATGTAACCATCACCTCCCAAGCTACTGTACTTTTTTTTTTTTTACTGTACTTTGTCCCCAAGGCCTTTCCAGTAAAAGAGCTGCAAGTTTTCCAAGTGAAGTTCCAACGCCATATAATAATTCATATATAGTCATCACGTTTGTCCAAAATCTAATGTGTATGGCCAGCTTTAGACTGCCAAAAATAACTGTGCAGAATATTTTCAACTGGTAGCCACCTGAGAATATCAGTGATTGGCATGATCGGCCACTTTTGGAGACTCACTGGGACAGATTTATTAAAACTGGAATTTTGCACACTGGTCTTAAAGAAAGGCCCCCGACAAGCGCAGACCATGGCTAATTTATGGACAGGCTCCAGAAAACTGGTGAGAGTTATAACAAATATATCATGTCGTGGCTTCCCAACCCCAACCTTCTCACCACACTGCCCACTTTGGTACAAAATAATGAGCAAGGCGCAGAATGGGGCTTGTGGTGCACACCTGGGGTAAGAAAGCGCCTGAAGTCATTAGTGTGCCACAAGATCACCCCTCTGACAAAAAAAAAACATGTAGAGGGATTGATAAATCCCCCCCATTATGCTTTTTTTTTTCCCTCTCCCAACTAAACCACTAGGCAGTTAAGTTGTTAATGTTGATGGTGACATGAATGTATTCACATGTTATAAAACCATTATGCATATTGCTATACAGAATAAAAACCCTACTGAGGTACATTCAACAGCAATTTGTGGATTTTTTTCCCAAATATTGTCAAAAGATTTTTTGATAGTCGCAAAAACAAATGTAATGAAACGTGTAAAAAGTAAAAGTAATCGGATCTGAATACTTTTTGTATCCACTATATTTTACAATTGCCAAGTGCTAAGCAGAGAAAACACAACAGAAAATGCTATACTTTGCAGTTGAACTCAATGCAGCGGTCTCTTTTGCTAATACCTAGATGTGGGGAAGCCTTATTTATGGCTAACATAATGTACAGTATTAATCCCTACACCAGACGAATATTTATTTGTATTCTAACCAGAGCCAAGGTGACAGATCTGTCTATATAACACGTACTAAAGCAAATCAGGCCCAATAAATATCTTCAAGGATTTAGAGCTTGTTTCAAGAATCTACTCCACTCAAGAAACTATTCCAAAAATGTTATTGTACCTCGTCAGATCATGTGCTCTGCAAGGACTTTATCTTGTGTAAATTCTCCCTGGGACCAAGTGTTAATCTGGCCTTTTCTTGCCTTAAATGTATTATAATGTCAGTTTCACATTGGCAGTCAAGTGGAAAGAGAATGAATTGATAATCATACAATCGAAGGCAGAGGAATGTAAAATAGAGACCGCTCCTTCTGCAAGGGAGAAGAACTAAGAGCCTGTTCTTGAAGCCTGCCAAGGAAAACATGGCCTTACATATTTGAGCACTTTTCAAAATGTGACCTAAATGCCAGCAGATGGCTTAGAAGCTGTTTCACTTATTGCATTAGGGTAGTAATCTCCAACCTGTGGCTTATAAAATGCTGCAAAACTACAACTTTCAGCATGCCCGGGCAGCATAAATATAATGTATGCTATCAGAAGAGAGCTGTAGCCTAATCATGAGAAATACTGTAGGTCTAAGCTGCAATACCTGATCCAACCAATAGTGAGGAGTGGCACTGTTTCTGTTAAAAAAAAAGAAAAACAAAAAACCCTGCATTTTTTGTAATCTCAGACAACCTCTTTAAGATCTATGTGGAATTACTCCTTCCTTGATATGACTTGTCTAGACCTTCATACAATTTAATAAAATCACAGAAGATATAACTAGGTATAGAGCTGCAATATTGTCTAAATAAATGCAGAAATTGATAGCCTTCTGGTGCATCCTGCTTAGTAAATCTTCCCTACTGCATCAGTTTTAGACCAAGCATTCTTTTACCTTTTGGTGTGGCCCTTTGTATTAGTACAATCTGGAATGTGGCCCTTACACCAGGATACTTCAGTCGGAGCAGATCTGAAGTACCGAAGCAGTCGCTATACAGAGGATGGTGCATTCTGATTTTGGCAATGTCACCTAGCTTTCAATGCAGCTGGACTGGCTGATTTGTGGGGGGTGCAGGTGGCAGACCCCAGTGATCAGATACCGACAACCTAACCAGAGGATAGGTCAAGAGTATGAAAACTGCCCAGGAGCCCAGAAAACCCCTTTAAGTCCAGGGCCCCACGTAGCGTAAACACCGCAGAAAAGAACGCTGCATTTTACAGTCCCTGCAAAGTTGATGAGATTTTAGCGAAACACGCAAAGCCTGGTTTTGGAAATCACAGCATGTCAATTATATCCACGGAAATGCCGGCAGTTTGCCTATAGGTATAATTGAAGCAGAAAGTCTACAGAGGAAACCTCTGCGGCCTTTCTGCGGGAAAAACCATGATGCATTGTCACCACGGTTTTTCCCGCTACGTGGGGCCTTAGCTTAAGTCAGCTCCTGGTTAAACTTGATGGATATGTCTTTTCAACCATACTATGTATGCATGAGGCAGCTCTCGTTTGGCCGATAGTTGTCTTATCTCACTTTTGTATACACATGCATGCTCTGCTCTGCTGAGTAGTGCATGTGTACTGAATAAGAGAAAGGAAAAAAGTTGAGGAGCCTGGCAGTGGTTTATCTCCTTGAGAACAAAAGGACTGTCAGTCCAATATACATCTGACGTGGATGGGGTGCTTTAGACTTTCAGCAGATTCACACTAAATACACATGACCGAGCGGCTTCTTGGCCGTGTTTTTCACAGATTCAAACGGGGTCCATTTTTTTTTTCCAAAGTACCATCTCTTTGAGATCACTTGACAATCTCACTAGGACAGATTCTTCTGTATTGTATATTTGATTTGATCAATAATTCCATATATTATTTTTTATTTTTGGGATAGTCATGTAAAATGTTTCACTTCAGTTTCTATCTGGCACTTTCGTATAGATTGTAACTACATGGCTATGGCGTATTTTCAGAGTTCCCATGGCAACTTTCGGCACTGGCTATCTTGTGGACAATAGAGTTAAGTCCTGCTTTGTCTCTACAGTAATAACAGGACAGAAGTAACTTTTAATCAGAATCAGCAGCAGATCTGATACAACCGGGTAATGAATAAAGTTTCCAGCACATACAATAGAGGCCTCTACACTGTTAAAAGAACAGTTATCATAAAGGCATTAGCCAATATATGTGACCTGAAACATACACCAAATGTGGTGTTAACATTGTCTGGTTTGTCAAATGAACAATGTAATACAAGAAAAAGCATGTCCTAAAAATTAGTTAAATTAGAGGTATTTTAGAATTAGTAGAAAATAATCTAAGGGGAGAATCATACAGTCAAGAGAAAAACAAAGTCCTCATGTATGGTTCTCAGAAAGTGTTAAAAGGATTGTCCAGGAATTGGACAAACTCCGAGGGAGTTCCAGGGAGATGTAACATAAAAAAAAAGAGTCTGTGTGTGTGTGTGTGTGTGTGTGTGTGTGTGTGTGTGTGTGTGTGTGTGTGTGTGTGCGCGCGCGCGCGCTCATGACATCACCAGTCCCTCTTATGCAATCACTGATTGGCCTCAACGGTCACACGGGGAGCAGGGCTTTCAGGGGTTCAAGGAACGGCGCACGACAGGCGGACTGCGGCAGTACACACCGGATGCTGGGGACAGGCAAGTTTTTCCTTTTTTTTTTTTTTTTTTTTTTTTTTTTAAGTGTTACACCTGAACCGGGCCCCTCAATAATATGTCCAATTCCCAGACAACTTCTTTAAAATAAGGTAAAGACCAATTCAGTTGAACAACAACATATGACAAATTACTGCTTCAATAGGATTTAAATGGGTTGCCCAGCCCCAAATGGATTTTTATACTGATGACCTATAAACAGGACCCTGCAATACTTGGACCCCACAAAGATCAGCTGTACCGGCAGCCTTTGGGTGCCAAAAGTTACAGCAGTAGATGGGGAGCGCATAGATAACTATACTACTAGTAACCCTCTCCTGGCATAAAGTGCAGGCCAGTAAATCTGGACAAGTTTCATGGCTGAGAAACTGCAAAAATCCAAAGAGCTACAGATAGGACAGGCCTCTGTTACAATATTAAATGTTAGGTTCATGACAGAACAATGAGAAAAAGGCTGATCAAGTATGGCTTGTCTGGAAGAGCTGCCAGGAGAAGGCCTCTTCTTTCTAAAAAGAACATGGCAGCATGACTTAAAGCTTAAGTTTGAAAAGTTGCATCTGAACAAATTACAAGACTTCTGAAACAATGTCCTTTGAACAGAAGAGACCAAAGTGGAGACGTGTGT
Source organism: Leptodactylus fallax (assembly GCA_947044405.1). Classification (NCBI taxonomy): domain Eukaryota; kingdom Metazoa; phylum Chordata; class Amphibia; order Anura; family Leptodactylidae; genus Leptodactylus; species Leptodactylus fallax. The sequence goes on along the minus strand of CAMRHE010000177.1, from coordinate 3,861,731 downwards.
GGCCATAATGCACAGCTCTACATTTGGCAGAAACCAAACACAGCATATGAACACCTCTAAGATCAAGCATGGTGGTGGAGCGGGAATACCTTTGGAATAGCTTTTCCATTTTTGGCTTCAGTTTCGATAAATGAATAATAAAATGGTAAAATATGTTATGTTGAGGTTGTATTGCCTAATTGTAAGACCTTCTAAGGGCCTTTTTTTTTTTTTTTTTTTTTTTTTTAAATTATGTCGTAATATGTAAAACCATAGAATTCAAAGAAGGTGTACTTTGTTTTTCTCAAGGTCTAAGAAAGTGATTCAATATAGAGTTCACATAACTCCAAAGAAAATATCACACAGAATAGATACACATAAAATACTGTAACAAAGTACTAACAAGTCACAGCGTGTCTTTGGTCTGTATTCTTTTGCACCTTGATGAATGGCATATCACATCCATTGTTGATATAATTGATAACCATGTAGGTTTGTGCACACTATAAGTGGCGTATGTGATGACTTATGTAGTTTTATAGGAGGCAAATATGTATCCTCAGCTTATAACTCCTCTCTGTGGGGTGTGCTCTGTATCCACCTTTTAACATAGTTATATTCTTGTTAGTACTTCAATAAATGATTGTTATAGTATTTTATTTGGGTCCAGTGGGCTGCTTTTTATAAGCTTTGTTATAGAGTTCATGAAAAAAAAAAAAAAAGCTAAGGCTGAGGCCCCACGTTGTAGAAATGCTGATTTTTTTGTTGCAGATTTTGTTGCGTTTTTTTGAACCATAGCCAGGAGTGGATTGAGTAAAAAGTAGAAGTGGCTCAGAGTTTAGCACTGCAATCTTGCAGTGCTGGAGTCCTGGGTTCGAATTCTGCCAAGGACAACATCTGCAAGGAGTTTGTATGTTCTCCCTGCGTTTGTGGGGGTTTCCTCCCACACTCCATACTGATACTGATAGGGAATGTAGGTTGTGAGCCCTATATGGGACAGTGACTGACAAGATCTGTAAAGCGCTGCAGAATATGATGGCGCAACACAAGTAAGCATAATAAATAAATAATAATAATCCTTATTTACACCGGAAAGTATTCTAATATTGGAAACAACTATCTGCATAAAACATTCAAACAATGGTCAACATAAGGGGTTAAATTCGGTTATATTTAGTGTGTGTGTGGTCTTCTGGTCTTCCTTAGGATAGAAGTAAGCAGGTGCCATCTGCAGCATTTCTACATCACAGAGACCAATGAAAGAAGAAGCTAATACACAAATGACTTATGAAACAAATAAAGAACATAAAGCCAAACAGGAGTACCCAGAAAACTCGACAGCCTTCATTCCCTTACTATGACTACAGAGACTGTCTCTGAGGTTGTAAACCATTGTTACCAGCCAGGTTGTACAAAGAGAATCCCTGCCGTGTAATTCTGCTGTTGCTGACAGGAAGTCTAGTGCAAATACTGTACAAGGCCACTAAACCCCTTTTATGTGTATTTGTAAAACTGGGCCAACTATAGAGCACTTTCCTAAATCCTCTTGTACATACACATACATTCAGCAGCACATTTAATAGGGCAAATTCATAAAAATATTTTGACAGAAATGGTGTGGTTTGTACAAAATCTGCAGAGAAATGTGAATCTGGTGTAGGCATCATACTACAAAACTTCCCTCCACAATATATGACTGGCTTGACCTGGCACATGCTGTTTTTGCCATTGGCATTATGAATTTTGCATTCATGAGTTCCCTAAATGTAACCTGTCATATATAGCTTTGCTGTATTTTTACTGTATGTGACAAAGGAGCCTGTGGGTGACTGCTGCAACCTCTAGACCCCCTATAGATATAGTATATCCCTGCCTTTATACTACACAAAGACCAAGAGACAAGAATGAGAAATAAGTGGATATTAACATAGTTACACGACAAGGTAAAGTTACCCCCAACCTGATGTACCAACTTCTGATTATTATTATCATTATCAATGTCCTCATTTTTACTACTTTATATCATAAATCCATCACAATCCATGTATAGTGTATGTCCGGTTTATAAAGACACAGCGCTCAAGAAGTTGACTTTCACCAATCGTGCAGTGAGAGGTAAGGGTATGTTCACACCTGCGTTATTTAATCCGTTCTAATGACTGACAACAATGAATCCCACTGGCTACTTGCAGGACTGATGGAATGTGCGCAGCCGCCTATGCAGATGCAGCCTTACTCTGAAGACCACAATATTCATGTCGTCCAAACCAGCAGAACCCCAAGAAATAAAGTGATGTTGATAAGGACACTATATATAGCTAAAGGCCAGTTTTCCATTGAAGATTTTGCAGTGAATCCAAACCTAAGCCATATTAAAATAAAACCCACATGTATTGTACTGTGAACTGTTCCCAAATTCTGTTGCAAGACTGGATACTGAAAATCTGTGGCAAATCTGACATTTTTATAGGTATCCTAAAATCTTAATTCCTCAGTTGTTTGATGTCCATGATCCATAAAATAATGGAACATGGACTATTTTTTTCATGAATCGGAGTGTCCGAACCCCTTACACAGACTTTCATGTGACTGGGTTCATGGAAAATAACAGAGCATAAAGCTATGAAAAAAACCCCACCAAAACATGCAGTTTCTCAAAGCGTTCAAGTGTATGTTTATGTAACTTCTTTTAAGAAAAAACTGTATTTCAGTAGCACAAGATCCATGATCAGAAGAATGGACCTCCGCAGTACTGAGAAGTGAGTGGTCTGTCTGTAACCTGTCTGGAGACCACACAAGTACTGCCAACCTGTGCCAACCCAGAGGAATGTGCAGCTGAGCATTTACTGCACACAAAGGTGTTTGAGACACAGCAGAGTCATTCAGATCTGATTTCTCAGGACTACCTAAGAGTTTCCTGCCAAATGGGCACAGAACACATGGTCAGGCGACAGGAGACCCTACCCCATGTGCCCTGTTGTCACAGATGTCATTCAGTTACGAACTGTGCCATACTGAAATCAATGTCTCCACAATGTCAACCTATAAGTTATTTCCAGATGTTCTGATGCCCAAACCAAATACTAGTAGTGTGACCTTAATACTGTGAACAAGTACTGTCTCTCTCAACCATCGAAGGTCTTCCAGTCATTGACTCTGCACACTGTAGACAATTTTTACACTACTGTGTTGTTTTGGTGTATATCTTTGTCTCATTCTCACTGTAAATATGCAGGATAGGTGAAGTGTCTTATTACTGTGGGACCCGTGGCTTGGATGCCCACCAATTACAAGAAAGGGGATCCTGTGCCCCCCATGTGAATTTAGAGAAGCTCCAGTCAAAGTCTATTAAACTGACCGTTAGCAGAGCTCTGTAACTGGCTATTTCTGTCTGCCCCCTAAACACTAACAGAGGTGGAAATGTGGATGTGCAACCATTGCTCCAACCCAACAAGGGACTTGCACCCTCATACTTGTGATCGGAGGGGGCCCAACTGGTGATCCCCTGAACAGGTGATAAGTTTGAATTGTGGGATAACCCTTTAATATTGTACCGAGCGACAATAGTCTTGGTGAAAAACTGAGAAGACGCATCCTGTGACTGACAGTTCGGTCATTCTGACGACAGACCAAAATTTGTCACGCCTGCCCTTACAAGCCTGTGAATACTGTACAACCATAGGTATGTAAGGTGAACCTAACTCATCTGCCCTGCACAGGTCTACAAAGTAACTACAGCTCCATGATCAGTCAGGAAGATCCAAGGTAATAACTACCATCTGTGATATGAGGTGCCAATGTCAATAACGCATAGTCATCACCTGGCCATCAACTCCTTTATAACATTGCTGCAGTAAGGCTAGAGGCCTAATTCACACATCTATTTTATGTAAGTGTTCTGTCCGTATTTTTAAAGGGCAGAATATGGACACACCAATTCCAATGCAATGCTAAATTCACACCTCTGTTGGAGTTTCTGTTCTTTTGGTTCGTTGCAGGACCAGAAAAACAGTCCATCAAATGACAGACAATTGTTATTGGAAGGGCACCCTGTTGACTATAATGGGGTTCCATTGGTGTCTGTTATTTTTCAAACAGACATAAAAGGACCAAAAAAATAAATCGACACTGCAGGACTTTTTGTCCAGGATTTCTTCTGGACACTTGGCCGGAGACACCAACTCAGATGTGAACGCAGCCTAAATATTCACATGGCTGTTTTTACTTACAGACTGTGAATCAGTAAAAATAAAAGACAGAGACTCTCTCTATTTTGGACTATTTTACTGATCAAGGATGGCCATTAAAGTCTATGGGTCAGTAAAAAAATAAACAGCATACAGCTGTCAAGCGAGTTTGTGAGCAAACTCAATGCAAAGTGTAGCATTTTGTTTATGGACAGAACATGTCCACGTGCTGTCAGTAGAAAACACTGACAGCATGTACGAGAAAAATGGATGTGTGAGTAAAGCCTTAGGGTGCATGCAGACAATCTGGTTGAATACAGGTAAAACCACATCAATACTGCATTAAAAAATGTGTTTTTTGTTTTGTTTTTTAAATAGTAAAACATGTTAAATAAATATTTTAACAGCAAAATTAAAAAAAAAAAAAAAAAAAAAAAAAAAACTGAACCAAAAACCACAGCAAAACGGCATTACTCCTTTTCAGATGCAGGGTTGATGTGATTATAAGTGCACCCAACATGACCAGCTAGGTGCACCCTTAGTAACACTGAGGTTCCACATCAAAATCTACTTCTCTGGTAGTCCCACAATGGGGAAATTCAGTAGCAGAAAAGCACAGATACACTGGTAGCAGGCCTGCTGTGCACAGAATATCATCACACTACAGCAGAAAATAACACAAAGCAGTAAAAAGCAACATAAATACATAGAGCATAAAGCACAGAACCCCACACACACACGTAACAAAGTAACATATAGGATAAATGTATAGCACTGTATCTATTACTTACTGTGGCAGTCTCACAGCCATATATATAGGGCCTCTGGCTGTAGATGAATGCTATACACACACATAGTGCTGCTGCTTACTACATGAAACATGTTATGAAACTCCCCGGGTCCACAGAGAGCAGTCTGGTCCTACCTTGACAATGGAACATTCCATTAATGGGGGGGGGGAGAACAGGACAGGGATCAGAGACTTTCCCATGTGAACAAAGCATTTTAAGAGCACTGAAACTACTTTAGTGCATAGCAATGTAGCTCCATTTGTAGCCCTGTGACACCTGTCGCTCCCAAAAAGTGACCCATCATTGTTTACCCTAATGAAGCTGCTAAAAGCAAAGGATGACAAAGCACATCCCCTGCTGGCTCGTGAACTCACAGTAGCCTCCTCCTGGCTGCTAATCCGGGCCATTGTCTAAGCTTACTGGATATAATTAGCCTAACAAAGCAAAGCAACCATACCTGAGAGGAGACTCTGGGCTGCAGAGATCACGGGGGTGTCAGGGTGAGCGGACAGGGGTGCAGACTCTAAAGCACGCACAAATACAGGGTGTGGAGTTTATACACTTTTTTGTTGTTGACTTTGTTTTACAGACTTTAGTAAGAAAACACAGCCGTAACACTCATAGCAACCACAGCTTACATTTCATGAAGACCTTTCACCACCTCTACCAAGTCCAGCTCTTTGCCTCAAATAATAGGCACCGCTCCACTGATTCTGACACAGTTGGGATTTTTTTTCTCAAGCCCCCACCGTTCCTGAGCAATAAGAGTTCTTATTTGTGGTGCCTGATATGCTATTTAGGCTCTGGGCTGTCAGGAGGGCGGTGTCAGGCAGGAGCAGAGAAGGGGTGTGATTCTGAGCTCTGACACTGGCTGCCTCTGATTGGAGCTCTGAATCACACCCCCTGCCTGACACTGCCCTTCTGACATTACAGAGCTTAAATAGCACATCAGGGACCAAAACTAACTGTGCTTGCTGCTCAGGAACGGTGGAGGCTAGAGAGAAAATTCCAACTGTGCTGGAATCAGTGGAGCGGCAACTATTAACAGATAAGGACTTGAATTGGTGGAGGTGGTGAAGAGGTCCTCTTTAAAAAGGTTGAGTCGTTATGGACACTTATCCCCTATCCACAGGACATGGGATAAGTGTCTGATCAGCCGATCAGTGCGGGCCCGATTGGTGGGGGGGGGGGTCACCCAGTGGTCAGGAGGCCAGGGGAACCAAAAATCTCCCTAAACCCTCCTTGTGAATGGAGCTCTAGTGCACTTGTGTGACTGGCGTTCCATTCACATCTATGAGGTTGTGAACACTGCCACAAATTACAGTCACAGCAGCCCCATCGCAGTGAATACAGTGCCAGCCATATATGCCCTGGCGCTACATTCACAAGGAGGCTTTAAGATGACTTTCGGTCCCCTGTCCTGATCACTGGGGGATCCCGTTATGGGACACTTATTCCCTATCCACAGGACAAGGGATAAGAGTCCATAATGACAACCCGTTAATTTTTCCCACAAAATGAAAACTGAGGCTCAGTATACGTATCAGTGTTTGTTAAAGGTACACTAAAGTCAGAAAATGAACAGAAAAATAAAATCTCCCAGCTCTTCCTCACCTTGTCCTTTCCCTTGATTCTACTTTGTGCTATGTCACAGTTAAAAATTTTAATAAATGTTGTGTGTGCCCAAGGAGATCAGCCATGTCCCCCTCCTCCATGCAGTCATGTGAGTGCCGGTAAGGGTACGTTCACACGTAGGCATTTGCTGTGGATTTGGGGGCAGATTCCCAATACCCTGCATCGGCATCCCGTTGCAGCCAAATATGGTAGCGGAAAATTATCAACTATATTTCCCTAGATGCATCTGCCTGCTCTCACTCCCCCATGCAAGCAGTAAACACAGGGAGTGAGTTTCTCCAAATGAAACATAAAAAAATCATGTGACCTCAGATGTGAGTAATTTATTACCTGTGATTTCATTGGAGGGGAGAGCAGGCTGATGCATCATGGGAACTGTAATTTGCTCACAGTAAATAACAGCGATACAAGGAGTCTCAAGTAAAATAAAGCCAAGAAAAGGCAGCAGAAGGGAACAGTGAGTATTTATCACTGCTGTAGATGTATTTGCAGCTAATTTTTGGAAGCTAGATAACCCCTTTAAGGTTATATTGACACAACTAAGCTGAGACTCGGCCATATGAGTGCAGGATCTATGCCGCACACTTTCATTCACTGGGTGAATGAGATCAGTGAAAACCGTGCTGATAGTCCGATACGTGAAAAAAAACATGCATGTGCTATTTTTTCAAGGATCATTGGTGCCACATGCCAATGAACTCAGTTGTCTGAGGAAGGCATAAAGGTTACAAGACATGTTCTGGCTTTTGATGCTGAAATCCACTCCTGGTTTTGGCTTCAAAAAATGCTTAAAAAACTGAATTGGTGTCCCTATCCTAAGAGTCATGTGACTTCTACTTTGGGAGAAGGATTCGTAGGAATGATTATTAGCCTGGTTGTGTTGCAATTTCTTTGACAGCCTACAGCACCCCCTGTCAAACTGAGACGCATTTTACCTCTTACACATAATCATTGCTTTAGGGAAATGCTCAGAACAGTAGTACACATACATACAATAAACCAACTGAAAAGTGATGAACTGCATATCTCTATTACGCCACTAGGAGGAGTACAACAAATGTGTATTTAAACGTGTATTAAAAGAAAGATGATAAAAACAGATCAGAAATCCTAAAATATATGGCCGAACTAAAGTGTGACTTGCAGTTTGTAGTGATTTGTAAGTCAAGTCACAGCATCATGTGAATCGTTACCAATGTGCTAATTAGGAATGAAAGGGATTGTGGACTTTTTCTCTGCATTAGGTGATCCTTACTTCTTCAGTACTTACTAGGCAATGTATGGCAGACTGGTTTATAGTTCTGTATTACAGGATTACTACAGCATGGTATGTGGTGACACCCATTAAGAAGGTGCTTGGTAACATCTGCAGGCTATGAAATACATGTAGACAAGAGTAACGCCAAGGAAATCATTACCCAATGTGCTGCGTGTATAGGACATTGTTTTATACTATTCCTGTCTACTTTCCTTGGATTTTTCGGGAGCCCTCCCAGGAGAGCAGGTGTGTCACAAATGGCTATTTATTGTTAAAAATGATATTCTCTCAATCTGGAAATGATCCCATATAATACAACAATATGGAAAAAAATACAGATTTGTCTCACTACATCACTTGGCTGACTTTGGAAAAAGCTGGATGACAAGCCCTCTCAAAGCTTTAATGATTGCTATACTACTTGTCACCCAACTTTCCCGAAGAAGAAAACCAAGAACCGACAAAGAAGTCAAAGGACCTATTATCAAAGGACCTCTCATACAGTGTTCACACAGATAGAAAAATGCAGAAAAAACACCACGGTTTGTGCACATGTACAGAGCTCTGCATGGTATTTGTCCTGTGGTAGTATACTTATACTAGGGCTACACAGCAACTTTGACGCTGACTCCCATCACTGACCGCCATGTCACCCTGCGACTCCTACCCTAATGTAAGTGTATACAGTTTGGGTGCTATTACAATTCACGAACAGGAACATGCAGGCTTATGTAGCATACAGGCTACTTGCTCCCTTAAATTTTTTTTTGTAAGTCCGAGTTGCAGTTGCAGTACACTCCGGTCACACTGCAAATCCATTCACTTACATTAGTGAAGGAGTCAGGCCCAAACTGAGTGATCTTTGCTCATACAACAGGACAAGAGTCGTGGATAAAAGTCTCTATGTAGCCCTATCCTTAACTCAAGAGGGAATCTAAATTGATATGCACTTTCAGATTTTCTACAGAGAGCTGTAAATGACATATCTTGGTGAGATTATTTGTTTTAAAGAATACCTGAGTTTTGGGCCAAAAATTAGAAAAAAAGGTTTCTGCGTCTGTAGATGTTTATAGTAATGCCACATTTTCTTCTAGACTGCAGTGAGCCCCATTTCTGCAGCACCAGTAACTGCCATTCATTCAGAGCCCGTGGCCTTGTATCTAGCTTAGGAAGGGTGTCTGCTTTATTTTGCTAGGACTTTGTTGCCCTCCGAATTGGTGCACCTCAGTTTTGCTGATCAGTGCTTACATGCCTGTGTGATCAAATACCTGACCTTACTTCCTGCAGTTCATCTCCATACCTCTGATGCTAGAGACGGACTTTCCCAAAGAACAGGCAGTGGACAGAAAATAAGGCGGTAGTGGTATTCCTAAAACAGCAAAATGTTTAAATAAAGAGATTTAGTTTTGCTGTTTATCGCACGGTCTATCAAAAGAGAACAAGGTATGTGAAAGTTCAGCAATCATTTGAGTGGGATCCTATCCGAGCACCCACCATCCCTCTAAAAGGAGTGCCGCTGATATCCTCTTCACAGCATTTACAATAAGCTGTCATTGGGAAAGAGGTGGGGATCTTCTGTAATGCCAAAAAAAACTAACAAACAAAAATATATGGAAAATATAATGCACCGCTGAAAGTCAGGAGCTTACAGAGAAGTATTCCATTATCATATTCTATTTTGCTTTCTTAGATGTATGGATATGTTGTGGGAGTCTAATCCACAGCTCTCACCCAGGAAAGACATAATGAAAATAAGCACAGGGATAAAGGTGCAGACCTGCTGGCTCTGCTGTCCCAAGGTTATCAGGATCCAGTCGGCACAGGAATGCAGGGTATTTATTGGCGTTAGACATCCGCAGTAGAGTGCCTTTAAACTGCACACAAAAGACCTACTGAACAGGAAAACTTCACACTCCCACTAAAGAATTAATTTGGGCTTTTAGCCCTATTAGCAAAGAGGTGATGGAATGTAGAGATACCAGCGGGTACGGTCACTGGTATAAAATCTACGACGCTAGGAAAATCGAATAATAAAGCCCTGATGCAAAATCATCTATGAATATACAAATCAAGCAAGAGCCATAGAAAATGTATTACAGGTATGAAAAGGGAAAATAGACAAATACTGTGCTTGGTTATCTGCATCAGTGCCATAGACTGTGAATGGAGTGATACCATGCATGCACAGGTCACAATTTATAATAATTGTAATATCTGTAATGTACAAATACCTATGGAATATGTCATTTTATTTTGTGTTTTTCTTTGTACATGGGTGTTTCCTGGTCCATAAAGAAACCTAGGGAAAAATACCATATTGAAAACTTTTTCACACAACAGGCCTTCACGGCCACGCGCTCGCCTTCTTTTTAACGGACAGCACACAGACTTATAGGAAATAGAGGATCTATTCACATGACAGGTTTTTTTTTTCAGTCCGATCCATTAAATAATAGAACATGTCATTTCTCAGGCTGTTTTACAGATTCCTCAATAGACTCCAGTCTATGAGGGATCCATGAAAACAGGGTTGAGCAAACAGCCCTGAATGTGAATACAGGTAAATGTGAATAAGCATAAACAATGTAAGAACACACCATGACAAACATGGTGTTTTTTTCAGAAAAATGTTGTTTAAAACCAGCCTGAGTGTTGAAAACAAACAGGAAATCGCCAGTCTATCCACCCAAAGGCTTAAAGAGGACCTTTCTCCACCCCCAACAAGTCCAGTTCTGCATCATTTAATAGATGCTGTTCCACCGATTCTGACACATTTGGATTTTTTTTCTCTAGCCCCCACCATCCCCAAGCAATCAATGCTGTTAGTTTTGGTGCCTGATATGCTATTTAGGCTCTGTACTGTGAGGAGGGCGGTGTCAGGCAGGAGCAGACAAGGTGTATGATTCTGAGCTCTGACACTGGCTGTCTCTGATTGGAACTCTGAATCACACCCCCTGCCTGACACCGCCCTTCTGACATTACACAGCTTAAATAGCACGTCAGGCACCAAAACTAATTGCGCATATCAGGAATGGTGGGGGCTAGAGAGAAAATTCCAACTGCGCTGGAATCAGTAGAGGGGCGCCTATTAACAGATGCTAGGAACTTGAATTGGTGGAGGTGATGAAAGGTCCTCTTTAAAAACATGCAAAGATTTCAGCATCTTCCATTATACATCCATACCCCCTTTAATTTAATTGTAACTCTGTTGTTATCAATGCACGTAGTCGGGGTGACACCCACAGTAAGATCCAATGGCTTATCTTTTAATCTACCCATAAAAGTGACCCGCAGTATTGAGACTTTCAGACGTTATCCATTGCTAAGTATCACAGACTCTGTAGTGACCAGACTACAGGCCCACAGAACGACCACATGGTTCTCTGGTGGGCCAGAAATAAAGGTAGTAATAAAAATAACAAGTAAATACATAGATATTACATAAAACAAACCACTGTATTTGCAGCTGTGAAGTACTAACAAGAATTCTTGTTTTTCTTTGCTTTGTGCTGCTATCTTATCAGTAGGAAGCTGCACTCAGGCTTCCCAAAAAAGAAATCTATTATTTGTCACAGGAAACCTGCAAGTCTGAGCGTCGCTGTAGATTAGGCACAATAATATATTTTCACTAGACTTCTATGTACACTCATAGAATCCAGGGCAGGGTTTACCAATGTGTATATTAAATGAAAGCAATATAGACTGAATTTGGCAGAAATTAAAAAAAAAAAAAAAAAACAAAACACGCCGATGGTGTGAGGTGACACATTCTGCAGAGCCTGTGATTTCTCTTTATAAGCGGAAGCCAAGATTTTATAGTGTGAACATAGCCTTACGTTAGTTATTTTATACTGATTTTTATAGTGCTTTTTGACAATTTTATTTATGCTATGTTCACCTATTTTATATAATATTATATTACATTATATTATATTATATTTAGATACACTGGCCAAGAGAGATAGTGATGATGCTAACATTCCAGGAAATGTAGAGAAACATTATCTAATGCACATGATAGGGGAAAAAAAGTAACTTCAATTTACACACAAGACTTGGAATGAAATCATCAGCAAAAATGGTTTTGAGATGCGAGTCACAGGAAACCTGCAATGGCATTCATACCACCATTTCATGTTTTACTGGATAAAAAGACGCCGCATTGCAAAATAACCAAATAATCTAAGAGGTTAACTGTTATATTATAACATACATAGCTCTGTCCTTACAGATGTGACTTTCTATACAAAGCCCATTTATCACTGATGCAGAAATACGTCAATACTGTTTTACAATTTGCCAATAACCATTAACATACAATAATGTAATAATATTAAGGTTTTCTTACCTTTTCACAACCATTTTCAATGTTTTGTGAGATCCCTTCACCAGGCAGATTGCTTCCTGGCGGTAACCGGAGAGTGGTATATCATTTATATTCACAATTTCATCTCCAGCCATTAATATCTCGCCAGCTTTGCTCCCTTCTTCAACCTGTAACAAGAAATTAAATGATATGTAATATTTACAACAGACTGACTGGTGTAATAGATTATTACAAGCCAAAACGTACAGTGCAGAAGTATACATCAGTCATCACCAGGGCCCAATCCACCACTACATCTTTCTGCAATAAATACAAAGTTCTTGTATACATCTTCAGTTCATATGGTGATCAGTATTCCAAAATACACGCAAGAGGAGCATTCAGAACCGAGCTGTGTCAGAGTATACTAAGAAGGTAAAATTCTTCAAGCACTACAGCTATATATATACAGCTATATAAAAAGCATTCTTACGTACTCATACAGACAAGTCACAAATAAATACACACCAGTCACATAAAGAAATTATAAAGTCGTAGCTGCCCTGCAGTAGTTAAAGCTAATAGTTATTTGCTGGATATTATAAGTGATGGTTGTGTCTCTATGTTCACATTAGTTTATACACGTAGCTATAACATGTCAAATATGACAAGTCCAATGAATGCTTAAATGATCAGGTAAAGTAGGACAGGATCAAGTTTACAACCAGAATAGTTGTGTGAAAAGCCTCCTCCCCCAGTTGACCCACATTTAATTTGGTCAATATATTTATTGTACTGTGGTTTAAACTTAAAGGGGTATTCCCACGAACATAACTCTTTTAAAATTTGTAGATAATTAAAAGTTAAACATTTTTGCAAATATAAGTAATTAAACATTTTGCAGAGTTTTAAAGATTTTCTCTAAATATCTTGTGGTCACAAGTTGTTGTCTTGATCGGTTGCCAGTGGATACAACCATGAATGCAGGACTTATCTAAGGTCAGAAAATCAGCCATGATTTGCTTATTGTGGCCGGGATATCTTCTGATACATGTAGTGTCCCTGCATAATAACCCAGCTACAATAAGAAAATCATGGCTGGGTTCCTGACAAGTCCCAGACCATAGAAAGTTCCTGCATTCATGGTCGTATCCATTGGCAACCGATCAAGACAACAGACTGTCACCACTAAGATAGTTAGAGAAAATCTTTAAAACTCTGCAGAATTTTTAACTACTTATATTTGCAAAAATGTTTAACTTTTAACTATCTACAAATATAGATATGACTATGTTCATGGGAATACCACTTTAAGGATTTACTGTCACTTTCTAATAGACAAGGATCCAACCAGTAGGACCCTGACCAATTTTCAGAATGAGGGAAGTTAATTTTAGCAGGGCCAGATGACCATATTATGTATATAAGGGGTGCCCTCACTCTCCCTGATGGCAGATGTTCTTTAGTTCGCACTAGAGATAAGCTTCTGCTAGAGATATCTGGCAGCATCTTTCTTCGCCTCTCCCTACCGATGCATATGTATGAAGGGCCAGAAGGAATGGCTGTTAGCCAACCTGTCTGAACTGTATAGCCACGCATAGGCTAACCATAGTCATATACTCATTAGATAGGTATCAGTCGACAGCTATTACTGACAACCTTTCAATAGTGAGATGGAAGCAGTTTCTCTCCTTTGAGAACAAAAGGGTGAGAAATCTTGAAATCCAACTTGCCTATCACTCTCTTCCATGGATGAGACAAAGTTATGAAAACCCCTTACACATTACATTACATCATATACAGTAGGTTGTGGCTACTATTAAGGACGTGGTCTAAGCTGCCTCCCCAGTATTTACCCTTTAACCATTGTACAGGGATCTAGACCTCACTGGATAAAACCTGCCAGGTCACTACCTCCTGAGGGGGTCTGAGTATTAGTATCAGCTGGCCCAATAGGCTGAGAGACAATGGTGCGGAGTACGAGGGATCAGGCTAGAGGAAGGTCAGATGCAGGCAGGTGGTCAGGATCAGGCCAAGGTCAGACATGGGTAGCAGATAGATTAAAAACAGCATACATGAATGTAGTCAAGAACAGTCCAAGAACAAATCATGGGTCATGGTTAGGTATCAAGAATCCTTTACAGCAGTCAAGCAGGCCAAGAACCTTATTGCTTACGTGCCAAGAAGAGGCTGAGCACAATTATATGGGGGAGGTCCAACAGGGATTGGCTGGAGACAGAATTACTGCTGTCTGTAGCAGCCCTTTAAGAGACTGATCTGTGCACCCTTTTGGCACCAGAAGCAGCAGCAGAGGAGGGAGAGGAAGACGCTAGATGTGGAAGAACAGAGAAGGAGCATGCCAGTGAGGTCAGCTGGTGGGAGGAACAGGACATAAGTGGAAATACACTGCCAGCATTACAGATGGTCAGCTAGTCCTGCTAAATACGTAAGGTTCAGTCAATATTTGTCTAATGTTTATCAATACCTTTAGTTTTTATAGTGATACTGATTATTTTTTGTAACCAAGAAGGATTAAAATAATAAGACCTGTAATAATAAAAATGCAAAAGATCTTTAAATAACTCAAGGCCATAGCTGATAAAAATAAGTACACAGAAAACTCCTTAATATTGTGCAATTGCAAAAACTGCCTCTGGCAAATGATGTAAAGTAAAATCCAGCCTACCCTATAAAATAACTAGTTGTATTATGTATTAGCAGTCGAGGCAAATTCCATTCTGAACCCGTGATTACAAAGCAGGATACGTGCAAACCGAACATGAGCAAGCTTGTCAGCAGAAGCTCTGGCCCACATGTGTATCAGCAAAAATCGCTCCTGTAGGCAAGTAACTTATTAACTATAAAATATGCTGCATAATGGGGGGTCATGGCGGCCACCGAGGATTTCTAAACATTAATCAGATGTTAGCTATTACTTATTTTCTTAGAAGCGTCTACAAAAAATTCTAACATTTTACGGCAACAGTTCTATCCCATTATTTATCTGGCAGCCAGTTTTATATACAATGTAAATATAATCACACAAATCTAGGCGACTCCCATCAACAAGGAAGCTTGCACAATCCACTATGCACATGTTCTGCTCGGTTACTGGCACATAGGAAGCAAATACTCCAAGGGCAAACATGGGAAGGGCGGTGACACCTTGAAAATGGTTCTGATTCTTAATATGCACATTATATATTAATAAATGCTGCAGGCACTTTGTGTGTGTAGTTATAGTGAAGTCTTAGATGGCCACAAAAGCAACAGTGAATACAAATGCAAAAACATAACGTTTAATAAATACACGAAACACCTTATAAAGCAAAAAATGAAAATGACAGCAAATCACCAGAAACAAATATAAGTAATGCAAAGTATCCAATGCACCCAATCCAAAGCTACTGCATAACAAATAAGTACAAATAATAAAGAAAGGTCTTACCCAGGACATGGTATAAAGAGAGTAGCATTCATGGATTGAGTGACAATGTCTGGAATTAAGAGCTCCATCCACTCATCCTACTTTGCCTTAAAGCTTGGGGTAAGGATAACATTCATTCTTATACCCATGACTCCTGCCCTTAGAAGAGCAGACCCAAAACTGACCCTAGATATTGGACACAAAGGGTTAGGCAAGATAAAGCCCCATCAGCATAAGATATCTGGCCAATCCTGTCAAAATCAGCGGGTTCAGTTGGTTTGTCTCTTATGAATTTCTGCTTCCTTGATGTACTATCACACCTGACTGCGGAGGCCAGGAATTGGATGAGCGGAGTGTAAGGCTAGGTTCACACTAGTGCAGATTATCTGAACGCTAGTGTGAACCTAGCATAACATGTATTATTTTTTTCTTTTAAACTTTTTTTTTTTTTGCTCTGATAAAAAAAAAAAATAATAATTCTAGTTTTTTACTAATAAACATTTGCTCATACATTACAGCTTATAGTTCATTACTGACATTTTCACATGTGGCCTTGTTACTACATTCCTTTCAAGAATGTTAACCTATGAGCTAATAGCTTAGAATGTACTAAGACCAGAAACTTTGGTTTGAGGGTTCTTTTTGGAACTGTTTGTAACCTAATTATTAAATAGCACTGCCATGAAGAGAGACAGACCTGATTGTTTAGTGATGCCAATTCCGCTTACTATTAAATGTTACTCTCGGGGGCGTGGCCTGGACGCGCATGGAGTAGCACGCGCGCAGGTCCTTCTCCGCTCCTCCGCTCGCTACTGAGACCCGTGGACCCCTCAGCAGGCGCAGTATGGGCAAGCGCTTACCGAGGAAGGTGGCCCCGGGCACCCCAGCGCCCGTGGAGAGGTCTGGGGGGGCCACCCTGGACGCCTTTCTGGCCCAGCGGCCTTCTCTACCGGGCCAGGCTGCTGCGGGGCGGCCATCTTGGATTTCCTCCGCTCTCCAGGCACAGGGGTCGCAGCGCAGCTTCTCTCCTCCCGCGCTCCCCCTGTCAGCCAGCGGAGCGCCGCTTCAACAGAGATCCCTGTCGGCGCCTGGGCAACCCAGAGTTTCCCCAGCACGAGTACTCCCACAGTCTCCTCACCCTGGGATGTCCCAGCAACTACATTCTGCTTCACCAGCACTCCTGGCAGAGCGGCATGAGAGGACCCCGGATGTTTCCAGCTTCTCAAGGAGTTCTGAGGTCAGTGGCTCTGCTCCCTCCTACACCGCTGATGAGTTGCAGCCTGTGGCCACAGAGCTGGTCTCTGTGGCCCCCCATCTACTATCTTCCCCCATCGCCCCTCCCCTCCATAGCTCAGGGGGGGATGGCGCGGTGGAAGGCGCTGGCGTAGGGGCTCCTCCGCCCCGCACTCCCAAGGATTATGGCTCCCCCCCTCCAGTCCTGTACCCCCAGAGCTGCATTCCAGGCCCATCTTCAGCACCATCATCCATGGCGGACCTTCTTCCTCAACTTACTACTAAACAAGACCTTAAAAGTATGGTTGCGGAAATCACAGCATCCTTCCGATCTGAAATTGCTACCCTCCGCACTGATTTACACTCCATTGCTAACCGAATGGACACGCTGGAGAATGACCATGACACTACCAGGGACTATGTTGCCTCACTGCATGATACTACCACTGAACAGGGTTCAGCTATACGGGACATGCAACGCCACTTGGAGGATCTTGACAACAGGGGCCGGCGCAACAATATACGCATCAAGGGACTCCCAGAGGCTGACCAATCTGAGGATCTGCCTGTTCTGCTGGAGGCTGTCTTCAACACTATACTGCAGGAGCCCCCGTCCCACAAAATTAAGTTTGATAGGGCACATCGAGCCCTTCGACCCAGAGGATCTTCCGCCACACCCCGTGATGTCATCTGCTGCCTCCACGACTTCACCCTTAAAGAGGCTATAATGAGCAAAGTGCGCAAACTCAAAGACTTCGAGTTTCAGGGAGCTCCACTACAATTCTATCAGGATCTGTCGCTAATCACCCTCCAGAAACGCCGCCATCTCCGACCCCTCCTCCAGATTCTTCAGGAGCACCAAATTCCTTACCGGTGGGGATTTCCGTTTGCTCTCATTGCTCGTAGGGATGGTCGCTCCGCTACGCTTCGCTCCTTTGCGGATTTGCCTCTCTTCTGTGACCTATTGGATGTTCCCCTGCCGGATTTAACAGACTGGGAGCTATTCTCTCCACCCCCTCCCCCACCACCGGTTTGGCAACGATTGGAGCCCAGACGACGTCATGCATCCTCCGCGGTGGTGACCACTCGGAGGCCCCGGCTGGAGACTGATCCCTGAGGAGGCTGCCCCCCCTTGAGACGTTCTCCCTTTTCTCGGTGGTGCTTTGGAATCTGCATGCCTTAATGTTATGTTTGCTTCTCTTTTTTCTTTTTTCAGGTCTACGGGTCTCATCTATTATGCTTATTGTTGGATTGTTTTAGCGGAGTGGGGGCGGGGTGGGGTTCCGGTGACTCCCCTTCCTTCCTTCTTTTTACTGGTGGTTGGGGATCCACCGCCTCCCCTCCGACCTCCTGTCCACGCTCTCCCCCCTAAGGGGATACTTGGACTGTGCGGCCATTGATCCTGATTGGACCTCTGGCTGCCCTCATTGGTCCCCAGGCGAGTGACTTAGCCTCGCCCACAAAGTATTGTTTAACTGTTTTTATTTTTACTTTGTCATTTATGATGTCTTTTGCCTCCCTCCCTCCTCTCTTTCCCCCCCCCCCCCTGATCTAGAGACCCTGCCTCGACTTTGGGTTCCTGTTTGTGGATTGCCCTTTTGCCTCTCCGAGGGAAACTTGCCAGCGTCATGTGAGATGGGTGAGCTTATTGCAATCCGCCACTGTCCTCCAATCCTGGGTCCCAATGGTTAGGTGCGTGACAATTAATGTCAAGGGCCTGGGTTCCAACATTAAAAGGCGCCATGTCCTTAGAGAACTCCGCTCCTTACGAGCGGATGTGGCGTTTCTTCAGGAGACTCATTTTGACCGCGCTGGTACTTTTGCCTTCGCTAAGCATTATTTTCCCGTAGCTTTTTCAGCCTTCCACAATCGACGCAGAGCTGGGGTGGCTATCCTTCTTTCTCGATCCTGCCCAATTACAGTGACGACTTCCCACATAGACCCAGGTGGCCGGTTTGTTATCTTGGAGGGGCTCCTTTATGGTGCCCCGATTGTTTTATGCAATGTCTATGCCCCCAATTCAGCACAGATCCCGTTCTTGCGCCGGGTATTCTCCCGTCTGCGCGCTCTCCCACCATCAGCTTGGCTGGTGGGGGGAGACTTTAACATGGTCTTCTCTGAACGGGCGGATCGTCTGGCGTTACCCCAGGGCCCAACCCCCCATAGGTTGGCCCAACTTGCAAGGGAGTTCCGCAGGCTGATCCGCGCCCACTCTTTGTATGACCTTTGGCGAGTGGACAATCCTACGGCGCGCTCCTACACCTTCTTTTCTCACCCTCATAACACTCACACCCGCATTGACTACTTCTTTGGAAATGCTCCCGCTCTTCGTTTGCTTAGGGACACGAACATTGGCCCTCTCACCTGGTCTGATCATGCCCCAGTCGTGGTTACCTTATCTACGACTCCAGTGCCTACTCGCCAATGTCATTGGCGTCTTAACGAAACACTGCTCAATTCGCCGACCTCCCTCGAGACCCTGCGCACACACTTGATAGATTATTTTAGGGACAACTTAGGCTCGGTAGACTCTCTTGCCATTCTCTGGGAAGCCCATAAGGCGGTCATGAGAGGATGCTGTATCGCATTGGCTTCTAGGCTTAAAAGGGACAGACAGGCCCAGGAACAGCTCCTCCAAGCCCGTATTCGGTCCCTTACGACGACTTTGGCAGCGCATCCATCCCTGGGGGTTCTTCGCCGTTTGGTCCTGGCCCGGGCGGACCTCCGTGATTTGGAGACCCGCCATGTGGAACGACTTCTCCTTTATACCCGTCAGCGGTTTTTTGAACGAGGTAATAAATCTCATACCCTCCTGGCAGGAACCCTCAGGGATCATCGGGCCTCTTCCACACCACACTCTGTCCGTGACCCCGCGGGTACTCTTCAACATCACCCTGATGCTGTGGCGCTGGCGTTCCACTCTTACTACTCTAAGCTGTATGACTTACCCCCCCCACGAGCACTACTCCCTGGGGATGACTCAACACTACTGGAAGACTATTTAAAGGATTGTTGTCTCCCACGCCTTCCTCCTGAGGCCCTAACCTCCCTGAACACCCCCATCACCAGGGAGGAACTAGAAGGGGTCCTGAGGGACCTCCCAAATGGGAAAGCCCCAGGCCCAGATGGGTTCACTTACAATTATTATAAGGTTTTCCAGGGTGAACTCTCTGCTCATCTATTGTCCCTCTTCAATTCCTTCCTTTCAGGTTCCCCTATACCCCCGACTATGCTCTCTTCACTACTCACATTGGTCCCTAAACCGGGTAAGGACTTGCAGGATTGTGCTAACTACCGACCGATTGCTTTGCTGAACACGGACCTGAAACTTTTCACCAAACTCTTAGCCAATAGACTGAATGCTTGGCTCCCTCTGCTTGTCCATAAGGACCAGGTGGGATTCATCCCCTGTCGTCAGGGTGGTGACAACACCAGGAGGACTGTGGATTTGGTGGAGGTGGCCAATCATTATTCTACCCCGGCCCTTCTCTTGAGCCTGGACGCTGAAAAGGCTTTTGACCGCATAAATTGGTCGTTTATGCATACTGCGCTTAAGGCGTTCGGGCTTACGGGACCGTTTCTCACAGCTATCCAGGCCCTTTACTCCTTACCCTCAGCAGCAATTAAGCTTCCCCATGCATCTTCGCCCTTCTTCCCTATTCGAAATGGCACTAGGCAGGGTTGCCCCCTGTCACCCATCATATTTGCCCTCTGCATTGAACCGTTAGCGGCCAAGATTAGGCGAGACCCTAATATCAAGGGCATCATGGTCCAAGATAAGGAATTTAAGATATCTCTCTTTGCGGACGATGTACTCCTCACTCTCACCTCCCCTCATACTACCCTTCCAAACTTGCTGCGCTCGCTAGAGACCTATGGTGATCTCTCAGGGTATAAGGTGAACCCCGCGAAGACTGAGGCACTCCCACTTAACATCCCACGGGACCTTCTCCTTCTCCTCCGCAGTAATTACGATTTCCAGTGGCGGGAGTCCTCTATCCGCTACCTGGGAGTCCATATATCCACCTCCTATGCGACCCTCTACTCGGCAAACTACCCGCGGTTGTTTTGTGAGCTAAGAGCCCTATTGGACAAATGGCAACCCTTGCCTATCTCCCTTTTGGGGAGAATTGCTGCGGTCAAGATGACTCTCCTCCCGAAGCTACTGTATTTTTTCGAGACGCTCCCAGTCGCGATACCTCGGGGAGAATTACGGAACCTACAGAAAGCTATCTTCCAGTTTATCTGGAAAGCAAAACGACACCGAATACCTAGATCTGTTATGCTGGCGGATAGGGGGTCTGGGGGTATGGCTGTCCCACATCTGTTACATTATTACTGGGCGGCCCACTTACGCCATATCCCATTCTGGGCGGCTATGCCAGCATACACCAGATGGGTGCAGATAGAGAAGCTATGGCTGGCACCCATGCATCCTAACGCGCTTCTGTGGGTCAGCCCCCCCCACCCCCCCCCTGCCTCGTACCTGTTGGGCCCCATTCGGTTTACTAGATCTATCTGGTCTACCTGTTGTGCTAGATTCTCCCTGATGTCCCCGCGCTCATCTATGGTCTCCATACTATACAACCCCCTTCTCCCAGAGAGCCTGACTTCTGCCATGACTAAAGTGTGGTCTGAAGCTGGCCTTTACCGGATTGCTGACATGGTTGACCCTGGAACCTTGGAACTCAGGTCCTTTGCTTATCTTACAGCTAATCAAAACCTGCCAAGTACTGAATGGTTCCATTACTTGCAGGTGGTTCACTTTGTCCGCTCCCTCCATGGGTCTCTTAAGGTGTCACTCCCCACCGCTTTTGAAAAGATTTGCCGTGCAGGCACGTCCACTAGGGGCTTTATATCCTCTATTTACCAACTTCTTAACTCACAAACTACAGGCTCTCCTGTTAATCATCGCTATATGCTTAAATGGGAGGAGGCGGTGGGTAAACCCATCTCCCAGGAACAGTGGCGGATTGTATGGTCTCGGGCCCAGAAATCATCTCAGTGCATTACGTTTAGGGAAACGCAGTATAAGCTGTTGATGCATTGGTATCATACCCCGGCTCTCCTTCATACTTTAAACCCATTAGTTCCCCCATGGTGCTGGCGCTGTGGAGCTGCGGTGGGTACCCTGCACCATATCTTTTGGACGTGCCCTCTCATCCTCGGTTTTTGGAGGGAGGTCAGGACTCTGACGACTGCTCTCTTTTTGCAAGAGGTTCCTCTTGACCCTCTTCTTTATCTCCTGAACCTTCCCCCCAGACACCTGAGCAATAAGTCATCCAGGCTTTTCTTGCATCTTTGTACTGCAGCTAAAACTCTCATAGCTAGAAACTGGAAGAAGGTGAGTCCCCCATCTAGTCTTGAGCTTGTGGCTAGAATGAAGGATGTGAGGAGTCTTGAATACCTGACTGCTGGCCTACATAATTCACGGGAAGCCTTTGGGGCTATTTGGGCACCCTGGGACATGTATTGTACATTACAGGGTCTCTGATCTCTAGTCCTCTCCTTCCCTCCCCCCCCCCCTTTGGTCCTACCCTTGTCTTCTTAACCCCTCCATTCCCCCCCTCCCTTGTTCACTGCTTAATTTAAATGCATATTGCTTAAGGGGGAGGAGGCAGATAGCCTCTATTTACCTCAATGCTTCCTGTTTGTTTGATTATTATTGTTTTTTTGTTTTTTCTTTATTCCTTGTTAATGAAAAATTTTTCAATAAAATTACAGTTATATAAAAAAAAAATGTTACTCTCAGGAGATGTTCTGATGGCTAATAGCCAGAAACTTGGCTTAAAAACCCGTTTTTGGGACATGGGCCAGTTTTCTCTGCCCTATCAGAGCTGTTTGTGGTCACGTCTTTCTGTTTCATTTATTTCATTAATTCTCTTAATTTTCAATACTTTTTTTATTCTGTAACTTCAGTTCTAAATAAACTTATACCTTCTTTTATCCACAGTTTACAAACATCTCTAAGAAATTCATCAGCAGATGATTTTCTTTTGAATAATAAAAATGGTTACAGATCCACTGCAGATAAAAGTTTTATGTCTTAGCCCTGTAATACTGGGCATTGTTCACTTTACTCTGCCTCCGAATTTTGACTTGGCTGTTCATGTGATCAGTAGACTGACCTGCCGATTCACACAGCTGCCAGAAGTCACTTTTTCTAAGTCTATAAGATCCTGGATCTTACATTCTCATAGGGCGCGTTCACACTACCGTTCAAGACCGTCAGTAGAGTCCGTTGCTATTGTCCGTTACAAGATGTTAGCATCGGACACTAGCTGAACCGTCAGAAATACGTTAAAATTTCCATTCATTTCAATAGGTTTTTCTATTGTGTCCGCTAGTGTCCGTTTACACTCAATCCGTCAGAAGTCCGTTTTTGTTCCGCGGACAAAAAATCCTACATGGAGGACTGTTTTGTCCGTTTGGAAAAACAAATTCTTGACGGACAGCAAATGTCTGTTATTTTTTTAACATTGAAGTCTATGGGTAACGGACAGTTACTGTCCGTTATTTTATGTCCGTTTTTTTTCTGCGCATGCTCAGAAAGCAGAAAACAAAACAAAAAAAAAAAACAACTGACAGTTAAAAAACAGACACTAACTGATGCTAATGTGTCAGGTTTTTTTTTAACTGATCTATTAATTGGATCAGTTCAAAAAACGGACACATTAACATCAGTTAGTGTCCGTTAATGTCTGTTATGATAGGTGTCCGTTTTTTTTTTTTGTTAACGGACACCTTCATAACGGAATCCAAAGGTAGTGTGAACCCTGTCATAGACTTACACAGAAACCAGTGACTTCTGTTTGCTATGTGAATTGGCAGGTCAGTCTGCCGATCACATGAATAGCCAGGTTACCATTTAGGCTGAATTAAGTGATCAGTGCACTCGGCCATTGCATCGTTCACTTTGCTACAATATGCCCTGTACTACACAGCTAAGACAAAGTTGTTTTTTTTTGCCAGAGTGGGGCTTTAACAAAGGATTAGAGTAGGTTAAAAAATAAATTAAGAGATACTCAGGTTACCCATCCCCTTTTGCTGCTGTTACCTTCTTGTTTCTACTTCTTGGACTCAACAGAAAATGGCTGGAAATCATACTTAGCCAATCACTGGCCGCAACGGTGACCTACCTCAGCTTGTGACTGCCTAAGCAGGCATTTCCTGTGTGACGAGTGGATCAGGAAGTAAGAGACGATTAGGGATCTATTACATGCCAGAACAGCAGCATTGGGGGTTAATAAGGAGAGTATCACTTACTTTTAACCCATTCAGCCCCTTCGTTTACCGTTCTTATTCTTCTGGAAAATACCTTTAAATAAGTGAAAGACCAACATGTTTTATAATGACTGACAACACAAAAAGTGAAGCTTTAATAACCTGTCTGAGTGGCGTCTTTACCATGGAAATTCAGACTTTCTTTACTTGTTCTGAGGTAATGTTTTAGTTTGTGAACAAATTGTACGTTGTAAATTACAATAAAAAACGTAAACTGGAAATAAAGTAACAAACGCTACTTAGAGGTGCTATTACTTGTAGTTTCACACTCTTATCTGAAGGTTAGTACACAGTTTTAAGACTACAAGGCTCATGGGGATTGTAAACTGAAGAATTAGGGAAGCAGAAAAGCTCCACTATTTGTACATATGTTAATGTGAACATAAATGGAGTTGCAGGAAACTGTAATCTGTGTGTACTTTATCATGTGGTTACCTTAGCAAATTTACAGACAAGCCTTGAGCATCCAGACACAAATTTACATAAAGGGAACAGGAATCATTTAGTGTAAATAGCATTCTGTAGGAGTACAACAAAGGAAGGGAAAAAATCTAAACCAGTATTGATGGACAAATTCATGATAGCGCCACCAAGCTCAAGGTCCTCTCAGTCTAAACAACGTTGGGCAGATCCTCCACCAATGTATTTCAAACAAACTAAAGTTGCCCATACACACAAGATTAATGTCACAGGAATAGCTTGAAGCTCCTGGGTGCCAGTGCAAAATATGTAATAGGACCCCCCATGCCCTATCTATAATACTGATATCTTGTTATGTAGAGAGGCCTTTGGGCCCCATCAGGCTCCAGGGATAGTAGCGATTGCTACCTCTGCACCCGCTATAACTACATCTATGATAACGTCAGTTGAACCTGCTGGATTTGGTAAGCTGTTGTATGGGGGAGACCTGAATATACCAATAAAGATTATGTCAAAAGAAAGAAGGTTCAAGCATTTCTGAGTTTCTGTTCTCAAGTAAGAAAAGCCACTGCCAGATGTATCTGCCTCCAGTTTGTTCCTCCCTGATCACTGAGAACAAATGTAAGCTTGGCCAAGCCGAGGTTGAAGGTATATGGGCCACCCTGTTGGCTCTGCACTTCAGGAGATTCAGTCCTTGAGGTATGGGAGCACATACATTATCAACCCAATCCATCACCATTTTGTAAACACCCCTCCAAAAAACAGTTATCACATGACAATCCAGTGTTCTCAGCTTGCGCTTGCAGTAACCTGCTCGGTAGTACCCCATTACAGATATTCCCTAAAGTTGCGCCTGTGAGGAATTGCCCATACCATTGCAGCACCACTCAATGTACGGTGCCAGGTATGGTGACTACATTTCCATAAACCCCAGAAGACGAAGAGAATAGTGATAACAGCTCTGGAAAGAAACTACAGGCTGCAACTCAGTACTAGATAAAGCAATGTTCGGATCGAACTGAATTTGGGTGTTACCTGAAACTTTGGGCGTTTGTTACCCACAATCCGGAAGTGAAATTATACTATTGGTTCTCTTCAGAGTAAAATAAGTGAAGGTCCAGTTATACTCAACTCTCCTGGGTGTCCGATGCCTCCTAGGCAATGTCATGTTAAAGCGTCATGAGACCAGTGTGCCCCATGTGACAGTGAGGCCCAATCACAGGCCTCAGCGGTGACCCAGAGGCTCATGACATCACCCAGGAGGCTGAAAGAGGTGGCAAGATAACACCATGATAGTGCTGGATGCTGCAAGGATGCCTTGGAGAAGTGAGGGAAGGCGAGTATAACTGCTTTTTATGTTTCCACACCTATGCTGGGCCTCTGCTTACGGTATTATAATCTGGGTCTGAAGAGACCTCAGAGTATAATAGCTTTACTTCCGGTTCGTGACACACTTATTTGACCCAAAACAAATCTTTGGGCTGAACCACCTGAAACCGAAATGAATCTTCAGAGGCTCACCCATCCCTACTTTCTATGTATAATACTACCAATATGTAAACTATAAAGGGCCCTTACTGAACTGTAACATCTATATTTTGTTCTCTTTCCAGGAAAGACTACATCAGCCAATATTTCTGGAGTAAAAAATACAATAAACGTAAAAAGTTGACCCACATCAAGACGGCTTTTCTAGGATAAGTTCCAATGACCGAAACGTGGGAGTCTGGCATGAATGCACAGAGTATATTTGCTCACTTTTTGTAGGCCCATAAATTAGTCCTTGTGAGGAAATGATGAGTGTTCGCTTATAACTGTACTCTTTATACCTCTTATTTTATTCATCACATTTTGCTTCCAGGAATCCAACCATTCGTACTCACTCTGGAAAAAAAATTTTACATGTTGGGACACTACAGACCCACCCTTACAGGTCATAGGTGTGTCAGCGAAACTTCCTCATATCTTGAGTAACTGCATGCGAATAATTCTATAGGGAACTAAAATAAAATAGTAGAAAGATGTACGTAGCTTTTTTGTAGAGTACATTCACACATACAAACTATCAGTACAGACTGGCTGTATGGCCATCAATACTTATGTATGCCATTCCAATACATGAGAACTGTACAGAGTTACCAAAAACTGGAGTGGGTCTCTTTATAAGGTTGACTTGTTTTCTTAACAGCCTAAGGCTGGACATAATGTACATACAGTATTACATAGCTGTCAGTTTGCCCAAAAACTATAACATCCAATCCTCCCCATAGACATGCAAGCTTGGCTAAGTGTATATGTGTTCTCAACAGCGAGAGGGGACGGTGTGACACCTATGGCAGCAAATTATCTCCCTTGAAAACAACCGGTGTGTGTTAAAATACACATTGCCTGACCCTTCTACACCCTGGCATCTGCTGTTGGGGGACAGTCAGGACATCCCCATACACGAGATGGTTGCGGGTTCGAGTGACATTCATACAATGTATATGACCACCATGAGTCTACAAAGTAAACTCAACCAAGCCCAGTGTTGGTTTGCAATAAATATAGGCTGTCTACCAATATATTTTACAAGTAAGAATGTGCATTAAGTACAGTGAAATATTACTTTGCTATAAACGTTAACCTATAAAATGAAGAATGTAAGCAAATATTCATGTCACAAACAAAAACCTATGATATCATTTAATTGGAATTATTCCCGGAAAGCATTAAACATATGTACATTGTCCAAAGTCAGGCAGCCAACGAACAGCTGATCTCATCATAGACGAATATCGCTGTAACTGAGTACTATTATATGGAACCTAAGCATATCTTCAGAATATAAACTCTGTACTCCGCTACTTTCGGATGTCTCAGAGTTGGATGAAGTGGCAACAGACATGCACTATTGCTGCTACACTTAAGTGTGGGAACTTGGTACACCCCATTCTTATGATCAATGGGGGTTCCAGTTGTTGGGACCCATTGATCAGAAACTTATCCCCTATCCTGTCTTGCTTGCAGTACAAACCCTTTACATGATATTAATTGCTGCGGCCTCTCCTCTACCTACCAAGCACAGCATTGTACATAGTATGGTGGCTGTGCTTAATATTGCAGCTCATCCCCATTCATTTTCATGGAACTGAGCTACTGCAAGTAACCAATGGATGTCATTTCACTGGCCTGGAAAATGGAAGTTGTGCTCAATATCACAGTCCCAGACAACGCCTCATTGTGTTAGAAAACATTACCCAATCTTCTAATATATTTGTGTTTCCGTTCCTGCATGTATCTCCTATGAGTACAAATACTTTATTGCAAAACATTTTGCTGCGCAATATTAAACCATTACTCACATATGGCCAATAAACTTACTACATTGCATTTCTCCTGCAATTTTTAACATATGCTTTGGGAAAGCTGCACTGCCCAACAGTGACATCCATCTCCCACACAGTATACAGTTTTTACTGGATGCCTCTGCATAAAACAGCACAACCAGATGCAATATTCTATAAGAGTTCTGTCTGATACAAAAGTAAACCCGACAGATACTGCTGAACTACGGCTAAATTAACTCTTGGCAGCTATCGCTATAACGGTATCCTATGGGTAAATTTAATGTACCTTACCCGATGTATGAAGGCAGTCTGTCAGTAGTAAATTGGTCATAAACCGAATCCCAAGAACCTTGTAGCGGTGAATCTACAGTTTCCAAATATGCCTCTGTTATTCAGCATTCCATTTCCATATAAAAATGCAGTTTTATTCATATGCAAATGAAGGGAAAGCCCATTCCTTGCTTGCCTGGGTAAAGCACTTTCCCCCTCATTTGCAGATTCCATTAAAAGGGGTATTCCCAACTCACATATTTATGGCATATTCACAGGGTAACAGGATATGCCATAAATGTGCAATAGATGTGGTCTCACTTTTGGAACCAACATCTCAATAACCCCCATCTTGGGAGTTCGAAAAAGCAAACAGCCTCTGCTGTATTAGGAATGCCACAGAGGATCCCCATTCTCAAGATGAGGGTTACTTGGAAATTCCATAAATATGTTAATAGGAATGCCCTTTTAAGTTATATGTGAATGAGAAATGCTGTGAAAAGCACCTAAAAGGCCTAATACATGTTCCAATTATTGTGCCAAGTGTTATAAACAAGTGTCATATGAATGCTCTTTCCCAAAAATTGGCCCAAGCAAGATTTTCAGTACCATATCTGTAAACAGGTACACGCTACCAGTGATCAATTCAACGGTTTGGGGGAGGAATGATCATAGAAGTGACTGTTACTCCTCCATATACTTTACATCAGTCTTACACAGGCCAATGCAAACTAACACCAATCTATATCTTGCAGGGAACCAAGGAACCATCTGTGGGACGGTGGCAGGGGACTAAGAACAAGTACTACACAGTTTCCTCTTTTATTTCATTTTTCCAGGACAGAAGCCTAAGAAAACTGTAGTTATGTGTATAGGCCAAATGTGCAATGCAAACACTGCATCAATAGAGCCTTCTTTTTTTTTTAACATTTGTTAACTTGCTCATATTCCATGGTTTTAGTTTCATTGTACTTCACTTTCTCCAGCTTTACACAAAGATGTTAAAAAATAAATGTATCTTTTTATTTTTAGCCAAGAATTTATCCAACAAAGTGTAATTTATCATCCTTTTCCTTGGCTGTGATATAATGCAAATGAATAATGGTTACTTGAAACTTCCTGCCTAATATTATATATAAAAGGAGCACATACACATACATATTAAACAGTTTACATTATAATAATAACTTTATTTATATAGCGCAGCACTTTACTCACTATTACTCCATTTACAATCTGGAATGTTCCATTAGTGACTATGCAGGATTGCAGGGAATTTTTCAGCTGCCCATACACCTTCAATAGTGCTCAACTAACAGCTATTGCTCCCAAAGGGAACAACTTTAAGTAAAGGCTTATTCCTTGGGCAAATGCTACATAAAGCGGGCCTGTCGCCAGAACATATCAACCCCACAGACAGATAAGTTAGGGTTACCTGTATCACATGTCATTTTCCCCTTGTGAATCCGTGCCTCTGTTGCCAAGATATCACTTTTTTTGTCAATATGCAAATGACCTCCTTGGAGCAATGAGGACGTTACTTATACTCCAGACAGATAAGCAGCCATGGCCTTGTTGCTCCAAAAAAACTCATTTGCATATTGAGAAAAACAACAATATCTTGGTAACGGAGACAGCAAGTTACAAGAGGAAATGCCATTTGGTTCAGGTGACCCTAAGCTACAGGTATCTATCTGCGGGGCTGAGTTCTATTCATGTACATTCAAACCTTCACGTCCAACCAATGCTATAATGCCACTTTTTGTGAGGACGCTGTAAGATATGGCACTATTCTGCAGTCCACGTTATAGCTCGGTTCCGCAGAGCCAGCATGGTTGTACTCAAGACAGGTTTATTTCTTTTGGAGGGCTACAAGGTTTGTTCTTGCGCTGGAATGTGAAGATTTGTCATCCTGTTTATTTTAACACTGTCAAAACTGCAAACTATGCAGATCTACGGACTTCATTATGATCCACATGGGGGATGAGGAGGACCTGTCACTGGCCTGCTCCCTGCTCCACTGGATGTAACAAGTCATTGTGTCATGACAAACGAAAATATCCGCTCCTGAGAAGCACAATGTGTGTCATCCATTAACATGCAGAAGAATGTATGGCGCAAAATGGAGAATCATACAATTGGATATAACACGTATTTAACCCCTTCCCACTACAGCCATTTTTCATTTTTTATTCCCCATCTTCCAAAAACTATAACTTTTCTATTTTTCCATTAACAGAGTTATATGGGGGGCTTATTTTTGCAAGACAGACTGTGCTCCATAGTGGGACCACCTAATATTCTGTACAATGTACAATTCAGAATGGTTTAGAAAAAAAAAAACAAAAAAACCCCCCCCAAAAACACTGCATTTGAGCTTTTTTTTTTTTTTTTTTTTTTTCCTACAGAGTGCAGCGAAATGACCTATATTCTGCAGGATATTTAGATTATGGCAACACCAAATTTATATAGTTTTTGATCAAAAACTTTGGGAAGAAAAAAACTGTTGCCAAAAACAGTGGTTCAGCCACTTTCATTTTCCGACTCCGGCGTTCACTGTATGGGAAAAATACTGCAATGCTAATGTATTACAGTATGTTGAAAAATCCCTTAACTTCTATTACAAGCTTCTGTAGGGGTAACACACCCAGCACTCCTATTATCAGTTGTTCCCTGCACCTGATACATAGAAAATGGAGCAGAAAACAGACAGAACACTCCTCTGTTCTCTGCATAGTGGCTGAACTGAGTCATTGCCACTTAGGTCCCAATCAAGGGAATGTGAGATGATCTGCAGTACCTGGATTGGCCACTACACAGAGAACAGAGCTGTCTGCTTCCTTTTCCTTCTATGAGCTGCTGCAAAAAGGTTATAGGTGGGGATGTCATTTGTTGGACCCTCAGCTATATGGTATTTATGGCCTATCCTTAGGATAAGTCATCAATATTTTTAGCCTGGACAACCCTTTAATTATTTGCTTTCGGATGAATCACTATATTTTTAATGCTCACTTAACTTGTACAAAATGTAAGATTTGACCTTTTGAACAATGCAAAATCTTAATAAAAATACAGTTAAAAAAAAAAAAAAAAAAAGAAGAAGAAAAGAAGAAGTACAGCTTTATTTATGTGTAATGAAAGTAACCTCTATCACAAAAACGGCTGGACCACTGTATAAGCAATGCTACCTCCTATGTTGCCCCTGCTACCTCTTGTGTCACCCCTGCTACCTCCTGTGTTACCCCCTCTACCTCAGATTGTAAGCTCTTGTGAGCAGGGCCCTCAGTCCCAGTGTGTGAATTGACTATTTCTCTGTAATGTATCTTTTTTCTGAGCCGTACAAATTGTACAGTGCTGCAGAATATGTTGGCGCTATAGAAATAAAATGTATTAATAATAATAATAATGTAAACTTTTCACCAGTGCTTCCTGTTTCACTGTGATCTCCCTTCTTTCTGAAACGTAGACTGCAGGCTAGCATGTCATGTGATATACTCCATACATTTTATATTACACAAAATAGAGCATGGCATATAACAATGTTCTGGAGCATATTCTGTAGGGGATTTTTATTTTTTTTTAATGCAGTGGCTTTTTTGACCCTGAAATGGGAAAATTGTTATATCTGGATCTCTCTCTAAGAAGAAATGTACCAATCTCTTATCTTATGCTAGGTTCACAATAGCGTTCCATTTCCGTTGTTCGGGTCGTCTGATGGGAGATACTGACCGCTACAGCGGTGACACATTGACTATAATGGGGTCCATCGGGCATCTTTTGTTTATAAACTAAAACAGGTGGAGGAAAAAAAAAGTCCTCTATGCAGCAATTTCAGTGGAATTTGCGACTGAGTCTCCAACGGAGCATAGCCTTATCTTAGTTATGAATGATGCCAAAGTTTTCTTTTTTTTAGGTCACATTTTGCAGTTTTAAAAACAAAGGAAACAAATGTTTTAATAGTAAAAAATGAATAACAAAAAAAAAAAGAAAAAAAAAAAAATGTTAAATAAAAAAAAAAGTTTTTAAAAAAATGCACTGGTCAAAGAAAGTACAGCCATTTGGGGACAGAAAACACCAGGGGTCCCTGAAACTTGATGCAACAAGACAACTTAAAAGGAAACAAGCGTATGTGAGTGGTCTATAAATCTGAGGCGACCTCTGAACATAAACAACATCACAAGAAACACATTGTTGCAAAGTATCAAAGGGCAAATGCATGAAATTTTAATGGGCACCACATGTTTGTAAGATGATAGAATGTATAAAACTGCAATCATAATATCCTGAATTTGTATGTAGAGCCGACTGCTATATACATCTGCAGTCTTTTTAACCCTGGGGAAACGGAACAAGTTTCAGAATATTTATTACAATTTCCAAAATAGAAAAAAAAAGTACCAAAAAACCCCCACTGAAAACAGTCTCTATACAGAAATATACATTACTGGGGCGGTCGCTGTAAAACTGCGGATACATTCACCGCCTCTGCCAGGGTACCTATTTGCACCTGAGCATATCAGACATCAGGACCTGCCAAACTTTTTGTTAGAGGGCAGTGCTGAGTGGCAACCACATGCAAAAAAGGGTACGCTACCAGGTGCGGACAGGCCCCAGGTTCACCAAACAGCTCATCTTCATACAGATTTTCTCAGCAGCAAAATTGCAGCTGGACACATAAAAGGTGTGTCACTATGTCACTAACCACCCATACCACAGCATTAGAAGTGGTTTACAAGAGATTCTGGTGGTGGTAGACTACCATCAACTTTTTTTTAGAAATGTAAAACTACGTTGGCACAAGGAATTGTAAGATGTATCAATCTATGTCAAGACAATGCTCGTAGAAGGTAACTCACCTCCCCCAAGGCTTTACGTTTAACATCCGGTGAGTCATTGTAGAAGGGAATTTCATCAGAGGGACACTAAAAGAATCTATAGGACATACCACCTATAGACAGTACTGACAGATTAAGTATAGAAGAAGTTTAGGATCACCAAAGAAAGGCAGCTGTCTGCTGGATGAAACTGCGGTGGTGAAGCACAACTGATCTCTACGATGCTCCCTAAATGCGAGCACTGAAGCACGCTTCTTTTACAAGAAAGTGGCTGTGGAGCCGACAGCTACTGTAGGAGATTATGTAGTGCATTTTGTTCCAATCCAAAACAAATAATCTAAATTTCCATTTTAGACCAGGTCCACACAGCGCGCATATGCTGCAGTATTTGCCATCAGGAAATTCAGTTGTGTGTTCTGGAAGCTTCTGTGACAAACACCATGTGAAGTCAGGAAACTCACCTGCGGCTTTCAACCTTTCCATTGCAAAGGTTGAACTCTGTGGGTAAAATCCGCACCAATGATTGACATGCTACAGGTCACTTTGTACTGCAGGCTGTAGTCACGTGGATGTGATTTGTTTAATCTCACCACTATGCCACTACTGTAGGCCACAGGTGGTTAGCCTCCAGCTAC
Source organism: Leptodactylus fallax (assembly GCA_947044405.1). NCBI lineage: Eukaryota > Metazoa > Chordata > Amphibia > Anura > Leptodactylidae > Leptodactylus > Leptodactylus fallax. Next base: position 3,828,142 of record CAMRHE010000177.1, on the reverse strand, counting down.
TTCTCATAGGATAAACTGTTGCGATCACCCATGTGTGGCCCCCTCTTAGGACACAGCCCCACGTTGCAGAAAAGCTGCTTTTTTTTTTTTTTGTTTCATTTAAGACAAATCCAGGAGTGGATTCAACTGAAGGGAAAAGTATATGTGCTTCCATTATATTGTACATACCTTTTCAAGTCAAAGTAGGTGTTCTGCAACATGGTGCCTCAGCCTTAAAGGGGTTATCTGATTTCTAACACTGATGGCCTATCCTTAGTATAGGCCATCAATATTAGATCTGCGGGGGTCCAACACCAGAGACCCCCACAGGTCACCTGTACCGAGCCATGCTGCTCACTCCGAGTTGCTGCTTAGATTTCAATGGGACAGCGCTGCATAAACTATACCGCAAACTGCAATGTCTCAGTACTGGTGACCTGCGGGGGTCCCAGGTGACGAACCCACGCAGATCTAATATTGATTACCTTTTCTAAGGATAGGCCATCAATGTTAGAAACCAGATAACCCATTTAGGCTAAGGCCCCATGTTGCGGAAACGCAGCTTTTTTTGTTGCGGATTTTGTTGAGGTTTTTTGAGCCAAAGCCAAGAATGGCTACAAAGGCAATGGGAACTATATAGGAAGTTCTTATACTTCTATCTTTTGCTCAATCCACTCCTGGTTTTGGCTGAAAAAACCGCAGCAAAATCTGCAACAAAAAAGCTGTGTTTCTGTAACGTGGGGTCCTAGCCTTAAAGGGCTTTTTCCTGGCCCCAAAAGGTGTTTTCATACTGATGAATTATTCACAACATAGGTCACTGGTATGTGCCCTGTGGGGTCTGATACCCAAACCCTGCATAGATCAGATGCATAGTAGAGTTTCCAAAGGAACTGCAGAGCTGCTCCTAAAATTTCAGCAGGGCCTATACAAAAATGCTCTCATGCCAACAGGTCTATCTCTATCTATTTATCCATCTATTTAACTAAATCTATCTATCTATCTATCTATCTATCTATCTATCTATCTATCTATCTATCTATCTATCTATCCAGACACAAATAAACTGTAACACTTGTAGGGCTATAGGGACAGCAAGTAACCAGAGTTTCTTAACATGTTACAAAGACATTTGTCCACTATATGTTAATGAAGAAAAGTCTGGGGTGACTAAAATATCTTATTAGTTGTGATCCGCTTCACTGAGCAAACTGCAAAGCACACCAAAATGCCATTCCTCAGCGTGCAGGTTTACAATCCCCCATGCCACACGAGGTTACGGGATCAATAGCCCCATACTGAGCTATTTAATTATGTACTGAATCCCTGGAAAGACACAACACGCTTAATGTGCTCTCGTTCCCAGTAAACTTGTTTTTTGGATCAAGGTAAAGCCGTCCTCCCTAAAATACTTCACATACCCAGAATATTTAGAATAAAATGTTCTAGCCAGTTGTTTGTATGTTTTCACTTAGCAGACGAAATATTTCTACCAGATACAGATTTACTTTTTCCAATGGTTTTGTTGTGTTCAGACTTAATTTAAGGTCTGTTAAGAGAGAAGTTAAAGGATTATTCCTATCTTTGCAAATCAAGGTTGAGAAGGGAAAACCAGGCCCTGAAACAGGTAATCTGAGCCGCTCTTCGCTGTTTCTGTAAGGGTAGCACATTTAGCTACTCTGTTTCCATGACCTTGGAACTACAGAAACTGTGTTCAGCCAAAAGCCATAGCTCCCATTTATTACGGGAGTTAAAGAAACAGTGTAGAGCAGCAACACTCACTTTTTTTGGTCAGATTCGCCAAGGTGGGCATGACCCTTTAACCTTTGCTACATTTGTACACTTTTTCCTAATCCTATAAATTAGGTTTGGGATAACATGCACGGTAGAAGAAGGGAAGTGACAACTTCTCTGATCAGATTTAGTGCCTAGAGCAGTGTCCCCTAGTCATTGGCATCCCAGGGTCTGCTCAAGTGTTCAGGATTTAGGCACAACTACATCATCCTATCCACTAACTTGCCACATCCTCCTCCTTTCACATACACTGGAACAAATCTGGACACTTATCTGCGTTGTGAAAAAATTACTGATAAAAATGTCCATTTTCTTCCAGATTATGGAAGGAAAAACTGCATATTAGCCATTGACAGACTAGCTCATTCAATAGGGGCAATCCTTGTGCAGATACATTGGTGCATCCACAGTAAACATCTAAGGGTAGGTTCAGTTATTAATGTCCATTGATCTCATTCATCATAGGATGAGAGCGACAGACATTAACCGCTCAATGCAAACCGAGCCTGTCCTTCTGCCTTAATTCTCATGTTAAAAGACATGATGGAACCTTTATTCTGTCTTTTTTTTTTTTTTTTTTTTTTTTAACTTTTCTGATGGTAAAAAAAAAAAAAAGTTCTGCATGCATGACTTTCTTCCATAACAAAAAGTAAACAAACATGACAAAATAAAGTCTCTCATGTTTTTTACATTAGAGTCAATGGGAAAGGACGCACACAGTAGGGGATTCAGTCTGTGTCCATCACTCTATAGCTGTTAAAGTCTGTCGGCGGATGAGAGCAATGGATGTTCACAACAGTAATGAAATGAAAGTGAAAAATGGCTACTTGATAGCTGTTCCTGCAAAAGCCATCACACAACCATTTCTAAAACATATTGGTTTCTATATTCACATATCTATATCTTTTTTTTTTTTTTTTTTTTTTTTTTGACGGTCCATTTTTTTTCCCCGTTTTCACGGATTCCTGAATAAACTCAAGCCTATGAGGAATCCTTAAAAGCGGCTGCAAAAAATGAAAAAAAACATTCGGATTCTTTACGTTTGTATGAATGTAGCTTGTCATGTATTTTATTTGACATAAATGACATATGTCATTCCCCAGCAACTGGAGAAAAGATATTCCGCACCACTTTACAAATATTGTAGGGCTTACAATCTAAATCATGGGAGGGAACTGGACGACATACAAACTTCATAACTCCAGTGCTGCAACACAACAGAGCTAACCACAGAGTCACCATAGTGCCCCTTTAACAACCTGTTTTTATCATGGTGTATCCACTACTCTTAACCCCTTCCCAATCTATGTTGCACTGAGCTTGTAGTTCACGATTAGCGCTGTAATAGTATGGCGCTGTAATGCCACAGGAGCTGTGCTTGTGGAATTACTTCCAGCACTTGGCTATGCTACACAGCCATGTCCCGGACCATCCAGGGGTCCGGGCATGTTAGGTATCCCCATATATATATATATATATATATATATATATATATATATATATATTATACCGCAATGCGCAAAATTATGTATTTTGGTCACCTCGCTTTCCCCAACAAATAGCAATAAAAAGTGATCAAAAAAAGTCAGATACCAAACATTGGTACCAATGAAAAGTACAAAATTTCCCTGCAAATAAAGAGCCCTGACATACCTCCGTCAACAAAACAGTAAAAAAAAAAAAAAGTTATAAGCATCAGAATACAGAGACCCCTCGTTCATTTTCAAGAAATGATGTTTTATTTATAAAAGTGCTAAAATAATAAAATCAACATAAATATGTTATCGCCGTAATCGTAATGACCCTCTAGACAAAGCTGTCATGTCATTTTTAATGAAGAGAATGCACAAAAACAAAATGCAAAACATTATGATTGAATTGTGGAGTTTTTTTTTTGTGTTTTTTTTACATGGACCCACCAAAAACGTTAATAAAAGCTAATCAAAACATTATATGTACCCCAAAATGGTGCAAAAAAGGACAAACTTGTAATACAAAGAGTAAACCCTGACATTGCTAAGTCGACAGAAAAATTTAAAAAGTTATGAATTTTGGAAGGCGGGGAAGGAAAATATGAAAAAAGTCATTGAGCATTAACGTACAAACTACCCTGCATCCTTAAAGAGTTAATACTGATCCCTTTTCAAAAGAACCAAGCAAAGGTTAAATATAACATTCTACATAGAGTTCCCCTTTACATTTACATATATTTTTAGGTTTTTTTTTCTTTTCCAGCACTGTTCATTCCCTTCACAATTTCTTATGTAAATTATCGCATTGTATCATGTGTTTATCATGCAGCAGCGATTGCTCCCAAGCCTTTATATAATGAGATTCCAATAGAGTCTGTGTATGCTACAAACCTAATAAATTACCTGTCACGTAGCAACCGTGTCACATGAAACCTTCATGGAGCATATTACTGTATCACCTGCCCTGTTATACACAGGCTCTGCAAGTGATATGTGCTATGCAGGAACAACAAATTTGTGACATTTCTACAGGCATATTCAGACACGGCAGATTTCTTAGCAAAAAGTTCTCCAACTAAAAGGCAATTCCATTCATTTGAATAGGGTTGTTTGGGCAGCAATCACATGACATTCTGCAAGCTCTGTTCAGAACAAAAGGATAGAAATTTGTGCCACAAACCTGCCACATGGCAATACAGGAAAAGTAAAAGCGTATTCAATAAATGTCTGCTAAATGTTGAGACCGCCATCTCCAGAGCGAAAGTCCCCTGACTTCCATCCTGAATGACGAAGCGGCTGCTGGCCACCGCATGCAGTGTTGGAATGAATGAAGAATGGATGTGGAACCTGCATCTAGCAGACATATGTAGCATATACTATGGACGTGCCATAAACGTCTAAAGTGGGACTACATCCAACATTGGAAGGTCAGCAGAGAGGATATCAACTAAAACCCTGCTGCCATGCACACATCCATATGAATATACAACACGAGTAAAAAGTTCTATATAGCTATGGCGTTTAAAACATGACAAAAGTCCTGCAAAAAAAGTCGCACAAGTGCAGTTTTACTCTAATTCTACACCAATCTGATTTTTTTCATGCTTCCCAGTACATTATACGGAATAATAAATGGTACCATTTTGAAGTAAAATTTGTCCCACAAACATTAGGCCTTCATATGGCTCTGTGAATGGAGAAAAAAAAAAAAAAAAAAAAAACCCTTCACTCTCTCTCCTAGGTCTCTTTTGCAGAGGCGGCAGGTCCGGTCTTTGATTTGAAGTCCCCTGTGGCTGACGTCAGCAATGACATCCAGTTTGCTAGGTGACCTCTGCAGCCAATCACAGGTCTTAGTGGTGACCTCTTCACAAATGACATGTGACTGCTGTGAAGAGCCATTTGGGAAGAGGCCACTTCTGAGGTCTGTGATTGCCTGCAGTGGTCACCAGGCACAGACAGACAGGGTCCTGTGAACTGAAAACCGGACCTACTTCCACTAGAAACAGAGAACCAAAGGGAGGCAAGTAGTTTTTGTCTCCTTCAGCAGCAACAACATTAGAAATAAAAGATCTCAGACAACACCTTTAAATCTTTTCAAATGAGATGTAGAAATGGCTGAAGGGAACTGGGTGATGTAGTGCAGGCCCTTGGGACAGGTGTCCCCCCACAATCGGGTCCTGTATACATTAGTCTCAGTACTACAAATAAAGCATTCAGTACAGATTTGTCAGAATGTGTCAGTCACCTATCCTATGTATGGCACTGCTATATAGGTTGGCACTATACCAATCTTAGCAATGTGCACTGGCTCTAATAACGTTATCTTTTCATGCATTTTTTCCCAAGCTGAACACAAGGGATCAATTACACTAAAATTAAAATCCAGCATGGGAAGACGGGGACCACACAGTGGGGATAGAGCATTCATGGACCACACGGATAGTTCACTATAATACTAACTGATACAATAAGTTCTAAGAAACAAGTAATAAGTCCCTACAAAGCATCTGTATTATAACTGGCCCTGAATCTATAAAAGGCAGGTGTGTAGTAATTTAAGGATATATGAAAGTGAGCGTCCAAGACATTTTACTGTAGACCACATTCATTACCTTCTAACCAATGAAATACCTTCAACTATGGGGAACCAGCACTTGGAAATTAGGGAACTGCAGAGGACTCAACATATAGTGAAACCTGTAAGTTCAACATTTATAGTAACCAGACATTAAATTGTTACTTGACTAGAGAAGTTCCCAAAATTTGTTTAAGGTTCTAATCAGTACGAATCGGAGGAATAAATTCCTTGAATGCCCTCAAGGGTCGTGTATGACACTCTCAGGTCTCCTAAGATTGTTTTCAACCCCTTTCAAGCTCTTTAATGCCCATATATGTTTCCGGGTACATGAGAGACAAATGGGCTTCTGCCAGACAACTCAGTTTATCGCCTTTAAAGGGGTTGTCCAGTTTTTAGTATTGATGGCCTATCCACTGCACAGATTCCACCAAGAAATAGTGAACTTTTACCTCAGCCGGTTGCACTACAAAACCGGTGAAACCCGGACGGACCCCATTATAGTCTATGGGCTCTGCAGGTAACCGGTTTTTAAGCGGACAGGGTCTCCATCTTTCAGTTCCTCATGCAAACCCGAACGACGGAGAGCCGAACGCTAGTGTGAACCTAGCATAAAATGTGTGGCCACCTTAAGAGGGTAATAAGAAATTTAGGCAATGGAGGAGGCCATAGCGATGACATAATGAATAGGTTCAATTCTTACTGAACTTTGCATGATAATATTAAAATTAAACCTTGGCAGGACACCAGGATGTAAATTTCACAAATTCAATAAACCCTTTTCGGTAAATAAATAGACAATTCTCAGAAAGATCATAACATTAAGAGAAACAAAGTTAAACATACATTACTGGCGTGCCGCCACGTTTATAATATTATCATGCATCTGCATAGCAGGAATATATGATAAACATATGGTTCTAGATGCCAATGGTAAATTTTCCGCATGTGTCAAGAGGTGTAACAAAACAATGACGTCTTAAGATGGTGTTATTATACAGGGAATTCCTTAGGGTTGTCAAGTTGATCAAGAAACAAAAATATAACAAAAATTTTAATTGGTTTATAATGGGTGTCTACACATATGTGGAGCAGAGAAGGAAACTGGAACACTACAGTGAACTGTAAAAGATTGTGCCAAAATGGATATTCAGCACCTGTCCACAAGAGAGGGGCCCTCCGCACCAATCACTTGAATGGGAGTCTTAAGCCCCCAGTTCTTTCACCCTGCACAACCACAAAGAGGAGCAGAGAGAAAGTAGCAGTGGTCACCCGTGCACCCGGTCACTATACTTAGTATTTTAGGACTGACAGAAATCGACACTGTACACCACAGTGTGCGGGTGATTAAGGCCTAAAAGGGTTATCCTATGAAGGCCATTTTTCACATCCCACGGACTGCATGCAGACCTCTGTTTGTATTCCACAGACCAGCAGAGACATGATCCATTTTGTGGACCATTAAACTCTATGGGTCTGTATAAATCACAGATAACACATGTATGCTATCTATGTGCTATGCATTTTTCACAGACCCCAAAACATTGTGAAGTATAGGAAATTTATAAAAAAAAAAAAAAAAAAAAAATATCGTGAATAACGAATCAATCACGTACAGCATATGACCCGCAAATGAGCAAGGACTATCAAGGGCATCACACCTGCATTTTTCAGTCTACTTCCAGAGTGTGCTTGTAACACCTGTGAAGTCTATGTATGCAGTGTTTGTCTGCTCGGACAGAAAAAAAAAAAAAAAAAATTAAAAAATCCTTGACTGCTACTATAGTCAGTCATATCATCTATACTAGGTCCCTCTGACAGAAGATTACAGACTCTTCACCTTGACTATGCAGCTATACAGTATTTATGACTGAATCCATGTTTCTTGCCTCAGACAAGGTCATTATCCTAATGTATATGTAACATTGACATGGGAGAGGGGAGGAAGTACCTAGTTGGTCTTGTATAATAAAAATCTGGCACATTTTCAGAAAAGACTCCATTCAAAAGCAATAAATGCGGAATGTAAGCAGAATCCTGAGTGTGTGAACATGGCTATAGTTGCCATGCAAATTAGAGCTGCCAAATCTTTAAATACTGATTCATAAAAATGACACTGGCAATGTGCCAACCATGAGCCTGTCTGCATATTACTTTGCTATTTATGGCACGTATAATTTACATGTGTCAGTAATTAAACTGACTACACCCCACTGAGAACTGGAAGATAAGGCTATGTTCACACAAATGGATTTTCTTTTGTTACGCTAGGTTCACACTAGTGTTCAGCTTTCCGTTCTTTGGGTCCGCTTGGACCCAGCACTGTCCAGGCCCCCTACTGGCCCCACCTGACACAGAGAAAACGAGGCTCAGCCAGTCACTAGCTGAAATGGGACCTTACTGTGAAAATTTTACACACCAAAAATCCCTTTATGACTCTTTCTGACTTTACATACAGTAACTGTAAACTGTGATTTAGATTGAACAAGAAACATGAAGTACAGATTTATACTAGGCTCATACTTCTGCTATTTAGTCTGTTGTTCTGATCTGTCATAGGTTCAGAACAGAAGACTGAAAAAGTAATAAAATAATGGATTCACACAAAGCTTTCTTCCATCATGCTTCCTATGATTCCAGCCATTCATGAATTCCAAGGCTAGCCATTATCTGGATGACCATAATGTATTTCTTGGTATATGTAAAAGCCCTTCCTTGCTGCAGGGAAAATGTCTGACCACAACTCCCTCCGCAAAAATCTGAAGTTTTAGAAACCAGACCCGGCCCCATAAGAAAGGATTTGACACTGACAGCCATTTGTGGAATACACAATATAATAGTTTTGGGAAAGAAGTAGTAAATTTAGAGAAACACCTCAAAATGTTGATGCCAATATCACATTCCTCCCCTTAGAACTATTACTCAGTGATTTACCATTTATTCCAGATGATATGATGTATTTGATGAGTTGTACTTTTACACATTGTCGCACTCTTCTTCAGTCACTTCCTGTCACTTACTGAGTCAGTGAATGCATTATTATGGTTGCCACATGTGTTTTCCTTGTTACATATTCACAAATGATAAATTGTATATTACTAACCTCAGTCATGCGTACACGATAGTATTCACACACAACGTTACATAATCACCCAACCAGCCACGTGGGAACTGAAAAACCTTAGAAATATCAAATAAAGCCAAAAACTTATACAGGGCGGTAATATATTCTTGAACATGAGACCTTGTATTAAAGGAAAACTAAACCTCAAAATAAAGGATAAAACACCGGATCCGGATGGTGCTCTACAGCAAGTCAATGGTCCATAATATTTAGGCAAAAAACAAAATAAAACGTTGCAGCACAAACTTTACAATTGTTACTTTTTTGAAGACTCTATTAAAACAATGCCAAGGACAGAGATAGGCATGCTGAATGGGCAAACACTAGGTGGATGGTAAGCAGGCACATGAGTCAGAAAAGCAAATAAGTGCAGCACACAGCTATGGTTTTACAGAGATGACAGATATACAATGTGTGTGTCTGCTCTTAACTTTCTTATCTATTTAACAGTTAGTGTTATCAAAGCCAAAACATCTGAAATGATCACATAAAAGTTACATGATTCATTAACAAACCCTATATTAGAAATACAGCATCTACAGCATAGCAGATGACCAGGAGACACAAAGCTTAACCGATTTCAGCGTCTTATACTGTATTAAATTTTTATCTCTTTACTATCGCCATAGCAGCTGAGCGGTTAAACCAGACTCTGTACATTTAATCAAGTTGGTAACTAAACCAGATGGCCCCTGCAGATTGACACAGCCCCTCGCCATGCAGCGCTTTACGTTCCCTTGACACTCACATCGCCTATTTAATTCTACACACGTTTTCATTTTACTAACTTGTAAAACTGGTTTACATCACCTTCAGGATTACATGTTTTACATTGTTAATGAAGTGATCTTCTAGTGTGAGCCTGCTGAAGAATGTACAGGAGGCCAGGAAAAAGCCACACTCATGGCTTGTCGTCATGCTATTAACCACAGTAAATATCTGAGCCGGGCTCGCCTTTATTATCAGTCTCTGTTTACATAGTATTAAAGCCATTAGCCCCATAGAGTCCATAGGGTAAATACTGTATTGTCATAAGAGCATGAATAGAGGGCAGAGGAAGGCGCTTTACAAACTCAGCAATCGGTGACAATACTTAAAGAAAAAGCACAGAATTTACTTGAAGGCTTTTTCCAATCTCAGGCATTTATGATATAGTCACAGGATATAGTCACAGGATATGCCAAGTGGACAGAAAGTAAGCACACTTACTGGACTTTGGAACTCCCATGCACAACCACCTCTCAATTCACAGCAACCATGGGACAAGGTCTCTGACAACCAGTCTAAGGACCGGTAAGAGTCCCAGAGTAATCTGGTAAAGCAAGCCCCACCAATACCTCAGGGATATATCCAACTCTGGAAATCTCAATAAAAATGTAATGTGTACATTATACCATTATCTAAATATATACTACCTAAGATCTCAATAACAACAAAATGTATTAGAAAAATAAAAATAAAACGTAAAAAAAAAATTTAAAAAAAAATAAATTTTGGCAGATCTAAAAAGAGAAACAAAACCAGAAAAATATAAATAAACAGACAAATAATCTGTTTAGATGGCATAATTTACCTAAGTATTCTCTTGTGGTCTTCTAGACATCAGACTACTAGTAGCAGCCTTCTCCTGACCGCATGACTTCACCAGACGTGGACTGTCCAGGTAAAAAAAAGCTAGCTATTAGGCATGAGCAGAGCTCTATGAAGTCTGCCAAGTGTGGAGCAGTTGCTGACATGTAGATGTTATTTACCTGAGGCGTGGCCTTCAGTGTGACTAAAATATGTCATTAGGATATTATTCCCCAAAATAAATGAACAGCTTAGAAACTTGCCTGGTTAGAAGACTTAGTCATTTGCAAAGGTGACCTGATGGCCAATGTTACGTTGATGATACCCTATTAGATTCAGACTGAATATATGTTTTTAAGCATGTAAGAAATATTCTCCTACTGAGAATTAAAGTTGTGTGACCCTGTTTGCAGATTCCTGGCCATTGTATGCTTCATACAGTTTACTGGAGAGGTGGTCATATGGTCCTCAGAACTGAAGTCTATTGAAGTTAGGAAAATAGCTAGTAGTGGACCATGGTGATCCTTTTTCTTTTTTTTTTTCTAGTATCTCTCCCAAATAAATATGCAACAAGCCAGACATGTAATACATGTGTTAGACCAAACTAATAATATTGTATACATTTCTACTGACTTCACTCCACTACAAGCTAAGGCTGGGTTCACACCTGCGATCGATGACTGTTCGGGGATTCTGTCCTCGATTTTGCTTGAAAAAAAGCAGAGATAAAAATCCTGCAAGCAGGACTTTCCTCTCTACATTTTTCGGGCGGAAATGCAGCGGACACCATTATAGTCTATGGGGTCCATGGGTTTCCACGGGTAACTGCTTTTTAAGCGGATTGGGTTTCCATTTTTTGGGTCCCCAAGCAGACCCGAAGAACGGAAACCCCAACGCAGGTATGAACCTAGCGTCACTCTGTTTCTTCCTCCACGGCCCTGAGAACAAGCATGCAATAGTGTCATTGAAGAAAACCATTCTAACAATATACATTTAATATTATAGGTCTGAGCCATTGGTTTGCCCATGTCCTCAATTCCTCATGGTCTTCAGACTCCTTGTTGTCCCAAGATCCACAATTATCTCCTATTTACAGGATAGGTGGTAAATGTCTAATCTCTAAGGGCCCCAGTCCTAGTCCCACTAATCACAAAATGGGATTCTATGTACCTGTGTGAATAAAGCGGCAATCACAAGTGCATGCTGCTGCTCTATTCACAGTCTACGGAGCTGACAAACATAGCCAAGCATTGTACTTGGTCATCTCCATCAGGCCCGTAGACTTCAAATGTATTGGTGCCGTGCACACAAGACCACAATGGGGAACTTGTGATTGCCACTAAAACCCTTACCATTCTTGTTGGATCAGTTACATTTTATCAAAACACAAAATGCTATTGATGGCATTTTCTCCATAGGTTTCTCTATGGGACATATACACATCTTTAAAAGCAGAAAGAAAAAAAAGTGTGTGGAGGAGAACCAGGGACAGGGTAGGCTAACTTGTTTGGGCAGTTTTTGGTGGAAATCCTTTCAGCCCAAACAAAGTGTAGATACAAAATGATAGACATTCTTTATATTTTCCATGATTTTAGGATCTGCTACTCAGTTTGGGTAAATAAAAAGCCATCAATCGCTGCACTGTGTGAATATGACCTAATGATTATTTGAGAAGGGGTTCTGTAAGATAATGGTATGGCAACCTACTCTGTATTCACTGCTATGTCACCCACCACCATTCTGCAGAAGTAACAATCCAGCTGTGAAGACAAGAGTGAAGAACACCAGGACACCTTTTATCTCAGTGTTGGTGGTTTTATGAAAGACAGATTTGCAATATTTTTTGTCTTTTTGGTTTAGTGTTTCATTTCATGCTACAAAATCTGTTGATAGTGTTCTCATTTTTATACATGCTACATATGTGGCTTGTCAGTGATATAGGTTTGCACCATGCCTGTTTTCTATCATTACCTAAATCTAATACACTGTATTGCTAGTTAAAATAAAATACTGCATTAATAAAGAAAGCATAGGAGATAACCTCAGTAAGTTTTTGCTTGTGCTCACATTTTTGTTAGTTTTCTACATCTTGAGGTTATTATTATAACGTGAAGCCAAAAACAGAGATAAAAAGTCCTATAAATATTCTTTAATTGCCATCTGTTACCAAAATACTCAGTAGATTTGACAGACCATTTAATTGCGATAGTAGACAATGTGACCAAGCCATCTGCACAGCGTGACACCCCGGCTCATCCATGGTCATAGGAATGTGGTAGGGATCATACAAACACACTGCTAGTAAGAGGGCCAACAAGCTGAGCAAGGCCTGTGTATCCAGACACGATGAGTGAAACTGGCTCATTTACATAGACGTGACACAGACAATGACATTCAGCATTGTGCATAAGAAGAAAGAAAAATTATCTGGAAGGAAGAGCCTAAAGAAATAATGAATAGTGACGACTCTCAGCTGTTTACACAGAAAAGACATAGGCGCACATTTAATACATACATGCATATGCCTTCAAAATTATATATTGTCATATTGATGCATCTGCTGAAATTGTGCATAGACTATAGGAAAGACTGTCTTCTGCAAAATGCCAATGAGAAGCATTAAATATGGCATACCAAAAGATCAGCAAAACATTTAAGTTTTAGTGGGACCCGCCAACCCTCTAAAGTATATTAGTGGGTGATATTCATTTGGGAAATATTGGGGAGTTCAACATGATCAACTTTTTTTTTGGGTGAAAGATAAACCACCTCCAGAAATGTCTGGCTGCAGACTATTCCGTTCTTCCCACTAATAGTACATGCATAATGGCCCAAACATGTATATAAGTGGTTGTAGGAAAAGAGAGCAACCAAACAAGTGTTAATCTGACAGCTACTGAAGGAGCAAGCTCACCTTTAGTCTCCTTACTCAAGACTATTTACTCCTTTTCCATCTCCTCTCCTCCTTTCACAAACTTCAGACAAGATCTGGCTATGGGTGTATGGCAACCGGATTCCGCAAGCCTCCGCCACTGATCTGTTTGCACAGGACTGAGAATAGTTTTCTACACCATACAGTGGAGAAAAAAAGTATTTAGTCATCCAGCAATTGTGCAAGTTCTCCCACTTAAAAAGATGAGAGAGTCCTATAATTGACATTATAGGTAAACCTCAACTACGAGAGACAAAATGAGAAAACAAATCCAGAAAATCACATTGTCTGATTTTTAAAGAATTTATTTGCAAATTATGGTGGAAAATAAGTATTTGGTCACCTACAAACAAGCAAGATTTCTGGCTCTCACAGACCTGTAACTTCTTCTTTAAGAGGCTCCTCTGTCCTCCACTCATTACCTGTAGTAATGGCACCTGTTTGACATTGTTATCAGCATAAAAGACACCTGTCCACAACCTCAAACAGTCACACTCCAAACTCCACTATGGTGAAGACCAAAGAGCTGTGGAAGGACACCAGAAACAGAATTGCAGACCTGCACCAGGCTGGGAAGACTGAATCTGCAATAGGCAAGCAGCTTGGTGTGAAGAAATCAACTGTGGGAGCAATAATTAGAGAAAGGAAGACATACAAGACCACTGATAATTTCCCTCGATCAGGGGCTCCACGCAAGATCTCACCCCGTGGGGTCAAAATGATCGCAAGAACGGTGAGCAAAAATCCCAGAACCACACGGGGGGACCTAGTGAATGACCTGAAGAAAGCTGGGACTAAAGTAACAAAGGCTACCGTCAGTAACACACTACGCCGCCAGGGACTCAGATCCTGCAGTGCCAGACATGTCCCCCTGCTTAAGCCAGTACATATCCGGGCCCATCTGAAGTTTGCTAGAGAGCATTTGGATGATCCAGAAGAGTATTGGGAGAATATCATATGGTCAGATGAAACCAAAGTAGAACTGTTTGGTAGAAACACAACTCACCGTGTTTGGAGGAGAGTGAATGCTGAGTTGCATCCAAAGAACACCATACCTACTGTGAAGCATGGGGGTGGCAACATCATGCTTTGGGGCTGTTTCTCTGCAAAGGGACCAGGACAACTGATCCGTGTACATGAAAGAATGAATGGGGCCATGTTTTGTGAGATTTTGAGTGTAAACCTCCTTCCATCGCAAGGGCACTGAAGATGAAACGTGGCTGGGTCTTTCAGCATGACAATGATCCTAAGCACACCGCCAGGGCAACGAAGGAGTGGCTTTGTAAGAAGCATTTCAAGGTCCTGGAGTGGCCTAGCCAGTCTCCACATCTCAACTCCATAGAAAACCTTTGGAGCGAGTTGAAAGTCCGTGTTGCCCAGCGACCGCCCCAAAACATCATTGCTCTAGAGGAGATCTGCATGGAGGAATGGGCCAACATACCAGCAACAGTGTGTGCTAGCCTTGTGAAGACTTACAGAAAACGTTTGACCTCTGTCATTGCCAACATAGAATATATAACAAAGTATTGAGATGAACTTTTGTTATTGACCAAATACTTATTTTCCACCATAATTTGAAAATAAATTCTTTAAAAATCAGACAATGATTTTCTAGATAGGTTTTCTCATTTTGTCTCTCATAGTTGAGGTCTACCTATGATGACAATTACAGGCCGGCCTCATCTTTTTAAGTGGGAGAACTTGCACAATTGGTGGCTGACTAAATACTTTTTTTTTCCCACTGTACATGATGGGGGTTATCCGTGTGGTGTTCAGAGCTTCTTCAAAATGTATGACAAGAATTTTCAGGTTGCAGCACCTTAAGCATTCTCTTACCCCTACTGAGCCCTTACTATTCTCATTTTATAGTGTAAATCACTGTCTGAAGATGTCCTAGGATTATGGGATCACAGTGGTGTATACATCTCAGAGTGTTCCTGGACAGAAGGGAGCTCCAGAAATTAGATAAGGGAGTAGTGGGAGTCAATGTAGGAGCATCAAATGTAAAACACATTTGGTAGGTTAAAAAGAATATGCATGCTGGATCAGACTACACACAGTTTGTGTGTAGTCTGTTGCCATGGAGACACATAGGCTTCCAGACAAGCTATAGACAAAACTACAGGAATTTTGTATTCAAGACTATTGGCAAAGTTAGTTTTTCTTTTCCTTTGGATGCACTGGGGCCATAAAACATTGATAGTAAAGAAAGACATAGCCTTTACTTACTTCCAGTTCTAAGAGTTTCTTAACATATTCAACAAAAAAAAGTCTTCAACATAGTACTAAATTTTTCACATAAATAAGGTTAGGTTCACATCTGCGTTGGACTTCCGCTGCAGATTCCTGCAAGTGTAAGGAGTCCGCGAGTAACCATTTTTCAAGTGGACAGGCTCTCTGTCTTTTGGGTCCCCATGTGGACCCGAACGCTAGTGTGAACCTAGCAAAAGGGGAAGAAAAACTATTTATTACCTAATGTGAACGGAAACTCAAAGTAATGGAAGGTCATTGTCTTAAGAATTCAGGCTATTCCAAGTACTTTCCTGCTGCTGTCACATCACAATAAAGAAATGAAGATACTAGGCCAAAAAATACAGAAAACATAAAAAGGGGCTGAGCTGCAATACCAGACAGTCCATGCACAGGAGTGGCACTACATCTAGAAGAATGCAGACTCTTCTATAATCTCATGTACTCATAAGTGACACATAAGTATCTGTTTATGCAATAAAATGACATACACTCCAGTGAATCATGTCTGTATTCACACACAGGGCAGGTGAGCTCATACTCTTGTGTCATGCCCAGATTAAGAAAGTGAGTCGTAAAATAAACAAGAAAGCAAAGAAATTACTCAAAGTTTATTGGAGTTTACTCAGCATCTTCCGCTTTTGCTGTGGCGTCAGCAGGTAAACAAATTAGGGCTCAAATGTGAATAATGTAGCTCGGATGGGTTTTGCAGTATGTAAAAGGATGAAAGCCATCAGCAACATCAGAGATATTCTTCCAAATGTCTTACTACTGGTGACAAATGTCTTCTATTGTACACTGTATGTATTACAGCTGTATATGACAAAAGTATGTCATGAGCTATAACATGTGTAACGAGTTTAGAGATACTTACATGACCCCATTCTGCCGACAGTGCCGATGCCAGACTTACTAATCCGCTGCATGAGAGTAAGATGCACCAGAACTATTAAGATGCTCCGGCTTCTGAAAAGGGTTATGACCTGAAAAGTGCCTAAACAAATGACTAGTTAGGGTCTGACCGCAGAGTCCCCCACTGATCCAGAGAACGGGGTTTTTTCCCCCTATTGTGCATTCCGCCTGACCACAGCCAGGCTGAATGTAGGCATGTCGCATGGTGGACGGATGTACCTGCGTTCCAAGTCATTTCTATGGGAGTGCTTTAATAAGAGTGCAATCCACCAAGTGACACCCCTACTGGATGTGGTCAGCCTGAATGTACAGAAGGGGGAAAAAAAAACCCTGTTCTTGGGATCGGTGGAGGTCTCAGTGGTCAGACTTTCACCAATCAGGTATTATCCTCAATCCTATGGAAAGAGGATAAATACTTTTTGTGATATGTTCCCTTTAATAATTCTGGCGTATCTGAGGGGTCCCAAGCACCAGAACTGAAATGTATTGGCCAGGGACTGGTGTAGATTTCAGCTGTTACTTGCACTAGCTTTCTGGCACAAGTTATAGTAAATCCATGCCCGGGCCGGCCTTGATTTTGGCTCAGCCCACTTTCTTAAAGTGGCGAGCATTGTGGAAAGTAGACAGTACACTGGCATAAAAGGCATGATAAATTGGCCCCTTCAAGCCCCTCATAGCTGCCATCCTCTGTCACTTGTCTTGGGATGTCAGAAATAACACGGCTAAAAGGGACTCAGTAGTAGTTTGATATTATGCAGTGATAGGACTGATGGCGGAATGACTGAAGAAGGGAGACGCAGCTCTCAGTCACATGATGAGGGTTTGTGGCGTCATTACACAGGAGAAAATTGCACGACTTCCTGTTTCACATGACTGAAAGCGGTCACAGTGCAAAGGGGCATCCTACATGACTGGTATATATTAGTAAGTTATACACTCTTAGAGGATACATTGAGTAAAAGTATTTTTGCCTCCCTGAAAAAGCCCCTTTAAAAGATCAGCATCAGCTTAGGGCACTTTCACATTGTTGGATTTGGGTCAGGACCGTGGGTAAGCCGTATTTCCTGGCGATCCTGTCTCTTGCAACCTAAGTTTACAGCATCATACTGATTTATGATACGGTGAGCTTCAGAATTATTGCAGCACTACTGTCCTGTACTAACATTATGTTGTATGTGCAGGACACAGTGTGGTAAGTCTGGAGCTTAGTCTCATAAATCAGTATGGTGCCAAAAGCTCAGTTCATAAGATCTGCAGTCACGCCAGGACATACAGTAAGCACACACACCATAGCTCCCAAATACAGCCATGTTATCTCATAAGTAGATGCCAGCTTGTCTCATTTAAAGGGGTTGGCCAGGACTAGAAAACATGGCTGATATCTTTCAAAAACAGAGCCATGCCTGACCATAGATTGTGAGTGGTATAGCATTTCAGGCCTATTTACTTCACCAGAGCTGAGCTGCAATACCAGACACTGGTGTGAGCGAGGTGTGGCACTGTTTTGGAATAGAGCAGTCATTTAATCCTGGCCACACGCTGCAGAAAAGCTGCGGTTTTTTTACTCAAAGTCAAGAGTGACTTAAAAAAAAAAAGGGAAATATAAAAGGCAAAGCTTATACTTCTCCCTACTAATACAGTCATATGAAAAAGTTTGGGCACCCCTATTAATCTTAATCATTTTTAGTTCTAAATATTTGGGTGTTTGCAACAGCCATTTCAATTTGATATATCTAATAACTGATGGACACAGTAATATTTCAGGATTGAAATGAGGTTTATTGTACTAACAGAAAATGTGCAATATGCATTAAACCAAAATTTGACCGGTGCAAAAGTATGGCCACCTCAACAGAAAAGTGACATTAATATTTAGTAGATCCTCCTTTTGCAAAAATAACAGCCTCTAGTCGCTTCCTGTAGCTTTTAATCAGTTCCTGGATCCTGGATGAAGGTATTTTTGACCATTCCTCTTTACAAAACAATTCCAGTTCAGTTAAGTTTGATGGTCGCCGAGCATGGACAGCCCGCTTCAAATTATCCCACAGATGTTCAATGATATTCAGGTCTGGGGACTGGGATGGCCATTCCAGAACATTGTATTTGTTCCTCTGCATGAATGCCTGAGTAGATTTGGAGCTGTGTTTTGGATCATTGTCTTGCTGAAATATCCATCCCCGGCGTAACTTCAAATTCGTCATTGATTCTTGTACATTATTCTCAAGAATCTGCTGATACTGAGTTGAATCCATGCGACCTTCAACTTTAACAAGATTCCCGGTGCCGGCATTGGCCACACAGCCCCAAAGCATGATGGAACCTCCACCAAATTTTACAGTGGGTAGCAAGTGTTTTTCTTGGAATGCTGTGTTTTTTTGACGCCATGCATAACGCCTTTTTGTATGACCAAACAACTCAATCTTTGTTTCATCAGTCCACAGGACCTTCTTCCAAAATGAAGCTGGCTTGTCCAAATGTGCTTTTGCATACCTCAGGCGACTCTGTTTGTGGCGTGCTTTCAGAAACGGCTTCTTTCGCATCACTCTCCCATACAGCTTCTCCTTGTGCAAAGTGTGCTGTATTGTTGACCGATGCACAGTGACACCATCTGCGGCAAGATGATGCTGCAGCTGTTTGGAGGTGGTCTGTGGATTGTCCTTGACTGTTCTCACCATTCTTCTTCTCTGCCTTTCTGATATTTTTCTTGGCCTGCCACTTCTGGGCTTAACAAGAACTGTCCCTGTGGTCTTCCATTTCCTTACTATGTTCCTCACAGTGGAAACTGACAGGTTAAATCTCTGAGACAACTTTTTGTATCCTTCCCCTGAACAACTATGTTGAACAATCTTTGTTTTCAGATCATTTGAGAGTTGTTTTGAGGAGCCCATGATGCCACTCTTCAGAGGAGATTCAAATAGGAGAACAACTTGCAATTGGCCACCTTAAATACCTTTTCTCATGATTGGATACACCTGGCTATGAAGTTCAAAGCTCAGTGAGGTTACAAAACCAATTTTGTGCTTCAGTAAGTCAGTAAAAAGTAGTTAGGAGTATTCAAATCAATAAAATGATAAGGGTACCCAAATTTTTGCACCAGTCAAATTTTGGTTTAATGCATATTGCACATTTTCTATTAGTACAATAAACCTCATTTCAATCCTGAAATATTACTGTGTCCATCAGTTATTAGATATATCAAATTGAAATGGCTGTTGCAAACACCCAAATATTTAGAACTAAAAATGATTAAGATTAATAGGGGTGCCCAAACTTTTTCATATGACTGTATATCCATTTTTTTTGGCTAAAAAAAAAAACCCTGCAAAATCTGCAACACAAAAAAATGCAGTCTTTCTGCAAAGTGTGGACTTGGCCTCAAAACCCGTAAAGTGGAAATTTCATTTTATAGTATTATAGTGATCGATAGAATAGATCAGACATTATCTAGTTGCTGACCAAGCCTTTGATGAGGCTCTAGTGGCGATAACATTGAGCCAGCACCTTTAAGACTCCCACACAAATATTTCTTCCACTCCCTTTCACTCCCAGTTACAAGGCAGCTCTTCCTACACAAAGAATCTGATCTGCAATGGATACCATGCTGTCAAATATCCCTGCCCATGCAAATGTGTCATGCTTTGCGTCACTAAATAGCTTAAATGGAACACAACTAAAAAAACCAATATAATATACATACAATAGTAATTATAATAAAAAAATAAAAATAATATGATTAATAATAATGCTAGCAACACCTTCCACAAGATCTTCCACTACCTGATCCTGTTCCATATCATAAAGGGAATATATCATCAGAAAATGACCTAACTTTTTATGTTAAACATATTCTCATAGATTGTAAGCTTTTACGAGTCATGTACTCATTCTAAGGTTACATGCAGAAGAACGTGTGCAACTACGATATTTGGGTGCCGTCCGTGCCCTCCACGGACCTGTTCATTTCCAGCAGTGAGCCAAAGGCCACAAAATGGACAGGAATAGGACCTGTCCTGAATTATGCCCCTAGCTCAGGGCCCCATGATAATACATGGACGTCTTCATGGGGCTATATAGAATAATGGGTCAGTGTGCTGGCTGTTACAAACATGGCGAGCACACAGAGAGCACACATGGAGCCTTATTTTATAAAATTCACATTACATGGCAGAAAATGGTAACAATGTAAGTTTTTGTTTTGTATGTATGTTATCCATTTTATGGATGATTTAGGTATCTTGGACGGTTCTCTTCACTTACCATGCATTCTTGATTTACAATCTCAATGTGACAGTTCTCATTTTGCCTTATGGAGTTTCTTTCTTTCATTAAGATCTAGGTTTCTGGTCTCTGCAGGAGAGGGGGGAGGGGGTAGGAAGGGGGAAGGGACACTGTGGCGGACTGCTATGAGCTGAGGTTTGTAGGTTTTTTCTGGTAGTGTACTTGTATTACTGTTTTTGTTTGACTATCACCAGGGATGGTCTTTGGTGTTATCTTGTTTTTTGTTTAGAAAAGTGAATCTAAAAAAAAAAAAAAAAAAAAAAAAAAAGGGTAGGCAGGAGTGGGATGAGATGTAGGTGTCTGTTTAGGTCTGTTGGGAAGGAGGGGGTTGGGCACAATTTATTAATATGTTAATATTTTGCCTGCACTGTATAAAAAGAAAAAAATTATATATATATATATATATATATATATATATATATATATATTACTAGGGACTTGTGAGAAAAGGTGCGAGGGGACAGTTAAATGGAATTATTATCCATCTGCCATTTATCATTAGATTGGGGGGCGCATTCTGAACCCACAGCCTTGGGGTTGTCCCATAACAAACTAGTCCTGACCCCTTTTCTAGTCTGCAGGTACCAGTAGGAGACTGACCCATAGCGGCTTGTTTCAGGAGTCTATAGCTGACATATAGGAACACTTTACTTTGCGGCAGTAAGGCCATGTTCACATCTGCACCAGAGTCTCCCGTCGAAAATCGGCGGAGGAAAAAGTCCCATATGGAGGATTTTTTCACCTGCTGGTTTCAGTTTAAAAATGACGGACACCCAACTGACCCAATGCAGTCCGCCAGGCTCTGCGTGTAACCGTGGTTTTAGCAGTACGCCTTTCCATTTTTGGGTCCCCCGATGAACCCAAACAATGGAGATGAGACGCGACGCTAGTGTGAAGCTAGCGTAATTTCTAGATTTCGTGTCCCTTTAAGATGACAAACTATGAATGCTCTTAATCACAATTATCAAGACCGCAGAAAACAATGGCATCATTTATCACTTTCAGCCAAGTACATCCTGTCCTTTTATTATCATTCCAATCTCATGGTCTATGGAGTCAAATCTTTTTCCACTCACTGCTCTCTATCTCTAAAATTTTGTCCCTTGAGAAATGTGTCAGGAAAACTCAGCTTCCCTTTGCAGATCCAGCTGGAAGTAACAACTATATGACACCATTCCTTACTTACCAGGTATTTCTGCAATTATACTTTTTAGATACTTTCCTTTACTAATTCAAGTTTGAGTCATGTTGTACATTGCTGAGATGCCACACATCTACAGTGTCCTGTGCATTGTCATGCTTAGACACTGTTCACATCATGTTTATGACCTCTATTTAACAAATACAGCAGGGCGTAATGTATACATGAAAAGGATGCCATAAAGTGGCAATTGTCAGCCATAGGGTCCCACTAAAAAAAAAAAAAAAAAAAAAATTATATACCTTTAGAGTGTATAAATTTTTTTTTTACAGGATCCTGTTATAAGGAACTGTGTATACTATTTATAAGATGAAACTACATTATTTAAGAACTGGGCATAAATTTTGAAAGCAACTCAACCCATACACATTAGATAGAAAAGTAAGCAGAGAAAAGGGAGCAAGCCTCTGCCATACATCTTATCTCCCTGAGAATAACTACAGGACAGTTGAAATTCAACACGACTGATCCCCAATTCCTCAGAAATCTGCCATCAGAGGAGAGTCGGGAGGCCCCCAAACACATTAGATGGTTCAGCTGACCATTAATGTGTATGGCTTGGTTGCTTTTTGGCAGTGGGACAGGAGCAAACAACAAATTAAAAGGGTTTTCAGGAATTACATATTAGTGACCCCAGCAGTGGTTATCAATATTTCATCCGTGGAGGTCTGACGGTCTGTTTGCAGCTCAGTCCCTTTCAAGTGAATGGTGCTAAGCTGCAATATCAGGAAAACTCTTACACAATGTATGGCTCTGTGCTTGGTATTCAGTGAAGCGGATGCACAGTTCACCTGAATGCCGCAGTGTCTTCAAGCGACTGATCTGTAGGGGTCCTGAGTGTCATACCCTAACCAATCATATATAAAGACCTATCCTATAGACAGATCATCAATATGTAACTGATGGGTCAGATTCCATCTACTAAACTGTTTGACTATCCAGTATAACATAATGCACAAACTACAGCAATTTTTTTTTCTCAACCTAAATTGTTTCCCTGATCGGTCCGTTTAGTTGTTTAGGTTAATGGAGGGATCATTTCTCCTAACAATCCCACCCCCTTGACAGCAGATTCTTATCTACCATGTATGACCACCTATACTCTAATAGGATAACTTAAAAGAGCTTCTTTTGAGCGTTTCAGTCCATAAATCAATTGATAACTGGATTTTCCATTTATTTACTGACACAAAGAAAACTATGTGAGCTCTGATGTCCACTTTATGTATCTTATTAGTACAAGTAAACAGGGAAGAACTGAGTCAGAAAGTAAAACACAGAATGGTTCAGTGAGTCAGAAAACTTTCATGTAATACTGTAAAAGACATGGCGGAGACAACAGTAGAATTTGTGCTGCCTAAGGCCGAACAGCGCTGCCTGCCAAAGGTCACTGTGTGTAGGATAATCATTGGTTATCTGTGACAGGGACACCATGCCAAACGTAAAGAGTGCAGAATAATAAGAGATTTCTGAGGCTACTTTTAGGTTATTATATAATCTGACATAATAGCGCAATGAAAAACTTCCTTAAAATACAGTACAGCCATTGTAATAATTCTACAGTGCTATCTGTACTGCAAACACAAAGAAAAGTTCCTTCCCCAAAAAGGAGACAGAGTAGACCTGTTACTATAATGGGCCACACCATGCGCAGCTCTAGGAGGGGAGAGTCTGGATATCAGCTGGATAGTATATGGGAGAGAGTGAGCAATGAAGCATGTACTGCCAGCACATGGACCAACCAAACATGGGACCATTTGAATGAGACCATACGGGTGGTCTCACTAGGATACCCCCTTTACTTACTCCCAAGGCTGTGGAGTCAGAAAAAAGTGACCAGCTCTTACTTTAAAATGAAATTATTTTATATATTATACAGTTATTGATATTGTACAACGCAGCTTTATTCAGATCACTTTTTTTTTTTCTTTTTTTTTTTACATCCATCTACCACTTCTGTTTAACACATGCAAAAAAAACAGATGCAAATGGATGCCCATCCATTTACAAGTAGATTTAAAAAAAAAAAAAAAAAACTGTTTTTTTTGGACAGACACAAATCAACAGAAACCAATAGAGATTAATGTTAAAAGAAAAAAATTTTTTTCGTGTTTTTGTGTCCGTCCCAAAAAAAAATATTTTTTTTTTATCTAAATGTAAATAGATGGACATCCATTTGCGTCTGTTTTCTGTATCCTTTAAACAGAACTGCTAAACAGATGTAAAAAAACATGATCTGAACAGAGCCTTAGATTCATGCCTTGTTGTATTTGTACTTCAAGAGGAATTCATTTTCTGACTTTTTCCTGTGTTAGAGGAGCTTTACTGATTCTGCCTGCCTATTGTTCTTCATTACTAGCAATTTATGAAGGAGTTGGAGTAGGAGTTGATGGTTTGGCCTACCGATTCTAGGACACTACTTACTCCCTTTCCATATGCCTGCTTAGGACCCCATTTATAAGCCATATCAAAGAAGTGCCAGCCAAAAATGGTTGCTAATCTGGTGAAATGTCCGGCCACAGCTTCAATTGTTACTGCTGGAGGTTTCTGACAAAGGACCCACAGTGAAGAGCTTACCACTAGTCCAACTTCACTTTTAAAAGGGGTTGTCCTCATGAGAAACATAAGTATATAGTAAGTAGAAACAATCTATTGTCAGGCTCGGTAATAAATGACAAAAAAAAACAAAAACAAAAAAAAAAAAAACACACACACACACACACACATTATCCAGCCATAACCTGGTTAAATAATTTTACAAAAGAAACACTCAAAATTGTACAAGAAAGTAAAAATAAAATGTGCACATAAGTGTCCACTTGTACAGCCAAGCTCATAAGAAAATGATGCAGCTATGTAACACTCTTCTACTAGATCTCGAATTTCTCGAAAGTAAGTGTGGTAAACATTACTGAAGCATAAGAAAAGCTTTGAGGATCTAGTGAAGAAAGTATCCAGTGTCTGAAAAGCGCTCAAACACAAGTGTGTGCTTTATCTGCAACCTGACACACAAAACCCTCCACAAAGGGCAAACATAAAATATACACAGGCCCGCTCAGCTAAGTGCTCATGTGATGGAAAGGTGAAAGGTAACGCCCAAGACAGATTCCAGCTCCCTGACAAATGACATGTCCACCATGTATGTCATTATTACTGTGTAGGTTATACCGGTTGGATACTTCAGCTTAATCTTGCAAGGTATGACAAAGTAACACTGTATTACCAGTCCAAGAATGTGGGCTTATGGTCTGTACACATGGTCTGAATAGGACCTGGAAACGGGAGGAATTTTTGTGATCGAGATGATATGTAAAATTGAATAATTTAGGTTATTAAAGAACCAGAAAACCTCTTAAGGCTAAAGCCCCACAGAAAATAACAAATCTGATGGATTTTTCTCGCAAATCACATACAACTTTTTTACCATATACATTAATAGAAGTCGCATGTGAGTTATAGTGAGGCCCGGTTCACATCTGCATTTGGGTGTCCGCTCGGGGAGTCCGCTTGGGGACTCCCCCGAAAAGTGCAAGCAGCACTTTTCTCTCCACGTTTCATGCGGAAACAGAGCGGAAACCACACGGACCCCATTATAGTCTATGGGGTCTGCGGATTTCCCAGGTAACCGCTTTTTTATGTTTATAGGTTTCCGTTCGGGGGGGGTCCCCAAGCGGACTCCCCGAACGCAGATGTGAACCGGGCCTCACATATTACTTGTCCACAACTGTAGAAATAAAAAAAAAAAAAAAAAAAAAAAAAAACTTGCACAATTATTTTAGCTGCATGTCTTCTGGCTGTGTAGCCCTAGCTCAATATAAGACATGATAAGTTAACACATTTTTATTAATCCCCTTTTTATTATTGTCCCTCATGACTTTCATCATGTAGAATAACATTATCTAAATGGAAACTGACAAGCTATCAGGTCCCATAAAATAATGTATATAACAGTCCTAAATGGTGATCTTATTAGCACAATTAGGATTCACGTCAGGCGCGCTCCGCTACTTTACCCTAGAGTATCCCAGCAACAACACAAGAACAATAAAGCCAAGGGCCTGGTAGTTTTCCACAGATTCTCTGTTACGGCAGCTCTGACAACATAAGTAAAAAGAACCTTTTCAGAATTCAAGGCTGACAAACCCTCACATGCTTCAGAGCAGTGAATAGATAGTTGTGCCGCTTTATCGGCTCTTCTTGTGATGGTAAAATAAACATGCCTTCTTCCCTATTTATGTGTGTAAACCACAAACGCTGAAAAGTTTAGATAGCAACATACACATGACCCACTAGTTTGGGCAAAACTCTAAAATACACATGGCTGTGGCTTTCACTGCAAGACAGAGTATGCCAAAAATGCTAAAAATGGCAAAACCCCCTGGGATCAAACTACTGACAATGAGCTTCTTGGAAGAGTGAAGAAATCAGGCGATACCTTTTAGAGGCTAACTGAGTATATTTATAAGTAAGCTTTCAGGAGTACTCGCTCCCTTCATCAGACATGGTGTGATACAAGAACTGAAAATTAACAGATTTTTATACACATGGTTTTCAAAGCATTTTAGAGTCCTTAAAAAAAATTGCAATCTAAGTAGAGAAGTTATTTACAACAGGTCAAAAAAAACAGTCCGGAAACTTGTGGTGTGTGACGGAGGGATCAGTAATTCTTGCTGTTATCTGTTTGCTATCAGGAGGTGATCTGCGTCCCTCACAGGTCATACATAGTGTGATTTGAAGCTGGCATGAATATTGAGTTCAGTTCATGGTTCAAACATAGTGTGACATGAAGCTGGCATGAATATTAAGTCCAAATTGCAGAGTTTGAAATTTTTGCATAAATTTGTACTCCATTTCTTTCCTTTTCTCCTGTGTCTTAAAATGTCCCATTAAAACCACAACCCGCAAATCTTCAATAGAGTGGTTTTCTCCGGAGAAATGTGCGGCCACTGGGAGATCTATTCTGCTGTTATTAATGGTGGATCTGTGTGAGTTCATTCGTTGACTGAGTCTCTGCCCCGTTTCCCCCACATAGAGGCCTGTGGTGGGACATTGCACACACATTATGAGGTACACCACATTGGAAGACCTGCAGGAAAATGTCCCCCTAATTCTGTGCACCTGTTGTGACTGTGGGATAGGTACACTGTCAGCGGTGTGGATGTGCTTGCAGGTCATGTACCTTTTATGTAGGCAAGGTGAGGTGCCATTTTCAGTTGGGGCCTTCAGGGCACTCCGGACGATAATGCGCCTCAGGTTTGGTGGTTGTCGAAAGGAGAGGAGAGGGGGGACTGGAAATATGTCCTTGAGTCTGTTGTCCCTATGTAGCACAGGTTGGAGCTCCTTGGCAATCCTTCGTAGGATCTCCAGCTGTGGGTTGTAGGTGACGACTAGGGGCACTCGGGCTTCTTTCTGGGTCTCTCTATATGTGAACAGACTGTCTCTGTTAATGGCTGCTGCTTTGTTTAATTGGTTGTCTGTCACTTTTGGTTTGTATCCCAATCTGAGAAATTTCATCCTCAGATCCAGGAGGTGCTTGTCCAGGTCTGTTTTGTCGGAGCAAATACGATTGTATTGTATAGCCTGGCTGTAGATTATAGATTGTCTTGTGTGCTTGGGGTGGAATCTGTCGTTTCTCAGGTAGGCCGTTCTGTCTGTGGGTTTGTGGTATATCGATGTGAGTAGCCGGAGGTCTTTAATGTATATTGTGGTGTCCAGAAAGTGAATTTCACTCCCTGAATAGCTAAGTTTAAGGTTGATGGTCGGGTGAAAGTCATTGAAGTCATTATGGAATTGAAGTAGGGCCTCCTCACCTGCAGTCCAGATGACAAGGATATCATCGATATAACGAAGGTAAATCATAGGTTTGGTGGCGCATGTTGATAAATATGTTCCTTCCATTTCTGCCATAAAGAGGTTTGCATACTGGGGTGCACATCTGGTCCCCATTGAAGTTCCCATTCGCTGTAGATATAGATCCTCTCCAAAGGTAAAATGGTTGTGGCTAAGGATGAATTGTATGAGCTGCGTTACTGGTTCTGTTGGGAGGTTTTGTTTTGCCAGGTGTACCCGACATGCTGCAACTCCATCCTTGTGGGGAATGTTGGTATACAGGGATTCCACATCCATGGTGGCCAAAATGGTACCCTCAGGTAGAGGGCCCAGGGCATTCAGTTTGTTAAGAAGGTCAGTGGTGTCCTGGATATAGCTTGGAGTATCCCTGACAAGGGGTTTTAGGAGATTTTCCACCCAACCTGAGATGTTTTCTGTCAGTGTCCCAATGCCAGAAATGATAGGCCTCCCAGGGTTGCCATCTTTGTGTATCTTTGGGAGCATATAGGTTGGGTGGAAAATCTCCTAAAACCCCTTGTCAGGGATACTCCAAGCTATATCCAGGACACCACTGACCTTCTTAACAAACTGAATGCCCTGGGCCCTCTACCTGAGGGTACCATTTTGGCCACCATGGATGTGGAATCCCTGTATACCAACATTCCCCACAAGGATGGAGTTGCAGCATGTCGCGTACACCTGGCAAAACAAAACCTCCCAACAGAACCAGTAACGCAGCTCATACAATTCATCCTTAGCCACAACCATTTTACCTTTGGAGAGGATCTATATCTACAGCGAATGGGAACTTCAATGGGGACCAGATGTGCACCCCAGTATGCAAACCTCTTTATGGCAGAAATGGAAGGAACATATTTATCAACATGCGCCACCAAACCTATGATTTACCTTCGTTATATCGATGATATCCTTGTCATCTGGACTGCAGGTGAGGAGGCCTTACTTCAATTCCATAATGACTTCAATGACTTTCACCCGACCATCAACCTTAAACTTAGCTATTCAGGGAGTGAAATTCACTTTCTGGACACCACAATATACATTAAAGACCTCCGGCTACTCACATTGATATACCACAAACCCACAGACAGAACGACCTACCTGAGAAACGACAGCTTCCACCCCAAGCACACAAGACAATCTATAATCTACAGCCAGGCTATACAATACAATCGTATTTGCTCCGACAAAACAGACCTGGACAAGCACCTCCTGGATCTGAGGATGAAATTTCTCAGATTGGGATACAAACCAAAAGTGACAGACAACCAATTAAACAAAGCAGCAGCCATTAACAGAGACAGTCTGCTCACATATAGAGAGACCCAGAAAGAAGCCCGAGTGCCCCTAGTCGTCACCTACAACCCACAGCTGGAGATCCTACGAAGGATTGCCAAGGAGCTCCAACCTGTGCTACATAGGGACAACAGACTCAAGGACATATTTCCAGTCCCCCCTCTCCTCTCCTTTTGACAACCACCAAACCTGAGGCGCATTATCGTCCGGAGTGCCCTGAAGGCCCCAACTGAAAATGGCACCTCACCTTGCCTACATAAAAGGTGCATGACCTGCAAGCACATCCACACCGCTGACAGTGTACCTATCCCACAGTCACAACAGGTGCACAGAATTAGGGGGACATTTTCCTGCAGGTCTTCCAATGTGGTGTACCTCATAATGTGTGTGCAATGTCCCACCACAGGCCTCTATGTGGGGGAAACAGGGCAGAGACTCAGTCAACGAATGAACTCACACAGATCCACCATTAATAACAGCAGAACAGATCTCCCAGTGGCCGCACATTTCTCCGGAGAAAACCACTCTATTGAAGATTTGCGGGTTGTGGTTTTAATGGGACATTTTAAGACACAGGAGAAAAGGAAAGAAATGGAGTACAAATTTATGCAAAAATTTCAAACTCTGCAATTTGGACTTAATATTCATGCCAGCTTCATGTCACACTATGTTTGAACCATGAACTGAACTCAATATTCATGCCAGCTTCAAATCACACTATGTATGACCTGTGAGGGACACAAATCACCTCCTGATAGCAAACAGATAACAGCAAGAATTACTGATCCCTCCGTCACGCACCACAAGTTTCCAGACTGTTTTTTTTGACCTGTTGTAAATAACTTCTCTACTTAGATTGCAAATTTTTTTAAGGACTCTAAAATGCTTTGAAAACCATGTGTATAAAAATCTGTTAATTTTCAGTTCTTGTATCACACCATGTCTGATGAAGGGAGCGAGTACTCCTGAAAGCTTACTTATAAATATACTCAGTTAGCCTCTAAAAGGTTTCGCCTGATTTCTTCACTCTTCCACTACTTTCAATGGCTAACACGGTACAACATTATACTACAATGAGCTTCTTCACATCGAATGCTATGAGAAAGTATTTACACCTTTCCAGATGTGCCCTAGTAACAAAAACAGCCCTTTTTGGTGTATATATAGATTTCACCTCCATTAATATGCGACTATGTTTGTAAATACATGACATCAATCTTATACTGTGCCTAAGCAGTAATCATAGGCCTCCTGCTTGCGAATGGAAACTGTCAGCAAGCTTGCAAACAGACATATTCTTAAAGGAAAAGAAAATTGTCTCCTCCAATTCAAATTAAGCCTGTGTGAAGTGTAAGTGTTACTGAATAACTTAGTGACTGCTTTATTGTGAAGTTATATGCTTCAATCTGGAGCGCTGATGTATACAATGCTTCCTGTATAAACTCACAAACAGGTCTATAGTAGTCAGACTGGGACTCTAAAATTACTGGTCTTAGTGAACAACTGTGCAAATGCCAGTAGTACCAGGAGCCATGAGGACTCTCTTATGACAGAGTTAGTGTAAAATATATGGGCATGTTTAAGGAGAGTTAAAAGGGATGTCCAGGAACTTCAGGACTCAGTGTGGAGGCCGGGGAAGGTGAAAAAAAAAAAAAAAAAAAATTAATAAATATATAATAATAATAATAATAATATCATCAACTGTTCCTGGCACTCCGACATCCACTGCTGCTATCCTTCCCAGCGCGTGCTGTGCCTTGTCCTGCGCCACATGTGACCGCTGAAGACAGTCAGTGGCCACAGGAAAGGAACCGGTAACGTCACTCATACGCACTGGGGAAAGGAGAGTATGGCTAGGTTCACACCTACGCTGGCTCTCCGCTGGGGGATTCCGTTCCCCATTCTGCTTTAAAAATGCGGAGAGAAAAGTCTTGCAAGCAGCGCTTTTCTCTCTGCGTTTTTCGCCCTTTTCGAGCGGAAAACCGGCGGACCCCATAAACTTTTTTTTAGCGGGATTAGTGGACCCCCCCCCAAATGGAAACCCGAATGCAGGTGTGAACCTAGCGTATGATTTTTTTTTTTTAATTATTTAATGTTTTACCTTCCCCCGCCTTGTCCCAAAGCTCTGAAATTCCAGGACAACCTCCTTTATCCTGATGCAAGTATAGTCCTTTACAAGTCTCCTACATAAGAAGAACTATCTGAACATAGGCCAAAAAGATATTATCATTACAACACCACCAGCCCTATGTCTATCCAACTATTCCTCTCCATGAGATAAGCAGCAGCACAAGCATGTTTATGGTGAAGCTGGGTGGGGGATAGCTGTCGGCTATAAGCTTAGGACATATGTGACTCATCAGAAGTCTATCCTGGTAGACAAACCGATGTTCTGCAGCAACCATAATACTACTAATATCATAACAGGCCGACAACAGGAAGGACAACCTGTAGAAGGCATGTCCACTGACAGTCGGAGATCTCCCTGTCGGAGAACCTCCTAAAAAAAAAATATTACCAACAATCTGTGTCTGTTCAGCAACAAGGGAAGGGTGTAGGGCGACTGACAGGCCTTACTTAACTTATTATTATAAATAGAGAGTTTTATCCACCCCTCTAATTATTTCCTTTCATACATGTCACTTGTTAGACAACACAAGGCTTTTGAAGTAATGTAAACCTGAAGATAGTCCCCTCTTTTTGAAGATATAAGCCTGGGAAGATGGCGACAAAGATGGGAAACAGTGGAAAGTGCTAATTACGTCTGGGAAGAAGACCTGAGATCAGACGCTGGGAAATGTCACGAAATAATGTAGGAGCGGTGCTCAGAGGAGACCGAAGAATAGTGGACATCCAGAATACACCATACAGGTGGTAAAATACATCTGCACAAACCGTATATGACATAGGGCAGCTTTGTCTCAGGTGTGCATGGTACATCAAAATGTAAAGGAAGATTGCACAGGAAGCCACTTACAGTGATAGGCTGCCATAACATTTCCTACTTTTGTCTCCACTATGTGGACTCCTGTCAAAACTTGTCTACATTTGTCAGTATTCTGTTTAATGCAAGAGGTGTACACAACTACAACATCTTATAATACACCCTTACATCGCATTCGACATTTTTATAGTATTATTTTTACAATTTAGGGCCGGTTCACATCTGTGTTCGGTTTCCTTACAGGGGAGTCCGCTTGGGGACCCTCCGAACAGAAACCTATACGTAGAGAGAAGCGGTTTACATAAGGAAACCTGCGGACCCCATAGACTATAATGGGGTCCGTGTGGTTTCCGCATGTTTCGTGCGGAAACATGCGGAGAGGAAAGTGCTGCTTGCAGGACTTTTCTCTCTGCATGTTTCGTGCGGAAACCGAGCAGAAACCATTATAGTCTAAGGGGTCCGCAGGTTTCCTTATGTAAACTGCTTCTCTCTGCATATAGGTTTCTGTTCGGGGGGGTCCCCAAGCGGGCTCCCCTGTACGGAAACCGAACGCAGATGTGAACCGACCCTTATTGTATTGAGCCTACACTAAAAATATTTTTGCCATTTTTTAACACAAGTACAAGTGCATTTACCTTCACCTATAACATATACATATAAAGTATATAAAGCTATAGCATATTAAATATTAGAAGTTCCTCACTTGTATCAAGTCGCTACCTAGATCCTCTGTTCCTGAGAACTAAGGACGTCAGGAAAATGAGAAGTGTGTGACGTCCTTACTGCTTTGCGGGCATAGCTTGGTATGTCGAGTGCCACCCTCTTGCTATGTATAAATTACAGTGAAACCTTTCTGAGCCAACCACTCAAACTTGCACAGAAAAAATGGTCTTTTAAAAGGGGTGTTCACACAATACAGGTTAAAGTGTCTAATGGAGCCAGCAAGCATGTACCCAGTCTAAAACCATAAATAATAATGAAAGATGCATATCACACAGGACTAGGCTTCATTATATTGCACAGAACCAGGGCTAGTTATGTTACTGCACATAAGTTCAAAATGTCTGCATCATTCTCGGTCCCCAATGTGGCATCTTTCTAAATCTTTGTCCCCATAATAGCTTTTCTCTTACTCCTAGTTGCTAGTATGCATCCCCTTCTCATTCCTAGTCCCCGTCAAGGTATCTCTTTAAGTCGTGGTCTTCACCATGGTTCCTAGGCGTCAGCACAATATCCCTTTAAATCTTGTTCCTCAGAATAGTGCCCCTCCTGGATCCCACCATGCCTCCCCTCTCTCCTATACCCCAAAATGCCTACCCCTTTAGATTTTTTGCCTTCACTGCTAACCCTGAGGATACTAGCTGACATTTAATAGGCCAAAATCTGAACTTTAAAGACTACCTAGGAACACCCCAAGAATGCCCATTTTGGTGTGGAGTATACATAAAACCTTCCCCTTTTGTGGCCCAGTGTCAGGCACTGTCCTGGCAAAATTGGAATAGTTGTCAAATACACTCGGCACGTCAGTGGCAGATTTCATTGACTATGACATGGACTCTTTGCTCCAATGTGATGTTGGTCATTTTTCTCCTCTGATGTCCCTTACAAGTCTCTTCCTCTTGCTTGCTGCAGTCCAGTAGTCAGCATTGAGCTGTGTCCATATTGGTCTTACACCAATGTGTGGTCTTTTCAAAGGGGTTCCCACTGAAAAATTGGCTCAAAAAAGTGGTCTTTTCTTGGATACAGGGGTGGTCTGCTTATAGAGTGGTAGCTTCATGTAGTATAATGGGAGAAAAATCAGTCACTGAAAAAATCTTTAAGGCCTCATGCACACAACTGAGTGTGCAGGCCAAGGCTCTCCCGATGAAGGGGGGGGGATGCTCCTTTCTGTTCTGCTTAGACATGAGGTGGTATACTGCTCCATGGCATTGGAACAAAGCGGAATAGAACCCCCCATTGATGATAGAGTGTATTCTGCTATAAAATCGCTCCCCCCCCCAGCGTGCACACTCGCTTGTGTGCATGTAGCCTAAGGAGGGGGGGGTCTTTCCAAAGGAGTGGTCTTCTGAAAAAGTTTTCCTGTATATAAATTTATATATTTCTTATACACAGTGCAGGGTTTAGGGGCAGGATAACTCCCCAGACACCATAAAGAAAGGCAGTCACATCAGATCAGTGTCCTGTACTGATAATACACACATACACATAAAACAGAATTTCTGTCCAGAGACTCTTTTCAGGTCAGGTTGGCGCACAGTGTATTGGCAGACAAGTATCAATATTGTCGCTAATACATGTAGTATGGATTGCAGCACTTCAGCTCTATGATCGGCACACACTTACATAATCCAGCATGTGCTATGAAACAGCGTGCTATGTTACTATGGCAGGTCTGCCAGATGGTCGCATGAGCCATTTTTACCTGGATAAATACACAGTACATGCGAGTACTGTCTTTCTCAAACCAAAGAAGAACATACCAGATGGTACATTTCATTCAATGTTCATTGATGTGATTATCAGGGATCAACAAAAACCAATGAAGGACAATTGTATAAAATAATATAAAAAGCAGTACTTCTAGCCCTAGCATTCCGCCGCAGCACCCCGCTGCTTATCTGTCCTGTAGGAGTGATTAGTCGCAGCGTCTGTGATAAATCACCAGACAAAAAAAGTGTTGCAAGTGCGACATTTTCCGTCCGGTGATTTCAGTTTAAGAAAAAAACAAAAACAAAAAAACCCCCAAAAACGGACACCCGTTATAATCAACGTGGTCCATTAGGCTCTGTTTGTGTCTACTATTTTTGCAATCAATTTTTTTCGTTCTTCTGTTCCTCCAATGTACCAATTGAAGGGACTTCCTGGCACGGATGTGAACGTAGTCTATGTACTGCTAATTTTATTACACTATACTCCTTTGATAAACCAGATTCAGACACACGCCATATATATATATATATATATATATATATATATATATATATATATATACACACACACACACACACACACACATATATATATATATATATACATATACACACAGTATATTTAGATGAGCATCAAGTACACTGGCTAAGAACACCTAGGTATCCACAGAAAGAAAAAGAAAAAAAAAAAAAAAAAAAAGTAGAG
Organism: Leptodactylus fallax; assembly: GCA_947044405.1. Lineage (NCBI taxonomy): Eukaryota > Metazoa > Chordata > Amphibia > Anura > Leptodactylidae > Leptodactylus > Leptodactylus fallax. Next base: position 3,792,834 of record CAMRHE010000177.1, on the reverse strand, counting down.
TAGGAGGTGGCTCTCTAGATGTCCTATTTTATTCAGTATAACAAAATTCCAATTAAATCTAAAAATGATGTGAAAGAATGATACAGAACTTTATTACAAGTAATAATATACTAAAACACATATATCAGTAGAAAAATAAATAAAACAGCCACATATATTGGATACCCTCTAACAGGGTTGGGCAATTAATCGCAAATAAAGAAATCAACAGACAACTCAAATAAAGAGGTTTTTCCCCTATACAGCATAGGGGATACCCTGCAGATCAGTGGGAGTCTGAGCAGTCACAGGAACACACTGTACTTTGACTATCTCTAGGGTTCCCATTAAAACTAATGGAGCAGTGCGCATGCTGCCCCACATTCTCCTGATCAATGTGGGTCTGAGCGGTCAGACTCCCACTGATCTGTAAGTTATCCCCTATAGTATAGATAGGGAATAACTTACTTTTGTGGGAAAACACCTTTAATAGATGTAAAGTTGTTCACATTAATTATTTCCAGGGGTGTAGGTACAGGGGGTGCAGAGGTAGCGATTACTACTGGGCCCTGAAGCCTAAGGGGGCCCAAAAGACTCTCTGCAATATAAGACACTAGTAGATAGCAGATGGGGGCCCCCTTACAGATTTTTCACTTGGACTCAGGAGCTTCAAGTTACCACTCTGATTATTTCAATTATTTTGAATCCATGCCATACCGGCTTACGCTGGGTTCACACCTGCGCATGTACTACATTCGGGGATTCCGTTCCCCTCTCCGCATGAAAAATGCGGAGAGAAAAGCGCTGCAAGCAGGACTTCTCTCTCCGCATTTTTCCACCATTTTCGGGCGGAAACCACATGGACCCCATAATAGTCCATGGGGTCCACAGGTTTCCTAAGGTAACCGCTTTTTTATGCAGATTAGGTTTCTATTCGGGGGGCCCCCAAGCGGAACACCCGGAGGCAGATATGAACCTAGCCTTACATTGCCATTGGCTAAAACATATGTCACCCAACCAGGATTGCTGATACTTGAATAACCAAAACCAAACTTCAGGGGTAAAACACGGCATATAAATAGGGAGTGTAAAAGGGGAGCGTCCTATAATATCATTAAAAAAAAAAAAAAAGAAATTGCGATTTTGATATGGCATAAATGCCCAGGCCTACTCTCCAAGAGAACTTTTTGCTGACACAAGTGGATTCTATACTCTGACAGCTATCAAAGTTATATATGAACTGGTCACATACTGTATGAGTCTCTGTAAAATTTGGATGTTACCCATAGCCATTGAAGTTTTTTCTATATGGCCAACTTGCCATATGAAAGATTGATACAAACGGATTCTATTCATGGACAACTATCAAAGTTGTATATGAACTGGTTATTCACTCTATATTTGGATGCTCTCCATAGTCACTGAAATCTTTACCTATATGATCTACTATAGATATATCTGGTACTTGCACATTATATAAACTATTGCTATAACTGGAATCTATTTCTATAACCTCTCATTGGAACAATAGAAAGTAATATATATTGTCACGTGAGACACACTGAAGTATTGTGTGGACATTGTGTGAATTGCAGTTACACGTGGATTCCATTCACTGACAGCCATAAGAGTTGTGTACGAAGTATTATTTATTATATAATCTGCTGCTACAATGTGTATGATATTACTGAATATTAGGTTTATTGTGTTTGCTGTCGGATATATTGGTGTTCACCATTACAAATACTTTAGTTGTGAGAGCCCTGCAACAGCACATGAATAATATATCCCCGGTACTTGACCTCTTGGCTATAGGTAACGGTTTTATTTATTTTGCTATTGATATATGCCTTTTAATATATTATTTGTGTAAGTATTGTTTTTCCAGTTCTGTATCATTATTTTCACATCATTTTTAGATCTCATATTAAATACAGAGGGACATCTAGTGAGCCGGCTTCTACTTTCCATACGTTTGACATTGGATAGTCACATCCTATGCAGTCTATAACACTGCAACTGTATAATAGACATAGGGCCACCACAAAATCGTATACATTTTTGAACACTGGTCAGTTGTCAACTTATGTCATTGTATGCCACCGGTATATGTCTGGGAACTTTATAGGATCTACCAGAATGTGACAGATCCATTTTGGTCCACTTGACGGATCCATTACGTTTCTGTATAGAACAGGGCAGAACTACTTCTACTAACTCTACAAAGTTGCCACAAAGTTTCCTTACCTTAGTAATGATAAGAAGTTCTCCATGTTCTTTCCCACCCTTCAAGGTAAATCCCCAAGGAGCTCCTCCAGTAAGAAAGACATCCACAAACCTATAGCCTTCCAGTAGTTTCCTCTCCATCATCATGGTCTGTCCTTGGTCCCCCATGCCAGGGTGAGCCCTCACGTCATCAGGCAGGAAGCTCTCCTGCCCACCTCTGGTCTCCAGGTTCTCCATGGTGCCCTATCCTGTGAGCTTGGGGTGCTCAGCTACATACCAGACGGTGCCAGCCGATGACCCTGGGCAGGGATCCAGAACAGAAGTTTCTAGGAGTAATAATACAGGGCACAGGGGGAGCAGCCAGGAGCAGGCCCTGCTAGTGCTCCCTGCACAATGGCCATTGCCCTCCCTCCTCAGGATCAAACATGGTTAGCAGGTAACACATGTCCTCCCGAGCCCCGGGAACAATCCACTGCTCGCCGCCTTCCAGGGGCAGATCTCCAGATCCGGGATCACTTTGCAGACTTGTCCACCTGTTCCTGCCGCAGTGCTCGGGACTCGCTCACCTTGCCCAGGTCCCCAGCGATGACAATTTCCTCATTGTGTCCCCTCCCCGCAGCAGCAGATCCCGGGAGAGGTGATTCAGAGCAGCCAGGAACTTGTGGAGTGCTCAGCCCCGGCTCTTTCCTGTTCCCTCTCTGCTGCCTGTTGCTTGCTGTTGTGTAGACACCGGTCTAGGATTGGACACCACAGACATAATACACAGGCAGCAGGAGCTGCCTCCCCTCCCCCTCCTGGCCAGCAATCACTCACTGATTATCCCTGGGAGAGAATGTGTGTGTCTCTGCCCTGTGTACACTGGGGAGCAGGTTGCGTCTGCGGCTCTCTGCTTCTCCGCACGGCAGCTCTTTCCCTGCTGGACGTTTAATGGTTAAGTGTGCTTACAGCAGGCACAGAAGTCATAAGTGGTGTTGGATCCTTGTTACACATCTTACATTATTTGTCTGCCTTCATATTGTTATTTTTTGATGTTTTTGTTGAAAAAAAAAATGCTACATTCTCACCTGCACTGGGAAGTATGTTCCCATCTGTGCCAGAGTCCGCAGAAATCGCCAGAGTTTGGCGGAGAGGAAAATCCTGTACGGAGGACTTTTCTCTCTGCCGGTTTCATTGTAAAAACAGCGGACACTGGTGGACCCCATTATAGTCTATGAGGTCTGCCAAGTCAGCAGGTAACCACTGTTTTGGTGGTGGCGCTCTCCGTCTTTCGAGGCCACTAGAAGTATCCTTTGGAGAGATACCTGCAGAATACAGTAATTCATTTGATGCTAGGTTCACACTAACATTCGGCTCTCCGTTATCGGGTCTGCAAGGGGACCTGAAAGACGGAGAGCCTGTCCACTTAAAAAGCGGTTACCTGCAGACCTCATAGATTATAATGGGGTCCGCTGGGTTTCCACCCAGTTTTTGTGGGTTTATACTGAAACCGGTGGAGAGAAAAGTCCCGCGCATTGCTTTAAAAACCCATTCAGACAAATGGGGTTTTAAGCAATGCGTTACAAACCTTTCCCTTATCCAGTCCCTATACAGTTTTCCGAGATTTTCAGTCAGATTCGCGGCGTACGGACTCCGGCACAAGTGTGAACCCACCCTAAATTGTGCTGGAATTTTGGCATAAAGTTCAGACTTAAAGTAAGACAACTAATAATTAGTATAAATGTAAATTAGACAATATAAAGATTGACCGGATTCATCAGTCATCATCAGCCACTGTGATAGATGGCGCATTTTCAGACTGCCTACATTTCCACTATTACACATGATTAGTAAATCTGCCTCATTGTGCTATGTCAGCTTGGACTTTCACTATGGAAGCATCAGTGGCTCAATGCGGGGGTTTCTTATTACATCCACCCCCCCTTCCTGGGGTTCCCCCCTCTCCTCCCTCCCCCACCACCAGCCACTGATGAAGAGGCTCTTAAACCTGAAGACAGGAAGCCCCCATGGAGAGCACTGGCTGGAAATATCTTCCATTATAATCCATGAGTGTAGGATTAGTCCTACAGACACATGTTAGGCTAGGTTCACACCTGCGCCTGCTCTACGTTCAGGGTTTCAGTCCACAAATCCAATTAAAAAATGCAAGCAGGACTTTTCTCTCCACATTTTTCCGCATTTTTTTGGCGTAAACCCAGCGGACCCCGTTATAGCCGGGGTCTGCGGGTTTCCGTGGGTAACTGCTTTTTAAGTGGATTTGATTTCCATTCTTCGGGACCCGAAGAACAGAAAGCCGAACGGTAGTGTGAACCTCGTGTTAGTGACCAGCATTATAGTTCCCGCCGCCTTGTAGGCTGCACCAGCAGACACTATATAGCTATGGTTTTCTTATTCACAATTGAGTATGTTATCACCATTTTCATTCTTTTTTAAGCCAAGTTTCTATTATTTTCAGTGCTTAGGATCTACTTCTAGTGGCTTAAAAAACGAAGATTACTGATGGATACAAGGATTTGCACATCTTCAGTGTATTTGGACCCACTTGGCTATTGCTTCCAAAATACTTATTCAAAATACTGACCCAAATACTGCAGTGTGAATAAGGACTTGTAGATCTGTTCTACATGCTGTAGGAGAGATCTTATTTATCCTTCCTGGAGGAAATCCTGCATGAGTATGTCACACTGTTCTTATAAGGAAGCAGTACAGGGCCTGGAAAAACAAGGTGTAGCAGTGTTACGGCAACATTTTCCACTGTAACTTGATCATCTGTAAAAACTTAAGTTGTCAGGATTGGGTAAATGCTATAATTTTCTAGTGTATATCAATGTTTTGGGGTTTTTTGGTATTATGAACATCTTCCTCCAGATAATAGCTGATCACTAAGGGGTCCAAGCAGGGGGATCCCTTAGTGGTCTAAGGATCAGTTCACTGCGCTGATTTTAAGACAGAAATACGCCAAATTCCACGCTGATTCAATGAAAGGCAGAAATTTAGATAGAATGCTGAAAAAATGAGTGTGCTGCTCGGTCTTGCAGCAGAATCCACAACTGATTCAGACATAGAACCCGTGGCATGAGCTAGTTTGCTGAACAGATCAACGATCTGAGCCTAATCGGCAAGTGAAAGCCATGGTGAAAAGTTGGAGAGTCAGAAATGGAAAAAGAATTTGAGGTGAAGGTTTGCCTAAAATTTCTCCTCTATTTCTACTGTGTAAACATACTCTAACTGTCAAGGGACCCTACTAACATGTAAGTGTTATACAGAGCGGAATGTCCCTTTAAGCATAGTGGTTATCTGCTTTTAGGAATACTTCCTTGTCATTCATTCCTTCAATGGATTTCCTGTACTAAGTAACCAGAGGTCGAAAGCTGACACTAAAGAACGCAAACAGCTCAATGTACAAGCCAGTACCTGACTGTTAGGAACCCTGTCCACCATGTACACAAAATGTAGATGTTAAATGGGTGTTCAAGAACATAAATAGTGATGACCTATTCTTATGATTAGTGGTTATCAGACTACTCGGAACCCTGCCAAGGGTAATGTAGTGCAATGACTGTATGACTAGATAAAGCTGCTACCGCCCCCTGTAGCTAAGGTAAATTTATATATGCCTATCTAAGATTATAAAAGGTTATAACTTGACTTTTCATCATAGTGAGAAGCACCATAGGAAAGGTCATTACTTGATACTACACATGCTGGGACCATTTTAGGATCGAAAAACCACCTGACAGGTCCCCTTTAAGTCTGATAAAATCCATTCTCTAACTCATTACTCCCTTTTCAGCTATATGAGTCTGTTGTATCTAATATAGTAGCATCTAACAGAGTTGTTTGTCACAACTGTAAAAGTTGTAAAGGTGGTCATACATGTTAGATAAATGTCGTCGGGTTTTGGTGGGATTGGCAGACCATGTAATGTGTAAAGTACTATGCCAAGGAGGAGGAAGGGTAGCTGAGCTACTAGGACACACAAGGTTTCTTTATACATGTCTTATTTTACTTGCTGTTCGTTGTATCACTGTTATTTACATGCAGTGAATCTGTGGACAATCTACATTTCCCATGATTCATTTGCCTGCTCTCACTCTCTTTGCAAGCTCACTACCCCCCTCCTTATGAGCACAAAACAAAAAACATAGCAGCACATGACCTCGGATGAGGGAGTTATTTAAGTCCTGTGATTTAATTGCAGGGGAGAGTGGAGAAGGGAGGGGTACACAGAGAGTGAGAGCAGGCAGATGGGAAATGTAGTTTGTCCACAGATTCACTGCATATAAATAACAGTGATACAAGGAGCAGAAAGTAAAATAAAGCCAAGCAAAGGGTGCACAAGGGAACAGAGAGTATTTAGCACTTCTGTGGATATATTTGCAGATACATTTTCGAAGATTTAATTCCCTTTAATTACTTGTACTATGGGAGCTGGCTGACTATAGTAAAATCATTCCCTATAGCCCAGGGGGAGGAGTGGGCGAAGCGACCCGGAGAACCAAACACCGCCTGCAATCATATGACCCGGGGTTGTGACACTGCTGGAACCCCTGAGTCCATCAAAAGCATTCCCGGGTACAGGTACAGTGCTGGCCAAAAGTATTGGCACCCCTGCAATTCTGTCAGATAATACTCAATTTCCTCCAGAAAATGATTGCAATCACAAATGTTTTGGTAATAATATCTTCATTTAATTTGTCGTCAATGGAAAACCACAAAAAGAATTGTCAAAAAGCCAAATTGGATATAATTCCACACCAAACATAAAAAAGGGGGTGGACAAAAGTATTGGCACCCTTTGAAAAATCATGTGATGCTTCTCTAATTTGTGTAATTAACTGCACCTGTTACTTACCTGTGGCACATAACAGGTGGTGGCAATAACTAAATCATACTTGCAGCCAGTTGAAATGGATTAAAGTTGACTCAACCTCTGTCCTGTGTCCTTGTGTGTACCACATTGAGCATGGAGAAAAGAAAGAAGACCAAAGAACTGTCTGAGGACTTGAGAAGCAAAATTGTGAGGAAGCATGAGCAATCTCAAGGCTACAAGTCCATCTCCAAAGACCTGAATGTTCCTGTGTCTACCGTGCGCAGTGTCATCAAGAAGTTTAAAGCCCATGGCACTGTGGCTAACCTCCCTAGATGTGGACGGAAAAGAAAAATTGACGAGAGATTTCAACGAAAGATTGTGCGGATGGTGGCTAAAGAACCTCGACTAACATCCAAACAAGTTCTAGCTGCCCTGCAGTCCGAGGGTACAACAGTGTCAACCCGTACTATCCGTCGGCATCTGAATGAAAAGGGACTCTATGGTAGGATACCCAGGAAGACCCCACTTCTGACCCAGAGACATAAAAAAGCCAGGCTGGAGTTTGCCAAAACTTACCTGAGAAAGCCAAAAACTTTTTGGAAGAATGTTCTCTGGTCAGATGAGACAAAAGTAGAGCTTTTTGGGAAAAGGTATCAACATAGAGTTTACAGGAAAAAAAAGAGGCCTTCAAAGAAAAGAACACGGTCCCTACAGTCAAACATGGTGGAGGTTCCCTGATGTTTTGGGGTTGCTTTGCTGCCTCTGGCACTGGACTGCTTGACCGTGTGCATGGCATTATGAAGTCTGAAGACTACCAACAAATTTTGCAGCATAATGTAGGGCCCAGTGTGAGAAAGCTGGGTCTCCCTCAGAGGTCATGGGTATTCCAGCAAGACAATGACCCAAAACACACTTCAAAAAGCACTAGAAAATGGTTTGAGAGAAAGCACTGGAGACTTCTAAAGTGGCCAGCAATGAGTCCAGACCTGAATCCCATAGAACACCTGTGGAGAGATCTCAAAATGGCAGTTTGGAGAAGGCACCCTTCAAATCTCAGGGACCTGGAGAAATTTGCTAAAGAAGAATGGTCTAAAATTCCAGCAGAGCATTGTAAGAAACTCATTGATGGTTACCGGAAGCGGTTGTTCGCAGTTATTTTGTCTAAAGGTTGTGCTACCAAGTATTAGGCTGAGGGTGCCAATACTTTTGTCCGGCCCATTTTTGGAGTTTTGCGTAAAATGATCAATGATTTGACTTTTTTTTTCATTCTCTTTTGTGTTTTTTCATTGCAAGCAAAATAAATGAAGATATTATTACCAAAGCATTTGTGATTGCAATCATTTTCTGGAAGAAATTGAGTATTATCTGACAGAATTGCAGGGGTGCCAATACTTTTGGCCAGCACTGTAAGTGAATAAGTACTCCCTGGTCAACCCTTTTAAATCATGCATTGGCCCATTCATTGTACCCAGTTTTCCCAATATAGGGGTTGAAGAATCAGAACTATCAAAAGGAAGTCAATTCAGTAGTACATTGGGAACATGAAAAAAAAACACATAATGTCAGATTCACTGGGATTGATCTCCTAGCATGCTTTTGAACTGAAGATGGAAACCAGAGCATGCAGAAGAAACATAAGAAGAGTGTTCTTGGTGCCCTGTTGGAATCTCATTCAAGGCATAAAGTATAAATCTGAATTGATGGCTTCTTGTAAACCCAGATCTCCCTGCTTTAGCCTACCAGTGATGGATCCGGTACAGTGAATTCACATAATACACTGTGCTTTGCAAAGAATTTGATAGAACAGACGGAATTCAGATGTAAAAAGATGAATGCTTGTACCATAGTTTCTGTGACACAGGAATAGAATATGTCATTTATTTTCTATGTGTTCCCATGAACTTTACTGCCTGGATCAGGAGACAGGAGATATTTCCCAGCTGGTGAATTCCAAGCTTTGTATATTCTCCTGAAATTCCTGTAGATTCCATGTGTAGGAACTTTAACCTTTTTCATAGTTGATATCTGCCTCATGATAGTAATGAAGTGTTACCTGTGAAGTGAGTGGTCAGTCTCCGCACACACAAGTACAGAAGACACTCCTAGTGCTCATTTCAGACTTCAGATGTACCATAAGGATTTACAAAGTAAAAAACAATAATTTATAGTTCCTCCAAAAAGTATTCATATTCTTTGTAACAATGGTCTACAACTTTTTACTCTTCAGTTATTACAAAACTACAACTATCACTATGTTGAGTGGTGTAATTGCACAACTGTTTAAAGGGGATGCATGAATCAGAAATAAATGACTGTTATGTCCACAAGTAGCGCCAATGTTTTATGTAGGTTGTTCCAGGTATTACTGCTCTGCTGCATTTAAATGGATAGACAAGAGTGGCTCCATTTTACCATGATTACGATTATTGGCAATTATTTAGGCCACAATAAAAACTAAACAAAATATTTTATATACCCCAAAATGGTGCCAACTAAAAATAAAACTTGTCACGCAAACAATAAGCTAGCATTTGGCTATGTTGACAGAAAAATAAAAAAGTTATACATTTTGTAAGACAGAGCTGAAAAATATGAAAAAAGTCAGAATATGGATATCAGACTATGGTAACCCTACTGTGAGCCTTCCTGATTTATAGCGCCCCACGCAATTCCTTGTGTTGCATTTTGGCCAAATGTGTCCCTGAACATATTTTGATCAGATCTGCAATGGAGACTCTTAACTGAGTTCTGTATTAGCTGAGGTGTGTATTATGAGATGATTCTACAGTATTGGGGGCTTGTATTCTAAGGTTTTGCCGTATTGGAGGTTTGGATTATGAAGTTCTGCAGCAGCTAAGGCGTGTATTATGATGTTCTTCAGCAGTTCAGATGTGTATTATGAGGTTCTGTAGCAGGACAGGCATATAGTGTGACGTTCTGTGGCAGCTGAGGTGTGTATAAAGAGGTTCTTCAGCAAAAATTGTAATGTGAAAGAGAAAAAAAAGGAGAAAAAGACTTAAGAGGAAAAAAAGAGGGCAGAGGAAAGAAGAGAACAGAAAAAAATATATATATTGTTGGCCTAATGCTAAGCACATGCGACTTGTTTGGAGATTCATAATGATTATGATAAAATAATTTTACTACCATGCTTATAGCCATGTGGATTTGAAAATAAAGAGAAGCATTTTGTAAAGTTCGGCAGAATATGTTGGCGCTATATAAATAAAATATATTATTATTATTATTATTAGAAGCACATTTAATGACTATTTGGAGTGCTGGTCATTTAATGTTACATTTTTCTGACGTGAGTTATAACATAGTAAATTTGTCAGGTCAGGCATCCCTGCCTTGGTCTCCATCCTGCTCCTCCCACTTTAAGAAAAAGTGATGCATAGGGAGCAGAAATAGTGATGCGGCCATGTTTTAAAGATGTTACACAACTATGTCTATCTATGCCTGTTGTTTTTGGTGTGAGATATAGTAAATCTGACAGGCTAAGACATCTCCATCTTGGTCTGCTTCGAGCACAATTTGGAGTTGTGTTTCTCACCTTTCATGTTCCAGTAATAACAGCTTGAACATACTGGCACTTGTGGTTCTCTCCTCCCATACCCCCTCCCTGTAAAGTCCGCTACTACCCAATAATGAACCTTACAGATGCTGTGAATTGTAGTTCTTTTCTCCTATATCCCTGTATTGCTAACTTAACCAATTCCGGACCACCCATAGACTATATACGTTCAAGAAGTCCCTTTCTTATTCTACAAGGACATACCCATACATCCTTGCAGTGTTAAGCAGCTGCACAAAATTATGCAGCTACAGATCTGGGGAGCCGGCTGTTACTACAGCCGGAGCACCTATAGAGAAGGCAGGGGCAGTTTATTACTGTCCCTACCTTCCCCGATCGATGTATATACAGCACTCAATGAGCACTGTGTATACAGCTATGCATGATGTTGGAGATATGCAACAGCCAGCTTTGTCTCTATATTTGCTGGATTGACTGCAGTTCACATTTATGACACTAGATATACTTGTTACTAAATGTTTATCTGTAGATACTCTGTACTTTTGTTTTTTTGATGCTTCGATGATATACACATCCTGTTTTGTTAGTGTGTGTGCTGAACTAGATCTGTTATTCACCATGTGAGGTGATCTTCTCTTACTGCATTCATGTTTCACTAAAAGTTTGTTCCTGTTATATACAACTGTCTATCTGGTTTTGACTCTGCCACATCCAGCAATCGCACTCTGCAACACATGATGCGACTCACCTCTGACCCGGCAGTCATGTGATGCGCCAGGGATCAGAGACTGTTAGAGCTGCTGGGTTCTAGAAGACTCAGATCAGCTCAGCAGTTATGGGCAGGAGGCTGTATTCTAACTGTAACTGGGGCTAACTGTATCAGTCCCAGTTACAGGTTTATTATGACCTTATGGGGACGCAATGTAAAAAAATATATAAGTAGAAAAGTAAAATAATAAAAAGTAGAGTAAATACAAAAAAGGCGATGCAATACAAAATAAAAATTAACGTAACGGAGAGTGAAAACTATTTTAGGCTGGGGCCCCATGTGGAATAAACACTTCAGTTTGGCTGCGGCGGAAACATTGCAGTAAAAACCACGGTATTTTACAGAACAGATTCTGGCAAATCCCATCCACACATCGCAGAAAAATTTGCGCAGCAGAAATGCTGCGATTTCCAAAAACGGCACAGTTTTGGAAATAGCAACATGTCAATTATACCTACGGAAATGCTGGCCGCGGTTTTTACCACATCACTTTTTCGCAGCAGCTCGCTTCATGGGGCCTTAGCCTTGAAAAGTTTTTTAGTAGCAGTTTGTGCATAAAAAAAAAAGTGAAACATGTAAAACAGACACATTTTCCCTCCTATTTTCTTTATATTTGCCCATGTAAAAATAACATAAAGCCCTATGTGTCACCGAAAAATGGACACAAAAATTAGTTGAATAACCCAAATGAAAAAAATATTATAGCCCACAAAACCGCATATACGAAAAAACCCAGAAATGTGTCTGGTCCAGAACCAGGGAAATTGGCCCGGTACTGAGTTGGTTAAACTGGATATGTATTATAATTTGCTGCTCTATATCATCTTGTGCATTTCACTAACATAGTCTGCTGTAAAGTTATGACTATGCTTTATTCATAAGTGGATCAGTCCCCCTCTCTCCACCTGGTTGGGTATATGTCAGTCTGTCAATCGCTATGGAGAGGAGCAGAGGGAGGAATCATGACTATTAGTCAATTCTATTCATCATTATTCTCTATTAGCCAAAAGGCATAATATGTTTATGCTACTTGGGCATATAGAAGAGTAGTCTTGTCACTATAATATGATGCCCTTATCTAGGACTGTATAGTGTGTTAAGAGAATCTGTTACTTCAAGTGCACCAAGTGGGTAAGAATCCAGTAGAATTCTGAATGTAACCTTACACATAATGTAATTCAGAATCTGCACAGATAAACACAGCGTTATTACCAAGCTGTTCTGTACTGACCAGCAAAACAGTCCCTATAGACCTCTATGGGCCCATACTGTGTAAATATTACACAGAGAAAGAAATGTTTGGACAGCCTTGTAACACAAATCCAAAGGAGCTCCATGAGTTGTTGTCAATGGTCCATGCCAAGAGTATTGCACTGAGCACAAGCCCTAATGTGCAAAGTTATTCAACATTTTATGTTCATGTCATGTCAAAAATGTTGTCAGTTATTTCTTAACAGCAGAGTTTAATTTTATGTGATAAATAATGTAAAAATAAAGTGTAACTGTAGGCAAAGGTCCACATACAATGTAGGTCTCCCCTGAGGTCCTGTAGACAGGACGAAGCAGCTCATACTGGCAACACAGCGTTGTCCTTGGTAGAAATGTATGCAAAACTGCCCTAGACTCCACTAGCTACCACTCCCATCAATGTGAAAAATGCTGTAATACTGTGCAAGTTATGTGAAGTATTCACACATGATATGAATGTGTATGTTTATAAGACTCCATCTTTATTTTTACACTGCTTAGAATTAAACATTGCCTTGGCTGAGTTCCAGAGACCAAGATTCACTTTATATACCAGTGAATTTGGCATCATAATATTTTTTGACTAGTTTGACAGAAGTCTCACACCACTGATCTGTTTTTGCTTTCATTACATAGGGTATTCATATAGAATATATATGGGTATTAGGTAGGTACCTGTACATATTAGATATATGTCTACCTAATGTGAAGGTAATAAGGTAATAGCTTAGGGCAGTGTTCCCCAACCTTTTTTGCACCAGGGACCGGCTTAAAGCAAGACCATTTTTCCATGGCCGGTAGGGGCGGGGTGGGGGTTAGACAGGGTCGGGGCTTTGGTCATATGGAGGCGGGGTTATAGGCGGGCTCCATCGTGTGGACGGGAAGGCTCTCCGCCGGGATGCCCTGCGGGGCAGGCGGGCGTGACAGGAGCATCTGAGCGGACATGGCGAATCGCTAGACACCGAGGCTGGATACTTCGCGCTAGGCCACATTGCTTTGGTAAGCGACACCAAGGCTGGATACTTTGCGCTAGGCCATGTTGCTACGATTAGCGCGATAGGACGCTGCGCTACCCGATAGTTTACACGTTACCATAGCAACGTGGCCTAGTGAAAAGTATCCTTTTAAGACTGAGGCCAGCCCGCTACCCCACCCCGTGGACCGGCAAAGAACCCCCAACGGCGCAGTCCTGGTCCACGGACCGGTGATTGGGGACCCCTGGTTTAGGGTAATGAGCTATCTGATATCTACCGGGTGTCCCAACCATCCCATGACAGCAGATACATGCTTGACTCATATTTATGACCTGTCACTTAGCCAACCAGTACCCTGCTTCAGACTGAGGAGGGGAAGTAATCCCAAAACACTGTTTGTGAATAGGTCCCTCTATCTTTTGAATATGATATCCAGATGTGGCTTTAAGGCCAATTATACCTATTGAAACGCCGGCAGTTTCCCTATAGGTATAATTGAAGCAGAAAGTCCACAGAGGAAAGTCTGCAGTTTTTAAACTGGGGTCACTCCCTAGGGTATTCCACTTTTCTGGCACCTTAAAGGCTCTGCAAACATGACAACGTCTAGCTAGCAAACATCTAAATCTGCTCTCCACAAGCCACACAGCGCTGTTTCCCTTCTGTGTTCTGCTGTGTGCCCAAACTGCAGTTTATGTCCACATGTATGACACTGGTGTACCCAGGATAACATAGTTAATGTCATATGTGGGTGTAAACTGCTGTTTGGGCACAGCCCGGCACAGAAAAGAAGGAGTGCTATTTTGGTTTTTGGAGCATAGATTTAGATAGTTTGGTTCTTGGTCGTCATGACACTTTTGCAGAGTTTCTGAAATGCCAGTAAAGTGGAATCCACAGACATGTGACCCCATTCTGGAAACTACACTCCTGAAGGAATTTATCCAGGGGTACAGTGAGCATTTTTAACCCCCAAGTGTTGCATTAATTTATTTTCCAGAAATGAATACGCAGATGATGGTGACAGGAGAAAATGACAATTTTCCGGAGATACGTCATTTCAGTGCGTAATATGTTGTTCCCGGCTTGTATCAGAGATGAAGTGTGTGTCTCTGTTGACATAAACTGGACACAACATATCGGGCTCTGAAATGGCGTATCTCTGGAAAAATTGCAATTTTCACTTTTCATTATAAGCTTCACATTAATTTCTGGAAATTAAAATAATGCAACACTCAAGGGTTAAAAATGCTCGCTACACCACTTGATAATTCCTTCAGTGTAGTTTCCAAAGTGGGGTCACATGTCCATGGATTTCACTTTACTGACTATTCAGTGGATCTGTAAAAGTGGCATGATGTCCAAAAACCAAACTGTGCTCCAAAAACCGAAATAGCGCTCCTTCTCTTCTGTGCCCAACTGTGCCCAAACAGCAGTTTATACCCATATATGGCATTAAATACATTATCCTGTGTACAACAGTGTCATACATGTGGGCATAAACTGCTGTTTGGGCACACAGGAGGGTGCAGATGTGATGGAGCGCTATGTGCTTTTGGAGCGCAGATTTAGATTCTTGGTTTTTGGACGCAATGTCACGTTTGCAGAGACCCTAAAATTGCCCCGACAAAAAGGTGTCACTTCTTGGAGAATTCCTATTTACTGGCACCTCCAGGGCTTTGCAAAAACAACATGGTGTCCAGAAAGTCCCTCTAAATCTATACTCCAAAAGCTAAAAAGCACAGTGCTCATTCCCTTCTGAGTCCTACTGTGTGCACAAGCAGCAGTTTACGTCCATATATACAACTTTTTTGTACCCGGTATAGCCCAATTACTAGTTTTAGGAATGTGCGTCTCTGAAGATAGAAAGTAGGCGCAACATATTGGACACTGAAATGGCATATTTCTGTAAAAATTTAAATTTTCACTTTGTACATTAATTTTTGGGAAGCACTCTTGGGCTCAAAATGATAATACCCCTTGAGAAATTCCTTGAGGGGTGTAGTTTCTAAAATGGGGTCACATTTTGGGGGTTTCTATTGTACTGGTACTTTAGGGGTTCTGCCAATATGACATGGCATTCGAAAACTAGTCCAGCAAAATCCGCCCTCCAAAGCCAAATAGTGCTCTTTCCATTCTGAGGCCCGCCATGTACCCATACAGCAGATTACAATCACATATGGGGTATTGCCGTGTTCAGGAGAAATTGTTTTACACACTGTGTGGTTCTTTTTCTCCTTTATCCTCTTGTGAAAATGAAAAATTTGGGGCTAAATTGACAGTTTATTGGAAAAAAAAAGTAATTTTTCATTTTCACGTCCAAATGTTAATAAAATCTGTGAAACAGCTGTGGCATGAAAATGCTCATTATACCCTTTAATAAATTCCTTGAGGGGTGTAGTTTCCAAAATGGGGTCACTTTTGGGGGTTTCCATTGTAATGGTACTCTAGTTGCTCTGCAAATGCAACATGGCACCTGAAAACTATTCCAGCAAAATCCGCACTCCAAAAGCCAAATAGCGCTCTTTCCATTCTGAGCCCCCCCCTCATGTACCCATATAGCAGTTTATGACCACATATTGTCATGTTTAGGAGCAATAGTTTAACAAACTGTCTGGTGCTTTTTCTCCTTTAACCCCTTGTGAAAATGAAAACTGTGGATAAAGTGATATAACCCTTGATAAATTCTGTTAGGGGTGTAGTTTCCAAAATGGAGTCACTTTTGGAGGTTTCCATTGTTTTGGTACTTTGGTGCTCTACAAATGAGACATGGCACCTGAAAACTATTCCACTAAAATCTTCTTTTCAAATGCTTTCCCTTCCATGCGCTGCGGTGTGCTCAAACATCAGTTTATACCCACATGTGCGGTATTTCTGTGCTCGGGAGAAATTGCATAACAATCTGTGAAATGCATTTTCTCCTTTAACCCTTTGTGAATGTGTTAATTTTAGGTCTAAATGAATGTATTATTAAAAAAAATGAAATGTCAAAATTTCACCTCCACATTGTTTTCATTCCTGTGAAATGCTAATTTAATTCCTGTGAAATGCTAAAAGGGTTAACAAACTTCCGAAATGCTGTTTTGAATTATTTGACGGGTGCAGTTTTGAAAATGGGGGTGATTTATGGGGGGTATCTAATATATAGGCCTTTTTAATCCCCTTCAGAACTGAAGTGGTCCCTAAGAAATTAGTTTGGGAAATTTTCTTGTAAATCTGGAAAATTGCTGTTGCCCTTGTAAGCCTTCTAACGTCCAAAATAAATTAAAGGACAATTGAAAGATGATGCCAATATAAAGTAGAGATATGGTAGATAATATTTATTAATGTATTTGGGTGGTATGACTATCTGTCTGATAATCAGAGCATTTCACATTTCGAAAATTGCTATTTTTTTCCAAATTTCCATCAAATTTATTTATTTTTTTTAGAAATAAATGCAAAAATATTGATCAATGTTTACCACTAATATGAAGTACAATTTGTCATGAAAAAACAATACCAAAATCACTTGTTTAAGTTCAAGCGTCTCTTGCCATATAAAGTATCACGTGTCAGTTTTGAAAAATGAGGCTGTGTCCTTAATGCACTTTTGGGCTGTGTCATTAAGGGGTTAAGTAAAGGTGATCAATGACACCTGGCATCCCCACCAATACCGAGTCATTGCAGTTTCATTCCCATTCAAATGACTGGGAGCTGATCTGTAGTACCTGGCCTGGCCACTACATAGAGAACAGAGCTTCATACTGCATTCTTTGTGTATCAGCTGCTAAGAACAGCTGATCAGTGGGGGTCCCGGGGTGTTGGATCCTTCTCCTTAGGTCATAAATATTTTTTAACTGGAAAACCCTTTTATTTCCAGATCATGTCACTAGGCTTCTTGGAGGCTAGTCACTGATAGGGAGCTATCTTCCAAAAGATGGTGCTAAAGGAATAGTTTTACTTTTTCCATCTAGGAAAACTTATTTTTTCTTTTCCTACTTCCCAGAAGTATTTACTTCAGAAAAAGCAGAGCTGCAGTAGAGGTGCCCAGCCAATATACAGCTGATCTATGCAGGGGCCAACTGTCATCCCCCTACAGATCAGATATTTATGGCCTATCCTAAAGATAGGCCATACATAAAAAATTCCTGAACAACCCCTTTAAACTACATTCTTGGTCATTTCCGTAGGCATAATTGACATATTGTGATTTCCAAAACCACAATGGCTTTGGAAATTGCAGTGCTCCGCTGCGCGTATTTTTCTCCAAGGTGTGGATGGGATTCGCTACACTGTACTGCATTTATACCATTTGGGCCCTGGCCTAATCCCAAATGTTTAGATTTGCTGTCACTGATCATGGAGATGTGACTGCTGCCACCCCCAGCAATCCTCAGAATGACGGAGCAGCATTAGCTAGTATGGGGTTTTCCAGTGACTTAAAAACAGATTTTTAAGCTGCTCAGAATATCTGTCAAAAAAGGTATTGATTCCGCTTGGCTGCAGCAGTCACAGGTCATGTCGGGCTGTCATGACTTAGAAAGTAAGGCATTTTTTCCACAATCCTGAGCTGTTATTTAATGATTTTATATGCTGTCCTGCATGTCCGACTTTGTTTCCAACGAAAAAAACTGGCTTCGCGACACAGAGGGTGTAAGCACACACCCACGCATTGCTTTAAAAACCAATTGAAGTGAATGGGTTTTTAAGAAAACCGTTTTAAACCTTTCCCTATCCTGTCCCAATCCTTTTTTTCCGACATTTAGGTCGGATTCACGGCAGACGGAGTGCCGGCACAAGTGTGAACCCACCCTAAAGTGTTAAGAAACACCATTTAGAAAGTTGTGTTAGAATAGGTTAGTGTAAACTACTGGCAGATTCATGCTACTGGACTCCCTCTAATGGTTACTTAGCAAAAGTACAGAATGTCGAAAGACTAGAAAATATTGATTTTTTTGACTGAATATGCATAGAGTCACCCATTGGAAAAAAAATATATACTGCGTGGTACAGTATACAATACTTACTATATATAGTAGCATAACAGACAAATAGACATACACTCACTGACAAAAAAATAATGCACCAAGAAGGAGTTGTTGGAATTAAACTTTATGTGTGAATATAATGATGCTATATGAAAGTGAATGTGTTATTAGAGCAAAAGGATAAGTTTATTGGGGAAAACTGTACAATTAAAGGAGCCTTTAATATTGTATCTTGCTGAATGTAGGCATACAGGTCCTATATGGAATTCTGCAGTATGTTTCTACACATACAGTGGATACGGAACGTATTCAGACCCCTTTAAATTTTTCACTCTTTGCTTCATTGCAGCCATTTGCTAAAAGCAAAACAGTTCATTTTATTTCTCATTAATGTAAACTCAGCACCCCATCTTGACAGAAAAAAAAAACAGAAATGTAGATATTTTTGCAAATTTATTAAAAAAGAAAAACTCAAATCACATGGTCATAAGTATTCAGACCCTTTGCTGTGATACTCATATTTAGATCACATGTTTAACTCACACAACAGTGTGTGCCAACCTTGTGAAGACTTACAGAAAATGTTTGCTCTTTGTCATTGCCAACAAAGGATATATAACAAAGTATTGAGATGAACTTTTGTTATTGACCAAACACTTATTTTCCACCATAATTTGCAAATAAATTCTTTAAAAATCAGACAATGTGATTTTCTGGATTTGTTTTCTCATTTTGTCTCTTAGTTGAGGTCTACCTATGATGTCAATTACAGGTCTCTCTCATCTTTTTAAGTGGGAGAACTTGCACAATTGGTGGCTGACTAAATACTTTTTTTTTTGCACACTGTATTTTGCTGAATATGGTGACCAAACTACTTCCATAAATGCTCGAATGGCGATAAATCTAGTGACCCGCCAGGCCAAGGATGTGTTGCATTCTGGCAGAAACACTCCTGGGAAACCCTTGCTGTGTGTGGGCAAACATCATTCTGCTTAAAAAGTACAGGTTGGAGGCCCTGCTATGAGAGGCAACACGTGTGGTCACAGAATGTCTTGCAAAAATTGCTGAGCTGTTAGTGTCCCTGATATCACTACTAGGGGTGATAGTCCTATAATGCACCTCAGAGCCATCAGTTTGGGCAGTTTATCACTCCACAGCAAAGGCAGGATTGAAGTGCTCACCACAAGACCTCTAAACTCATTATTGAAGCATCAAAAACCACCCAACTTTTCCAGGGACCAGAGCAGCTTTGTATGTCGATAGCTATGTATCACCCATGGACCAGTGCACAAGGCAGAATTTATAAGAGATATACATGAGTTACATACCTCCCAACCACCCTGGATTTAGCAGGGAAGT
Source organism: Leptodactylus fallax (assembly GCA_947044405.1). Classification (NCBI taxonomy): domain Eukaryota; kingdom Metazoa; phylum Chordata; class Amphibia; order Anura; family Leptodactylidae; genus Leptodactylus; species Leptodactylus fallax. The sequence continues at coordinate 3,772,970 of CAMRHE010000177.1, read as the reverse complement.
CCCAGATTCTGGGTCCTGTCCCGATGTCCCAGTCGGTGGGGGTATGTCCCGGCTTCAACACATCTGTGTCCAGAGGATGCAGATGAGATGCATACAATAGTGAGACAGGGAGCCGTCCGCCACTATTTGGACCCTGCCCCATATGAAACTGGGGGCAACATGAAACTTGAGGGCAACTAAAACCAATATGAAACTGGGGGCAACTGAAGGAAGGTGAAAAATAAATAAAAACTCATACTCTGTCCTCGGCTCTCCAGTGTTCCCCGCCACTGTCCGGTCCAGCTGTGCCCCAGGGGTTTGTTCTGTGGAAAGTTTTTGCCGCACGTGACTGTTGGGACCTGGGCGCCAATAAACCAGACAGCGGGGGAACCCTGGAGAGCTGAAAACAGGTGAATATGTTGTTTTTTTATATTTATATTTTATTTTTCACCTTCTCCGTCCTCCTGGAAAAAAGTCTGTAACAGCACCTTTAAACTGTGGGGACAGTTAGAAGGGGACATTAAACTTGGGGCAACTGGAGGGGGACATTAAACTGTGGGGGCAACTGAATGGGGACATTAAACTGTGAGGGTAGCTGGAGGGGGACATTATACTGTGAGGGTAGCTGGAGAGGGACATTATACTGTGAGGGTAGCTGGAGGGGGGCATTATACTTTGAGGGTAGCTGGAGGGGGACATTATACTGTGAGGGTAGCTGGAGAGGGACATTATACTGTGAGGGTAGCTGGAGAGGGACATTATACTGTGAGGGTAGCTGGAGGGGGACATTATACTGTGAGAGTAACTGGAGGAGGACATTATACTGTGGGCACACCAGGAGAGGGTGTTTATTCTGATGGGGCAACTGGAAAGGGACTTTATTCTGTGGGGGCAATTGGAGGGGGATATTATAATATGGGGTAATACCATTTCAGAGTGACTGTAGGGGCATTATACTGTGTGGGGGCACAAAGAGAAATTGAAGGGAATGGGCGGAGTCATAATGGTTGGCGCTATATAAATAGAATGTATTAATCTATTATTTCTGTTATCTGTTGTACAAATCAGTCCTTACAGGCCTGTGGAAACAAGCCCAAAACTAAAAGAAGAAAGAATTGATCTTACCACTCTCCTTGCCACAGGAGGTTCAATAAAAGACGTGATTCTGGTCATCTATAAGCACCCTGCATAAACATTGGCTTCTTTAGGTGACTAATACATGAGACTACATTACAGCCTAGGTTTGTTATTAATGTATATAGGGCAGTGCAAGTTGGCAAAGATTTCAAGATTTTCATTGAATGAAGCAGAGCAGAGACATAGCTGCAGGGATTGTAAAGCACATGATCAGAGTAAACTCGTGATGAACAGTACTGAAGAATGAAGCCTAGAAGTTAGAGTAAATTTCATTAGCATTTCTCTTTTCCTGACTTGCGTGTACGTCTTGAGAAGTCCAGCCATGGCTTCTCCCCGGCTGGAAACCTTCTGTTGTCCCAACAGGGATCCTGCCACTCAGCTAGTGCTAGATTATCAGCCAACAGTGTTTGGCTCTCTCTGCATTGGTAGTGGGCTGGTTAGTTTGATCCTAACTGTTATACAACTGCTGCCAAAGACAACTCAAGGTTACAGAAAACAGGGCAGATCCTCATTGCCCAAACCATCTTCTTCAAGGATCCTTCTTCTAGTTGTTGTCTGTGACCTTCTTGGATGCTTAGGTAAGAAGATCTGGTTTATTCTAACTTTTTATTAGCATTTATTTTTATTTAATTATTTGTATGTATGAGATATTTCAATACTGTTGGTACTAAATTATTTAACGTCATTGACTATGAAAATGGAAAGTCTAATAATATTTTAATTATGTTGATTATTACTCGACAATATAATATTTATATTATTGTCACTGAGCATATAATAGGTCATTGTAAGGGAAAGGGACATCAGACTACAAGGAGAGCCCCAGGGACTTTCAAAAAATGAATGACCAGCAATAAGATTATCTAAATGAATTACATTTAAGGCTGCAAAGTTCAGAAAAAATGCTAAGTATTGATGTAAGGAGAAGTTGTGACTTTTGTATTCAATTTTTCTGGCATTTGCAAAATTAAGATAATTTACCGAGCACTTTAGCACTTAAAGGGTTCACAAATGGGTTAATGTTATAGAGGCGTATGTCAGCATAGCTATACAAAATCTTTATAATTGAGCTGTTACACTTAGGACTTATACAATACTGTGTGAACGGACCTGCACAGGTTGCACTACGGGTCTGCAAAAGTACACTCTGCAGGAAATCTATGTGTTTCCATTTGGAGAGAATATATCAGTGATGTGGAATACCTTGCAGCATAATACTTTTTTGGATTTAATAAAAAAAAAAACCTTTGTACACATATAAAATCACAGGCATACTAAGGCTAGGTTTACATCTGTGTTGGAGTCTCTGTATGAGACTCTGTCACAGATTCCGCTTAAATTTGGCAGAGAGAAAAGTCCTGCAAGGAGAAATTTTCTCTCCACTGGTTTTATACTGAAATTATAGTCTATGGGGTCCGCGGGTTTCCACAGGTAACCACTTTTTAAGCAGACAGATCCCCATGCAGACCCAAACAATGGAAACCTGAACGCAAGTGTGAACCTAGCGTAAGGTGAACTCCACAGCTTTCAGCTTTCTAGCTTATATAATGGATGGAGGCCTGGGTGCATTGGGTCTTATGAATACAAACATGAGATCTAAGAACAGCTTAAGGCTGTGAATAACTTTCATCTCTGTTGTAACTGATGTCTAAATGGATCCTATTTTTTGAAATTGTATAGTATTGAACCAAAACAGTGGAAAGTAGTACATTTATTTGATGGAAGGCATACATTTCCCTGTCCAGTTTCTCTGACTCCTCAGTCTGATATTTCAGGGTGTAAGCTTATCTATAAAGTGTACCTCCATTTATAAAACAACATTTCTTAAAAGAATAGTACAATGAATATATGACATTCTGTAATATATTTTATTAAATACATATATTTCCTTCTCCACTTTCTTCTCCTTCTATTTGTCACTCACTTCAGACTGTTTATTTGTATAGAATCCAACTGTTAATTGATTTATTGTCTCATTCTGTTTGGTGAGCCTTTTCTTGAAGATAAAGCAGTGTCAAAAGAGCTCCCTCAGTCACAGTGTAGTAGTGTTTAGAAGCTGTAGTTATTTGTATCGCGAAGCCTCCTCCTACCCCCTTTCCATAGACTTCTATATAAAAAGTAACTCTACCTGATAAATGGAGAAGAAAACATATTTCTTTCATGACATAATACAAAGCACATTTATTTACCTGTACTATTCGTCTATGAAAAATTGTTGCATAATTCGAAGCATCCTTTAAAGAGTAACTTTTGTTTAATTTTTTTTAACTGAAGACTCGCAGACAGATCAGGTTACATAGAAGTCTATGAAGAGAGGGATAAAAAAGCACAGGCACATGCTGATACAGTAAACAGTTAGATTTCTAGCACTTTTATAGCAGTTTTTTCCAATACTTAGCAGTATAAGTGTGAATATAGCTCTAGTGAAATTGAATTTCTACTGTAATCTGCTCTAGAACGGCTGTTTCTCTCTGCTTCTCACTAACTCCTCTTCCACCCCCACCCTCCCCATAGACTTCTATACAGTGCAGCCTTTCTTCAGTGAATATAGATCTGACAGTGAATTAAGCAGTTTAGTAGGAGAGGAGCTAATAAGACGGGATAGAAGCATTTTTCTTTGATGAAATATATTACAAAGTTTTGTATATTCAACTAAACTAAACCTTTATGCAAAAAAAAATTAAATAAAATGGAAACAACAGTTATTCTTTAAGCGGATATGTCAGCTTAATATGTTGTCCTGTGTAAGAGCAGCATATTATAGCCACAGATGCATACTACCAGTAGCCAAAATGGCACAGACATATTAATAAACCTACACATAGTGATTAGATAGCCCCTACGCATTCTTATTCCCAACTGAGTAACTCCAAATTTGATCAGATCCTTGGACACTTGGTTGAGCAGGTAAGTTTAGTCAGCTCAATTCAACTTTGTGACTTAGCATGTCATTTACATTTAGGTGTGGTACTTCGATCGACAGTATGGATATCTTCACCATCTCTTATAGGCAACATATCACTGAAGAACACCACAGATGTTTGGCCTACTGCTTTTTGTGTTGGAAGTGCAGTAAGTAACAAACTTTTCTATCACAGGTTGGTGATTATGTTGGAAATGAGACTGTTCTTCACTACGAAGACTGGAATATAATCCCACAATATATGAATTCCTTGAAGAACAAATGCATAATGGTGAAGAATAGGCATGCAGCTTTTCATGTACAATATTGAGTTGTAATATGGGTAACACTGCTGATAATCCAGTATATGTTCCAGGAGCCCTTTAATAAATCTAATATACTTTACCTTTCAATATAAGCCTTGAGGCCAAAGACCACATTGCAAAATTGTGGTAAATAGTAGCGGTTTGCAATTCAACTTTGTGACTTAACATGTCATTTACATTTAGGTGTAGATGTAGATGTTTAGATGTCTTGAAATTAATCACATTTTATGCAATACTTTACAGGAATTCTGTAATGTTGTTTAAAATTGTGCATAATGTGAAAATAAAAAAACTTTCTAATATACTCAGCTTTATTCTGTAACCATGGAATAACTCTCTCACATAATAACCTCTCTTTGCCATTTCCCAGAACATTTTGTTTTTTACAATTTATGACTTTGATTATTTTGTGATGTCCAGTTTATGTTTAGGAACCAATGTGAAATAAAAATCCCATTCACTAGTGATCTTGGATAATTTTATGTATTGGTTGTATTTCTGCTGCAGATGTGGATACAGCTGTTCTACAGTGCAAGCTTCTGGTGGTTGTTCTGCTATGCTGTAGATGCTTACCTAGTGATTAGAAGATCCGCTGGAATAAGGTATAATAAATATATTCACAATAGAGACCTGTCCATACAGATGAACTGCCTCAGTAATGACTAATGTGATATCATCAGAGGTGTACAGTGGGGAAAAAAAGTATTTAGTCAGCCACCAATTGTGCAAGTTCTCCCACTTAAAGAGATGACAGAGGCCTGTAATTGACATCATAGGTAGACCTCAACTATGAGAGACAAAATGAGAAAACATATCTAGAAAATCACATTGTCTGATTATTTAAGAATTTATTTGCAAATTATGGTGGAAAATAAGTATTTGGTCACCTACAAACAAGCAAGATTTCTGGCTCTCACAGACCTGTAACTTCTTCTTTAAGAAGTTAAAGATGTTTGACATTGTTATCAGTATAAAAGACACCTGTCCACAACCTCAAACAGTCACATTCCAAACTCCACTATGGTGAAGACCAAAGAGCTGTGGAAGGACACCAGGAACAAAATTGTAGACCTGCACCAGGCTGGGAAGACTGAATCTGCAATAGGCAAGCAGCTTGGTGTGAAGAAATCAACTGTGGGAGCAATAATTAGAAAATGGAAGACATACAAGACCACTGATAATCTCCCTCGATCAAGGGCTCCACGCAAAATTTCACCCCGTGGGGTCAAAATGATCACAAGAATGGTGAGCAAAAATCAAAGAACCACACGGGGGGACGTAGTGAATGACCTGCAGAAAGCTGGGACTAACGTAAAAAAGGCTACCGTCAGTAACACACTACGCCGCCAGGGACTCAGATCCTGCAGTGCCAGACGTGTCCCCCTGCTTAAGCCAGTACATATCCAGGCCTGTTTGCTAGAGAGCATTTGGATGTTCCAGAAAAGTATTGGGAGAATGTCATATGGTCAGATGAAACCAAAGTAGAACTGTTTGGTAGAAACACAACTCGTCGTGTTTGGAGGAGAGTGAATGCTGAGTTGCATCCAAAGAACACCATACCTACTGTGAAGCATGGGGGTGGCAACATCATGCTTTGGGGCTGTTTCTCTGTAAAGGGGCCAGGACGACTGATCCGTGTACATGAAAGAATGAATGGGGCCATGTATCGTGAGATTTTGAGTGCAAACCTCCTTCCATCAGCAAGGGCATTGAAGATGAAACATGGCTGGGTCTTTCAGCATGACAATGATCCCTAGCACACCGCCAGGGCAGCGAAGGAGTGGCTTCATAAGAAGCATTTCAAGGTCCTGGAGTGGCCTAGCCAGTCTCCAGATCTCAATCCCATAGAAAACCTTTGGAGGGAGTTGAAAGTCCGTGTTGCCTAGCGACAGTCCCAAAACATCACTGCTCTAGAGGAGATCTGCATGGAGGAATGGGCCAACATACCAGCAACAGTGTGTGCCAACCTTGTGAAGACTTACAGAAAACGTTTGATATTAGATAAGATCCATTCAAAATAATGAGAATATTCTTAGATTGTTGTGTCAGTATTAGACATCTATGACCAATGCCCGCAAGTGCTGTGTTTTCTATAGAGCATTTTCTGTCTAGAAATATGTGGTGATCAAGATTACTTCACCAATATGATGTTCTTACATTTATCTGTGAGTTTTCAGAATATCATTTTGACTGGATTTCTTATAACAAGAATGAGGCATTTGTGCCAATATACTTGTGCCAGTTTTGTGGCTGCAAGAAATACCCACTAAATCTCCAACCCCCATGCCAACACCTGATATGTATTACAGCTTATCTACAAGAAAATGCTACCACGTTTTGAACATACATGCCACCATTTTTTTAAGATCTACCTAGAAAAAAACCTATGTGTTCCTTTTTGTAAAAATGAATATGTGCGCGGATTGTCATATTAGAAAAGGATTTTAAAGGTCAACAGTTTTATTTTGCTAAACACATTCATAAGACGTCTGAATGAAGTCTGTATAGCTGGTATACATATCCATGAAAGGATTTCCTTCCCTCAGTGAGCTGCAATCTGATACAAGGTTGCATTATAAAATCATTTAATTTGGGAAGTCATGGTATCTTTCACACATTATCCACATGGTACAAAGACATCGTTCTTACGTTCCATGGATAGCCGTAGGCAGAACGAAACTCATCTGTGTTTCATATGAGTGACTGCAAGGCATTGATGTAAAAAGGTCTGATAGGAACATGATCTCAATATATATGCAATAAAAATAAAAGAGGACGAAGAAATGAACATATTGAACATGGAGAGCACTAAACTAGAGCATGAAAAGTTCCCTAACCTCCTACATATGTGAGAACCATGAATATCTTATCATGCATGTCCATAAGAAGTAAAAATGGAGTTTATAAGAATTTTGTAGCATTACTGAATGGTTTTAACCATTAAGCTACAGAGTTGTATGTAATTACTCTTGTGGACTGCAGCTTTCACTCAATAAGTAAAATGCATCAGTAACGCTACAAACATTTAATCGTAGGCCTGGTCTTAGGATGGGTTCACGTATGCATTGTTTAGTCTGTTCTCCTGTTTCGTTGTAGGAACAGAACAGACTAAATAGCAAAGACGGATCAGTCTAGTGGACAACAACTGATACCGAGCAAAGGTGGGATGTAGGTGGTTCTCCCTGGTTCTGCTGCCCTGGCAGTCAAAAACACTACAGATCATAGAACCAGACAGAACATGACAATTCTAGCCAATTCTGTGATCCACTCTCTGTATGATGTTTAGTGCCGGGTTTAGGTACTGCAGTGGCTGTTCATTGTCTATGGGACAGAGCTGCAGAGTCTAATCGTTCCTGTAACACATGGCAGGTGACTTGTGAGCACCTTAATATTACCGGTAGCCACGCAGTCCGAGAATAGCTGTTCTTCACTGATTCTTGCTATCAGACTCCTTCAAATGTAATATTGTTGACCTATCGTAAAGGATAGGCCATCAATGTTAGAAAGGTGGTAACTCTTTTAATATAAAGGGACATAATTTATATTCGAGGAACATGTGGGGGGCAGGAAATACTCTGGGTGACAGGAGGCACTGAGGGGGGCTCCGAAAGGGGGTATGGCTTTATGTTAAAGGGAGTGTGGCATTCAAATTTTCATGGTGGGCCGCATGCCAACCCTTCCTCCCAACACAGAACTTGTATTTAAAAATGTGAATCCCACCCCTGATCCCAAGGGTTCCAATTAACAATAATGGGGTCAGTAATGGGGTGACTGTTATTTTCACCATCATTTTGACAGGTGAAAAATTCTTGCTTCAGGACTTTTTTGTCCACAAGTGTAGGCAGACTCTACGATGGAGTCTCCAAATAGAGCCTCCAACACAGATGTGGACATAACCTATGTTGCCTTGTTTTAAACCTGACTGAGCTATTAGGTGATAAAGATTGTGTGCCCTCTAACCTCTATCTGACACCTGATAGACTTTTTATTTAGGTCATGCAAAATACTGCCAGCTGTAGTACATCAGTGCCCTTTAGCGGCCATAAAAAATAGTCACATGCCAATCATAGCGAATATATAATAAGTTTATCTTTCATGACAACATTAGTGGCCAGTGCCTGATTTGCCAAGAGACACCACATAAATGTATTCGCCGTATCTTTACAATAGACGTGTCATGGATGTAGTCTTGGGGTTCCTTCTAACCAACAAAGCCTGGATACATATGTGCCTTACAGGAATAATACCTGCTCATATATGTTAGAGCTTTTTACATATGTGGCAATTTGGGGGGATTTAGCCTCAAAGGCGGCGGCCTCCTGGACTCGACAGCGGTGTAGGTGGTACTGGGTGCTGGAGAAGCAGCATTCAGACGGTGCTAATCCAAAGTAAAATGGCTTTTATTCAGCTTACACATGGAACAAAAAATAACAAACAGCCTGGCTCAGTTAGTCCTTTCAGGACCCCAGTCCTCTTGGGACAGACCGCCTGTCCGTCTCCGACTGGTTCCCCGTCTCCCTGCTTCCTGCAGGTCTCCACAGCACTCTCTCCTGCTGCAGACACTCCGTCTGGAGTTGGTGCCCCCACCTATGGGTGTGGCTGAGGAGCTTTTCAATCCTGGTTTTGGGTTGCTCACTAGTGCCCTCTGGGTTCACACTCTCACACATATGATTGAAATAAAAGAAGTCTGCCATCACCTCAGACTGTATCTATGACTGGGCATGCCCTAGCTTGCATTTTTTAGGCAGTAGACTATGGGCACTGGCAGGGTAAAATAGCAAAATGCCATATAGAGTAGAGTTATACAATGATAAAGACTCCCGCCTTTTGTTGTTGTACCAAGTGACAATAACAATGTGTGACTGATAAATGTCAGGCTTGGCCTCCAAGAATAACAAAGGTAGCTTGGGGCATCAAAACAGTGTTTTGTGGAAAATAACCCAGCACTAGTACTTGCAACTTAAATGGAATTGCTTCTTTATTTTCCAGTGGTCGAGAAATAATACATTATGGAGATAGATTTCTTCTGTAGTCTCACAGGACTGAATATGACAATGGGAATTATTCCTTAAAACATGTTATTTCCCCTTACTAAACTCTCCCCTCTACAATCTATTCTGAATGTGGCGGCCAGGCTCATCTATCAGTCTAGACGCTACAGCGATGCCTCTGGTCTGTGCCGGTCACTACATTGGCTGCCTATTCAATACAGAATACAATATAAACTTATCACCCTCATTCACAAGGCTCTCCATAATGCTGCACCTCCCTACATTTCCTCCCTTATCTCTGTCTATCGCCCAACCCGTACTCTCCGTTCACTCAATGACCTAAGACTAGCATCCTCTATTATGAGAACCTCCCACGCTCGTATACAAGACTTCTCCTGAGTTGCACCACTTCTCTGGAATGCTCTATCCCAGACTATCAGATTAACCCCCAATTTCCAGAGCTTCAAGCGTAAACTAAAGATATATCTTTTCAGACAGGCCTATCACAACTCCTAATGTAAACCCTTCTGTAGTTAGAATCCCTAAAACATACCCTCATCTGTTCACGCTCCCGCATTAACTCACAGGATATGATGCTGTATCAGACTAACTTTATATGTCCAGGCACCATCTGCACGTTAAAGGACATGACTGATGACGGCTCATACAGCTTTATATATATGTAATGACAGTAACCTCTATTACAAAATTGTCTGACCATTGTATAAACAATGCTAAGTCTGTTGCCGCCCCTGCTACCTCTTGTGTCACCCCCTCTACCTCATAGATTGTAAGCTCTTGCGAGCAGGGCCCTCACTCCCAGCGTGTGAATTGACTATTTCTTTGTAATGTATCTTTTTTTGTCAGTATTTGAACCCTAAAAGTTGCACAGTGCTGCGGAATATGTTGGCGCTATATAAATAAAATGTATTATTATTATTATTATTATTATTTCTGGACCAATTAAAAAATAAAAGCAAAACTTCACATAATTTGGCAACACAATTGTTACTGTACTGTTTACATAACTGGTTGACTGTAATGCCTGTATACAGTGCCGATGTGGTACTGGCAGACCTATCCACCTGGCCATTGTGCCTTCTCCCTTTTCTTCTGCCAGTCCTTGTCTATGTGTGTAAAAGTCTGCTACTCTAGCCATGCAATGCCTGAGCAATGTTTCACTTTTCTTTTCCATTACATGCTGTTTGGATGCATGCCGTTCTTCTGTCTGTATGTCTAGCAATGCTCTAGTTTGTTTCTATTTGTATTATATGTCATGACTTCATGTTCGGACTTTTGTCTGCTGTGCTGTGCTCACTTGCCTGTCATGTTTGGACATGTATGTTCTTCTGCTTTATATAATGGACACATAACTTTCTGCTATGTATGACTGTTGACTTCTGCCAAGTATGTATCTTTGCTATCTGTCTGTCTAGCCCTTTTGCTATGCATATTTGGCATCTCTGCTATCTGACTTGACTTCCGGGCCTTCTGCTGTGTATGTTTGGCCACTAGAGTTAAGCTATGTCTGCATCTCTGCTATCTGTTTTGGCCTCTGGGAATTCTGCTATGTATGTTTCACTTCCAGGCTTTTCGTTATTTATGTATCTCTGATGCTTGTCCTGATATCCTGCCTTGGATACCTGTACAAGATCTGGCCACTGATATCTGTATGTTGTGGCTTGTTCCTGATTTAGTACCTCTGTTACCAGTCCTGTTTGTTTATATTCTATGCATGCATGCTGCCTACTATGATTTTAGTCTGTATTTACTTTATGATACTTTAGTGCACTGTACCATAGTCATTGACCTGTTTACTCAACTATCAACAACACCAGGACCACTTCCAGAGGTAACAAAATGGTGGTCTTCCTGCATCAAAGTCCAGATATCTGTATGGAGGTTAAAATGTGAAAATCAGGGTACTTAGACAACACTCTTTAAAGTGTCTGCAAGCCAAATCGGGTTTAGTCACACAGTGGGTCTACAACTTGCTGTCATTGACTGGTCAGAATGCCCCTGGTTGTAGATATTTTCCTATACTGTATGTGTAGTTCCTGTTTATAAAGTTTCTTAGGGTGGGTTCACACCTGCGCTTGGTGTCCGTCCGTCGCCAATCCAGTGAAAATCTCGGCGAACTGGATTGGCGTTGGATACAGACCGGTCAGCGGCGCATTGGTTAAAAACCCATTCATTTGAATGGGTTTTTAAAGCAATGCGCGGGTGTGCGCTTACACCCTCTGCGCTGCGAATCCTTTTTTTTTCGTCGGAAACAAAGTCGGACACGCAGGACTTCGTGTGGAGGTTTTGACACTTAGATGTGGAGGTTTTGACACTTGATATATTGCTGTTAATGTGACTACTGTGTTCTACCTGGATCATAATTCAATGCTAATAAAATATTTAGAGGACTTGTTTTGTGCTATAATAAAATACAACAGGATCTTATTGTCTTTGCAGCACTATTGTTCTTTACCACATTATGACATGGGGTTTGGCGATTTTACTATGCGTAGAAGGTGTTGCAATGCTCTACTACCCTTCAGTATCTAAGTGAGTATCAGCATGCCACATGAATTATTCAGGACTGTAGCTGGCTATGAAAATAGAGAGAAAATGTGCCTAATTTCTAGATATATCTCTTTTCTATGATGCCCACCATTAACATAGACTATGCGGTATGTGGGAAGTTGTATATTTACAAATGCTTGGATACTAAACTGTCAGTCTGGATTAATAGTAAGCCTTTTCTTGATAATCTCAAACTCTCCTTTGATCCACTGAACTATGTCAACATTTATTGCTAATCTCTGACCCTTGTGAGGTTTGGCATCTGTACTATTTGCGATTATACTAAACCACAATAAATGTTCTGCATAAGATGTCTGGCGGCAAATACATAAACAGGTATTAAGTGTTGTTTGAGATTAAAAGGAAGAGGGCACTGCAGTTGCGCTACACTATGGATACACTGCCACTCTTGTCCATAGACTGTGGCTGGTATTACAGCTCAGCACAATTCAGTTACTAAATAGGTATTATTTCTTGTAATCTTATACAACAAATTTAAAAAGGATCTGTCACTGCTCCTGACATATCTGTCTTAGTAAATAATTGTATTCTTCATTTAATAACAATTCTGGGTTGTGTCATTCCTATGTTATTCCTCCTAGAAATGTATGAATAAGTTGATACCTAGGTATTACCAGTTGAGGATGTGACTTTGTCCTATCAGTGCTGCCAGTGTCAGACTGTGTTGGGACACATCACTTTGAGAAGGGGAATGGCACTGCCCAATTGTTAATTTAATCATACATTTCTAGGGGGAATAACAGAGGAACAGAGTCACAAGAAGGGATACTGCTGAGTTGTTGCTTTATGGAGAATACAAGTATTTACCAAAACAGATTTGTCAGGAGAGCCGACAGATCCTCTTTAAGATGAAGACCACTCGGTGGATTATGGTTAGCCATATTCCAAAGACAAGCATGAGGCCTTAGCATCTACCTTACAAATCTGGACCACCAGAGGTTCTAATAAACTAAGTTTAGATTACTGTAGAATATCTTATAATACTAGGCACTATGCTATATAATATTGTTTGTGTTTAGATATTGGTAAAGTAGTATTGTGAGCAACATACAGTACATACTCGATATCTTGACGTGGGGACTGAATTGATGGACAGTGGGGCAGATAAATTAAGACTTGTGTTACATAATCCAGTCTTAATAAAGGTCCTCACTGGTGTAGATTTATTTACTGTATAAGGCTAAGGCCCCACATTGCAGAAAAGCAGCTTTGTTGCAGATTTTGCTGTGTTTTTTTGAGCCAAAGCTCAGATTTAGCAGAAGGTGGAAGTATAAGAGCTTCCGTTATATACTCCCATTCTTTTTGTAGCCATTCTTGGCTTTGGCTCAAAAAAACGTTGCAAAATCTGCAACAAAATAAAGCTGCTTTTCTTCAACGTGGGGCCTTAACCTAACTCATTCCAGAAAACTAGCATGAGTTATAATGAATATATCATTCTGAGGCATCCTGTCCGCAGCCAGCTCTCCACCCCTTATCCTCAGAAAGCGAGGTGCAGAATGGGGAATGGACAATATTATCACATATTTATGCCAGAAAACTGGCTTAGGTGGGTTGATAAATTCCACTAGAGTCTATTTCGGAATTCTTCTTGCTCAAGCAAATTAGGCTCATTTTTAATTCCTACAGACCCTTTTAAGATTCTTTGTTATTAGAAGGGCTTTCACACAAACCCCCTTATGTTCAAGGTCTATTTGGCCCTTAACCTAACCCTTGAAAGGTAAACAAGAGTGATTCATTTCTACATAAGATGCCTCTAGGCTAAACTGCAAAACACAATTGAAACCATTGTAAGACTCAGTTTTATAGGAGGCTTGTAACTGAGAAGAAGGTATTCTGTTCTGATTGATAGGCACGTTCCGTTAGAGCAACATTCCAGCCAAAAATGAAAAATCAGCCGTCACATAGTGTATATTTGTGCTGCTTACCTTTACATTGGAAAGGCGTTGTGCTCTCTATTGTATGATGTTACTGCAGATTTTCTACACTGTAGCATCAAGTAGCTGATACTGTATTTTCTACAATATATATGTTCCAAGGCAGACATGGTGCCAACTGTATCCTAGTTAACTTACCATATACTGTATGAAGGAAGCTATTTCACTACTGTGTATACATGTGTCTACATAAATAATGTAATTCTCGGTTCACATCTGCGTTCGGGTTTCTGTTCGGGGAGTCCGCTTGGGGATCCCCCAAAAGGAAACCTATACGCATCAAAAAGCAGTTTACCTGGGAAACCCACGGACCCCATAGACTATAATGGGGTTTCCGATCGGTTTCCGCACGAAACATGCGGAAGCATGCGGAGAGTAAAGTAGTGCATGCAGCACTTTTCTCTCCGCATGTTTCCGCATGCTTCGTGCGGAAACCGAGCGGAAACCCCATTATAGTCTATGGGGTCTGCGGGTTTCCCAGGTAAACCTCTTTTTGATGTCCCCAAGCGGACTCCCCGAACGGAAACCCGAACGCAGATGTGAACCGGGCCTAAGGTAAATTGTCTCATCTTGTGTTTTAGCTGTGAGGAAGGTCTAGAACATGCAATTCCCCATTATATCACTACATATGCACCTCTTCTGCTTGTAATGGTAGCCAACCCTATCCTCTTCAGAAGAACTGTTTCAGCAGGTAAGAAAGCATGGCATAATACTTATATACTATATACTTATATTTATGTTCACTGTAAAACATTTTGCTACTATATTACACTGATGGTGTTCATCATTATGCTTAGATATATCAGAATCTACTTTATTATTTGATAATAGAGATGGTTTGCTTTTAAATGACCTAAAGCAAATATGTCACCAAGAAAATAATGTCCAGGCTGCAGACCATAATAGAGCAGGGGGAGCTGAGTATATAGATATATAGTTTTGTGTAAATAAGATTCAGTATAACTTGTTGTGTATTCATTTATGTATTTGTTCTTTCTATACTTGACTGACAAGTCTTTATGTATGACTATGCACATAGACATAGTTGTCACTCATAGGACTGCCCCCATGAATATATGACTGCTTTTACGCATAGACTGAGCAGACATATAAATGAATCAAGTAGTAGTGATATAGAAAACTCCTACAAAACTCTTTAACACATTGTGGGACCCAGTGCAAGACTTTTATGAGTTTTATGCTGTTGACATGAAAACAAAATCTTTTACTTTGTCCTAAGCCCAGGTCAATCCCTTTATTTTATATAGTTGAATATATAAGTTACTTAGGCTATGTCCTGACTATTGTTGCTTTCCCATGTATTTCCATTGTTCTGATCCTGTGATTGTTTCTGTGATGAAGGAAGCCCACCTGTGCATATATCCCTACTGAAGTATATTGTCCATGTATATGTCATTAGTGAATAGATTGTTTATGCATGTGTCATCAGTATATAACATTAGTATGAGTGTATAAGAGTGAGACTAGTACCTTCCTGCAATCACAAGAACAGATATCCTGCCAGGCCAGATTTACGGCTTTACCACTAGTTGTCCCTAACAAAACCAGTCAGGCATATAAGAGAGGGGACAGTGACCTCAGCTATCTGTAGGGTACTCAACTCTCCCATGCAGATGGAACAGTTCATTTCCCAGCTTTCCAAGATTGGGGAGGAGAACGGCATTCGGGCAGTAGGTGTGTCTTCATAACGTTCCATTCATATCTGCCATTCCATGCAGAGTTTGCGTCAAGAATGTTTATTTACTACATACATTAACTTCTAAGACTCTGATTACACCTTCACTATTATTTCCAGTGTCCTGCTTATATAAGCAGAACAAAGAGAAAAAAGTGGCACACTATTTTGTATGAAATTTTTGATGGAATTTGCGATGGAGACTCCTAACAGAACCTCTGATGCAGATTTGAACACAGCTTAAGGCTAAGAAAATCACAGCTAAAAAAGAAAGCTAGTTTTTCTGCAGTGGTTTTCATTGCAGTGTTTGAGTGCGTTTTTCTTTGCATTTTTTTCTTCCCCTATTCAATAAATGGAGAAAAGTTTGTGATTCCGCAACTAATATTAACATGCTTCATTTTTCAAAAATGCACGTGTTTTTCTGCAGCTCTTTTTTCCGCAATGTGTGGATGAAAGTAACCAGAATCTAATTTTTTTCTGCTCCATTTCCACAACATGGGGCCTTAGCCTTAAAGGGAACCAGTCACATGAAAAATGCTGTCCAGTCCCTATGCAGTATCACATAACTGAGCAGAATGAAGTATAGGATTTTAGCAAAAGTTATCAATTGAAAACTCTGCTCTATGTTGAGAAGTCAGGTAGATGGTCCTATCAGTGATTGACAGCATAAGTTGCATGAATGTGCACACAGAGATAGGTGTCAATCAATTATAGGACCACCTTCTTGACTTCTCAACATAGAAAGAGCAGAGAATTCAATAGATTATTATTATTGTTTATATAGCACCATTAATTCCATGGTGCTTTACATTTGAGGGTTTACATACGGTACACAAGATATACAAAACAGATAATATTAACAGTGACCAACTGGCACAGTGGGATAGAGGGCCCTGCCCGCAAGGGCTTACAATCTATGAGGGAAGAGGGATAGAGACAGAAGAGGGGGTAGAGACTGTACAGATGGTGGTGTGGTGACAGTACCATTATTGGAGGTTGTAGGCCTTCCTGAATAGGTGACTCTTCAGAGCCTTCTTGAAGCTTGTGACTGAGGGGGACAGATTATAAAGATTATTTTCCAGCAAATTATCACCCTGCTCAGCTCCTGCTGCTAGATAGCATGTTGCCTGCGGACTGAATGGCATTTTCCATTTGAGAGGTTTCTTTTTATATACACCTATATTTGGGAAATAGATCGCAGGTGTGGGCTGTATTGCCCGATCCAACCACTTCTCTGAATTGAATTTACAGTATCATATTGATTTATAGAATTTGCCAATGAATTTCTCTCTTATGGGATCTTCTCTGGTTGTGCTTATTTAGTGCTGCTAAATGCAATGTGGGTTAAGTGTTTCATAACCAGGATTGTTGATAAGAAGGTCATAACCTTTATTTTGCCTAGTGAGGAATTTTTTCCTACAAGAGTTGTCTTCTGTTCTAATATCTAGTTCTTACAGAGAGATGGAATATAATGTACACATGTCTGATTTCAGCATATTCTTTTTGTTTTACTAGTTGCCACATTATTAAAAGGAAGACAAGGAATATATACAGAGAATGAAAGGCGCCTAGGAACTGAAATTCAGATACGCTTTTTCAAAATTATGTTGGTTTTCATGATATGGTAATTGTTTTCTATTATATGTGAGAATGAAGTTACTGTGGGGAGGTTTATTAAGGTTACATTCAGGTGACCAAGGTGCAAAATGGCTGTGAAAAATGTCCATTTTTCACGCTCGCTTTGCACCCGAGGGGCACCAAATGTTTTCACGGATTTCCCTCATACCTTTGAGTGTATTGAGGGATCAGTGAAAATGGACAATATAGGACATGACCTATATTTTCACGGTCCATTACAACGCACCGTCAAAATAACAGTCATATGAATAGCCCCCATTCACTGACATTGAATTTAATTCTGCCGTGTGACATCTATTTTTTTTTTTTTTGGCCATTAATCACTGTTGTGTGAATGCAGCCTAAAAGTGTTGCAAGAGGCAACAACTTATGACGTGGGAATTTAGTAAAATACTTTATGTGTGATGAATTTGCTTAAACGTATTTTCTGGAAATTACTATTGATGACTTGTCTTTAGCAAATCAGGGGGGTCCAATTCCTAATACCCCCATGATCAGCTGAATGCAGGGCACAGTTTAGTACTTTGTGTACCAGCCAGAAGTGGCCATGCCTACTTACTGCAACTTTATTCCATTTACTTGAATGGGACTGATGGAGTCCCAAGTGGAGTCGGCCTGGTTTCATTGAGGTTTCTTTAATTTGCATGCTGTTCTATTATTACTGGTGAGAGTGATAGAAACCAAGATGGAAGCCCTGGCAGAGTCTCTGAAGACATAAATGAACAAAGTTTATAGTGAAGAATTATGTAATGGAATGATATAATTTTTTTTCGAGTAAACTGAAAATACAAATAGCCTTGTGAAATGGGCTTAATATCCCAGAAAAAAAACATACAATCAAAAACATTTCTGCATTCTCTAACATACTGATAATTCAGTTTCTCTTTATCAAAAGCTTTGTCTTTGTGGTCAGGAGAGAGAATAACTAACCTGACCCTTCCACCACTGCTGACATTAATATCTTTTTTTTTATTATCTTTTTATCAGTTGGTTGTCCAATATAATCAATGAAAGCCTTTTGTTCTATTTGGAAATGCAGCCAGACATAAATGGAGATCAGCTGAAAAATGTCAGGAATGCAGCACTTATCACATGGTTCATCATGGTAAGCCGGCCATGAATTCAGTCAGCTTCCATTCTGTGCTATTGAAATATCTTTTAAAGGTGTTACTCTTCTTTTCTACATTAGTAACTGTTCAACGAAGTAAAGGATCAAAAAGTAAAAATAAGTAGAGATAGCACTATCTCAATGGGGCAGATTTATTAAGCTAAATACATTTACATTCTAGATCGAAACTGGCCTACATACTATGCTCTATATTAACTTTGTTTTAGACTAAGGCCCCACATAGCGAAATGCAGGTAAAAAAACCCTATGAAAAAAAAGAAGCAGCAAAAATGCAGTGAATTTTTTTTCAGCAGCGTTTTTCATTTTTTTGCTGCATTTTCTCTGCATTTTTTTCTTCCCGATCCCACATGGTTTTACAGTCCCTGCAAGGTGGATGGGATTCAGAAAAATATCTGCAGCGGACATGCTGCGATTTCAAATACCACTGCGTTTTTGTAAATTGCACCATGTCAATTATACCTATGGAAACACTGGCGTTTTCCGTTTAGGTATAATTGAAGCAGAAAGTCCGCAGAGGAAAACTCTGTGGACCTTCTGTGAAAAGCCCTGTGGGAAAAAACGCAATGCATTTCCGCCGCTGGTTTTCCTGCAGTGCTTTTTGGCTGCGGCTCGCTACATAGCGCCTTAGTCTTACGGATAATTGTCATGCGGTGATTTACAAAAATGTAGTGGATTTTGAAACTGCAGCATGTCCACTGCAGATATTTTTCTGCAATGTATGGATGGGATTAGTTAGAATCGCATCCACTATGCAGGGACTGTAGAACGCTGCGTCCTTTACACTACATGGGGCCCCAGCCTAAGACACATTTTACACCTTATTCAAAAAGAAATGTAGCTTAACATAATCAGGGTATGGCTTGTTAAAAGCAGGCAGAGTTTACGATGTAGCAAGTGTCAACATTTTTTTTCCAGCAATGTAAACCAACTAGTATGTGGGGTAAACTAGATTCGAAAACTAAAGAAGCTCCTAATTTATCATCCAGCATAAGCCATTGTTAAAGATCTGATGCATTTTTAGACTAGTTTAAGTTTGCACTCGCTAAATCTTAGTATTAGTAATGCTACTCCAATGTACTATACCTATAATGTTCATTCAAAATATACATGGTAGGCTCAAAGTTGCAAAGTTTCATAATATCTCTTGTACAAATATAAAACCAGTAAATAGCATGTAAGCATGGTCACATAGTCATGTATAGATATCAACTGTAAAATTAATCCCCAAGTCCCAACAGTAGTAATCGATGGCTAGACATGCTGAATGTGGTGTTTATATATATATATATATATATATATATATATATATATATATAACAGTACAGACCAAAAGTTTGGACACACCTTCTCATTCCAAGATTTTTCTGTATTTTCATGACTATAAAAATTGTAGATTCACACTGAAGGCATCAAAACTATGAATTAACACATGTGGAATTATATACTTAACAAAAAAGTGTGAAACAACTGAAAATATGTCTTATATTCTAGGTTCTTCAAAGTAGCCACCTTTTGCTTTGATTACTGCTTTGCACACTCTTGGCATTCTCTTGATGAGCTTCAAGAGGTAGTCACCCGAAATGGTCTTCCAACAGTCTTGAAGGAGTTCCCAGAGATGCTTAGCACTTGTTGGCCCTTTTGCCTTCACTCTGCGGTCCAGCTCACCCCAAACCATCTCGATTGGGTTCAGGTCTGGTGACTGTGGAGGCCAGGTCATCTGGTGTAGCACCCCATCACTCTCCTTCTTGGTCAAATAGCCCTTACACAGTCTGGAGGTGTGTTTGGGGTCATTGTCCTGTTGAAAAATAAATGATGGTCCAACTAAACGCAAACCGAATGGAATAGCATGCCGCTGCAAGATGCTGTGGTAACCATGCTGGTTCAGTATTCCTTCAATTTTGAATAAATCCCCAACAGTGTCACCAGCAAAGCACCCCCACACCATCACACCTCTTCCTCCATGCTTCACGGTGGGAACCAGGCATGTAGAGTCCATTTGTTCACCTTTTCTGCATCGCACAAAGACACAGTGGTTGGAACCAAAGATCTCAAATTTGGACTCATCAGACCAAAGCACAGATTTCCACAGGTCTAATGTCCATTCCTTGTGTTCTTTAGCCCAAACAAGTCTCTTCTGCTTGTTGCCTGTCCTTAGCAGTGGTTTCCTAGCAGCTATTTTACCATGAAGGCCTGCTGCACACAGTCTCCTCTTAACAGTTGTTGTAGAGATGTGTCTGCTGCTAGAACTCTGTGTGGCATTGACCTGGTGTCTAATCTGAGCTTCTGTTAACCTGCGATTTCTGAGGCTGGTGACTCGGATGAACTTATCCTCCGCAGCAGAGGTGACTCTTGGTCTTCCTTTCCTGGGGCAGTCCTCATGTGAGCCAGTTTCTTTGTAGCGCTTGATGGTTTTGGCCACTGCACTTGGGGACACTTTCAAAGTTTTCCCAATTTTTCGGACTGACTGACCTTCATTTCTTAAAGTAATGATGGCCACTCGTTTTTCTTTACTTACCTGCTTTTTTCTTGCCATAATACAAATTCTACACTTCATTCAGTAGGACTATCAGCTGTGTATCCACCTGACTTCTGAACAACACAACTGATGGTCCCAACCCCATCTGACAGGGCACACCTGTGAAGTGAAAACCATTTCAGGTGACTACCTCTTGAAGCTCATCAAGAGAATGCCAAGAGTGTGCAAAGCAGTAATCAAAGCAAAAGGTGGCTACTTTGAAGAACCTAGAATATAAGATATATTTTCAGTTGTTTCACACTTTTTTGTTAAGTATATAATTCCACATGTGTTAATTCATAGTTTTGATGCCTTCATGTGAATCTACAATTTTTATAGTCATGAAAATATAGAAAACTCTTGGAATGAGAAAGTGTGTCCAAACTTTTGATCTGTACTGTATGTGAAACTTCGAGCATAAATAGCCATCACAAAAACCCCAGCATCTTTGTAGCAATGTATTTATTGTTATATGGTTATCTGTCTATTTGTTTACGTTGTACATTTGTATGGCAAATGTTTTGGTGCGCATATACTTGTATGCTAACTCACGATACTGCATAATATCTGATGAACTATTTTCTTCCTCTTAGGGCATACTGAATCCAATGCAGGGATTCCTGTTTACTCTGGCATTTTATGGATGGACAGGTTGGGGCATTAGCTTTAGGTCCCATCAGAAGGAAGTCCCATGGGAACCTCTGTCCAGTTCATCTGCTGTTGAGTCTACACGCAATGGCAGGATTGGTTCCTTCCTAAATTATCCTGGCTACATCCAGGACCCAAACAAGGCTGAAATGGGGAATAGCCAACAGACTGATGAAGCGATAAGCATGCTTTCTGAAGGTAATGGGCGTATAGCTGAGAGGATAACCAGAAATTCTCCAATTTACCAAGGATGGTAGTTATTCACATCTATATCATTAACCCAACTACTGATAGTCAGATGAGTAACAGAGAAAATCCTTAAGATCAAAGATACATTGGAAGAAAGTGCCATTTCAAACCTGTACATAGAAGGAAGTCATAGTGGCTTGAACCACCACACATTAAACTTCTCATGCCTCAGTTTTCTGGTGAATTTTGCATCCTCTTGACCACTAACCAGCTCATATTATATAATGTTACCATACTGTTATAATATTATATTTAGTAATAACATTAATGTCATTTTATAATGCTAAAGGAATACTAATAAGTTTGTAATAAATGCACAAAAAATAAAAATCCCATCAATTCCTTCTTTAACATTCTTCTCTTCTTTGATCCTATTCTGTCTTATACTTCATCAAAAACTGAGAAACATTTGAAATGTATGAAATTTCTGCCATTACCCCCTTAAAAAGAAACCCTCCATAAATGACTTGATTCTGGTTGTAAGGCAACTGACTGTAGATGGAGCCCCCTCCCCTACTATAGGACACACTGCTCCAGGTAAATGACATAGTAATATGGAGTGCAAAATTAGTAGTCGTACCTAGGACCTGGAGATTGAGGGGACCCAAAACCACATCTACCACATAGGAAGACTAGTAATATAAATGGCACATGATGGAGTGGAAGTACAGTGGCTTGCAAAAGTATTCATACCCCTTAAACTTTTTCACATTTTGTCACATTACAACCACAAACTTAAATGTATTTTATTGAGATTTTAAGTGATAGACCAACACAAAGTAGCAGATAATTGTGAAGTTGAACGAAAATTATTTACATGAATACTTTACGAATAAATGATTTACGAATACATGATTTTCAAAATTTTAATGAAATAAAAATCTGAAAATTGTAATGTGCAAAAGTATTCAGCCCCCCCTATATGAATACTTGGTAGAGCCACCTTTTGCTGCAATTACAGCTGCAAGTCTTTTGGGATATGTCCCTACCAGCTTTGCGCATCTAGAGACTGAGATTTTTGCCCATTCTTCTTTGCAAAATAGCTCAAGCTCAGCCAGATTGGATGGAGAGCGTCTGTGAACAGCAATTTTCATGTCTTGCCACAGATGCTGAATGGGATTTAGGTCTGGACTTTGATTGGGCCATTCTAACACATAAATATTCTTAGATCTAAACCATTCCACTGTAGCTCTGGCTGTATGTTTAGGTTCATTGTCTTGCTGGAAGGTAAATCTCCTTCCCAGTCTCGAGTCTTTTGCAGCCTCCAACAGGTTTTCTTCCAGAATTGCCCTGTATTTAGCTCCATCCATCTTCCCATCATCTCTGACCAGCTTCCCTGTCCCTTCTGAAGAAAAGCCTCCTCACAGCATGATGCTGCCACCACCATGTGTCACAGTGGGGATGGTGATGAGCAGTGTTACTTTTCATCACACATAGCGCTTTGCATTTAGGCCAAAAAGTATAACTTTGGTCTGATCTGACCAGAGCACCTTCTGCTACATGTTTGCTGTGTCCCCTATATGGCTTGTGGCAAACTACAAATGGCACTTCTTATGTCTTTCTTTCAACAATAGTTTTCTTCTTGTCACTCTTCCATAAAGGCCAGATTTGTGGAGTGCACGACTTATAGATGTCCTGTGGACAGATTCCCACCTGAACTGTGGATTTCTGCAGCAGGTCCAGAGTGATCATGGGTCTCTTGGCTGCTTCTCTGACCAGTGCTCTCCTTGCTTGATCTGTTAGTTTAGGTGGATGGCCATGTCATGGTTGGTTTGCAGTTGTAGAATACTTTTTCCATTTTTGGATGATGGATTGAACAGTGCTCCATGGGATGCTCAAAGCTTGGGATATATTTTTATAGCCTAATCCTGCTTTAAATTTCTCCACAACTTTATCTCTGACCTGTCTGGTGAGTTCCTTAGTCTTCATGATGCTGTTTGTTCACTAATGTTCTCTAACAAACCACTGAGGTCTTCACAGAACAGGTGTATTTATACTGAAACTAAATTACACACAGCTGCAGTGTCGGACTGGGATGTCTAGGGCCCACCAGTGGAATTGTTTCTAGGGGCCCACCATCAGGAACCCTGCAGATTAGCGGTACTGAGACAGGGCAGCTAAAGGTAATAACATGCCGGGAGCCATGCTGCTCACCCATTATACCATGTGCACCACTGCACTACCTAAACCTACTGCTACACCTTGTATGGCAAGTGAACAGCGTGGCTCCTAGAATTGTTACCTTTACCTGTAGCCGCACTGTCCTGGAAAAGCTGATCTGCAGAGGTCCTGGCTGTTGTATCATTGCAGATGTAATATTGATGGCCTACCCTAAGGACAGGCCATCAATATTAGAAAGATGGATAAATCCTTTAAAGAGGTTGTCCAGGAATTGGAGCAACCCATGTAGCTGGCGGGAGGTGTAAAGTAAAAAATAAGTAAATTAAAAAGCATACTACTTTGTTCCCGGCACTCCATTGTCCACTGCCAGGGTCCATTCAGTCTCGTGCCAGCGACTCCTTGCTGGGAGTCCTGCACCTCATGTGATCGCTAAGACCAATTATGTACAGGACTTCCAGAAATGAGGCGCCGCCATGAGACTGAACAGACACAGGCAGGGGACAACGGGGTGCTAGGGATAGGTGAGTATGCTTTTTTTTTAAATTTTCATATTTTTACACCTCCCTGGCGACCGACACAGTGGTTGCTCCAGTTTATAGAAACCTCTTTTAAGGGGTTGTCTGGGCCAAATTTTTCTATGGTCACTTCACTGGTTCCCCCCACATAGTGGCCTCTTCACTGGTCCCCCATACTGTATGGGGAACAGTGATGGGGTCATTATATTGTGTGGGAGCAGTGATGGAGACTAACATCCTGTGGGGGGAGGGACATTAAACTGTGTGATGCATATTAAAGGGGTTGTCCAGGGTTAATCTTTTTTATGGCCTATGCTCAGGATAGGCCATAAATACCTGATCGGTAGGGGGCTGACACACGGCCCCATCAGCTGTTCGGTGCCACTTCCAGCGCCCGTTCTGTACACAACACACGTCTGGAAGCACAAAGCTCCATCTGCTGTATAGCAGCCCGGCGCCTTCACTGCAGCTCAGCTCCTACTGACTTCAATAAGTGCTGAGATACAATGAAGGTGCCCGGGTAATACACAGTGGACAGAGCTTTCTGCTTCTGGCCCTGTATTGTGTACAGGACGGGCATCAGAAGTGGCTCCATACAGCTGATCGGTCCGGGGTCAGCCCCGTACAGATCAGGTATCTATGGCCTATCCTCAGGATAAACCATAACAAATTATGCCTGGACAACCCCTTTAATATACACCCCAGGGCCCCCCTAATGAGCCACACTTTAAAGAGGTTGTCCAGTATAATTTTTTTCTTTTTTTATAATTAGCCCAGGGGAGGTGAATCCCCCCTACCCCCCCCCCCAAAAAAAAAAAACAAAACATACTAATCATACTCACCTGTCCCTGGTGCTCCGATGTCCTCCCAGCACGGTCTGGTCCTGCAGCTCCGCTGTCTTCTTTTTGCCGGAAGTCCTCACTGGCTGTGACGTCCCAGGTCCCTTCCCTTAGGCCGCTGATTGGCCTCAGGGGTCACGTGACGTCACAGGTAGTCATGTGCAGGCAGAACTTCAGCTGGAAGAAAACAACAGAACTGCAGGACCGAACCGCGCTGGGAGACACTGGGGACAGGAGAGAAAGTTTGGGGTTTTTTTTTTTGGTTTTGTTTTTTTTCACCTGCCCCAGCGTAATTAAAAAAAAAATGAAGGAGCCACTGTATGGAGTATAAGCTCCACAGTGGCCCCCACCCAGTATTATAAGCCCCACAGTGGCCCCCACCCAGTATTATAAGCTCCACAGTGGCCCCACCCAGTATTATAAGCTCCACAGTGTCCCCCACACAGTATTATATACTCCCCACAGTGGCCCCCACCCAGTATTATAAGCTCCACAGTGGCCCCCACACAGTATTATATGCTCCCAATAGCCCCCCTCCGCTTCAGTGCTATTATTATACTCTGGGGTCTCCTCAGACCCCAGAGTATAATAATCGGAGGCCCAGGGAAGTGATTAAAAATAACAAACATTCATACTCACCTTGCCTTACCTTTCCTTGGCATCCTCGCTCCATCCTGCCGTCTTCAGCGTCTTCAGGACCTTTTCCGACGTCGCTGCCGAGGCTTGTGATTGGGCCTCAGCACTGACGTCATTACGCGGCCGCACCCCATATGACCGCTGGGGCCTAATCACAGCCCTCAGTCACATGACGGAGGAACGCTGGAGAAGACGCTGTGCCCAGGAGAGGTGAGAATATGTATTTATTATTTTCAGTCACCTCCACTGGGTGCCCTGCGCTGCCATCTTTTGGAAAGGGGCCTGCAATATGTCCCTTTCCAATAACAGTATGTATAGCGGTCAGGGAACCAGGCTTTCCCTGACCACTATCATAGTGGTCCGGGGCCCTGGCCATCTCCAGCTGGCCACGGGCCCCATACCCCGCCGAGCCCGGTCGCGGTCGCACCCCATGCGACCACGATCGTTACGCCACTGGTCAGGGGCCCGATCGGGATGGCCAGGATCCCGATCGGGCCCCCATGACATGAGGACTAATAGTCGGGGCTCGGGGCCCACCGGTGGATTCACCGGTTCCCCGGTGGGCCAGTCCGACCCTGCACAGCTGGATTCTATGAACTAATTAAGTAGCTTCTGAAGGCAATTGATTGCACTGGATTTTATTTAGAGGTATCAGAGTACAGGGGACTGAATACTTTTGCACGTCACACTATTCAGATTTTTATTTGATTACAATTTTGAAAACCATGTATCATTTCGTTCCACTTCATAATTATCTGCTACTTTGTGTTGGTCTATCACTTAAAATCTCAATAAAATACATTTAAGTTTGTGGTTGTAAGGTGACAGAATGTGAGAAAGTTCAAGGGGTATGAATACTTTTGCAAGCCCCTGTATATACAGAGGATCCAGAAGCTTTAGGTGTTGCCTCTGGTGATCTCTGCTGCTCAGTGAAACCAAGAGCTTCATATGCCACAAAAAAAAAAAAAAAAAAAAAAAAAAACAGAACATTTTTAGATGTAGTGCTGTGTCAACATTTTCAGGTAAAATCTTAAGATTTAAACAAATTTCCTATAGTATAAAGGATTAAATAGAGTGTACAGTAAGTTTTCAGACTGTTGTATATTTTTTTCCCTCGAGTTCATTTTTCATTTCAGTCTTCAATGCATGAAGATTGTTTACTTTCAGTAATGATTTAGGCCAAAGGGCAAGATGTTTTGCTTGTGAAAACAGTATGCAATGTAGCTATACAGTTGAAACCAGAAGTTTTACATATACTATATAAAAAGACACATATGCATATTTTTCTCACTATCTGACATGAAATCAGAATAAACCTTTCCTGTTTTAGGTCAATTAGGATTACCAAAGTTATTTATATTTGCCAAATGCCAGAATAATGAGAGAGAGAGAGGATTTTTTTAAGGCATTTTTATTACTTTTTGCAAAGTCAAAAGTTTACATACATTTCATTAGTATTTGGTACCATTGCCCTTAAACTGTATGACTTGGGTCAAATAACCCCACAACATGATGTTGCCACCCCGTGTTTCACAGTTGAGATGGTGTTCTTAGGCTTGCAAGCTTTTCCCTTTTCCCTCCAAATGTAACAATGGTCATTATGGCCAAGCCTAAGAACACCATCCCAACTGTGACACACGGGGGTGGCAGCATCATGTTGCGGGGTTGTTTTGCTGCAAGAGGGATTGGTGCACTTCACAAAATAGATGGCATCATGAAGAAAGAACATTATGTGGCAATACTGAAGCAGCATCTCAAGATATCAGCCAGGAAGTTAAAGCTTGGGTGCAAATGGGTCTTCCAAATGGACAATGACCCGAAGCATACTGCCAAACTGGTTACAAAGTGGCTTAAGGATAACAAAGTCAATGTTTTGGAGTGGCCATCACAAAGCCCTGATCTCAATCCTATTGAAAATTTATGGGCAAAGCTGAAAAGGCAGGTGGGAGCAAGGCGGCCTACAAACATGGCTCAGTTACACCAGTTCTGTAAGGAGGAATGGGCCCAAATTCCTACCAACTATTGTGAGAAGCTTGTGGAAGGATATCCAAAATGTTTGACCCAAGTCATACAGTGTAAGGGCAATGGTACCAAATACTTATGAAATGTATGTAAAATTTTGACTTTGCAAAAAGTAATAAAAATGCCTTAAAAATTCTCTCTCTCTCATTATTCTGGCATTTGGCAAATATAAATAATTTTGGTAATCCTAATTGACCTAAAACAGGAAAGGTTTATTCTGATTTCATGTCAGATAGTGAGAAAAGCATGCATATGTGTCTTTTTATATAGTGTATGTAAACTTCAGGTTTCAACTGTATATATATTGGGCCTATTGAAAGGATTTCTGAGTTAAATACCTCCCAAACCAATGAGTGTCATGTTGGATGTTGGAGTAGAAACATACTTCTTTGATCACAACCAAAGTAGAGAGAGCCATCTTTTTATAGATATGAAAATCAAGTGCAATGGAGGCGGGCCCAAATTTCCTAAATGTGAAGCATCCACAGACTGTAGATTTCATTCACAGCTAAAGAGATAATAAAAAGATGATTGTCTCTATATTACTTCAGCAGTTTGTGACTACAAAGGCTAGACCCTACAAAGTGCTATTATTGGTTTTGGATGCATTTTGGATCTGACAGGCTCCCTTTAATATGAGTTTAATTCATAGCTTCAAAAAGAGGCACCCAACCCCTTATATTTAGGACACCCTTGCAACCTAAGGCCTCTAAATATATAACAGTTTTAGACACAGTGCCCTCACACCTGTGACAGACACTATTTACCCCATGACAGTGATAGGTACAGTATCCCTAAATTAGTGACAGTCATACTACCCCCCAAGCAAGTGACTGCAAATAGCACCCTTTAAAAAAGTGAAAGTCACAGTGCTCTACTTTATTCCTGGAGATTGGGGCAGTCAGAATCTGCGGTTCAGTCATAGTATCATGGACTGGCATATATCCCTGCTGCCTGAACAGATGCATGGGCAGAACCTGCTGTGCAAGTACTAGAAGCAAACATCAGTCCTTGTCCCTGCTGCCATTACTATTCCACCAAATCTTACTATTTCAGTAGACTGGGAGATCTCCTGTTTTTCTTGAGTCTATTGGAAGGTCAAGTAATTACTGTAGACACAATTGTCTATATGTGTTTTGAGAACAAAATACTTGAAAATTTGGGCTATGAAGAATTGTGAACTAAACTTCATCGCCTATGTGGCAGCTATGTTATTTTCACGCTTACCAGCAATTTCCCATCCAGTTGGCAACTTTTGTCATGGATGTACTCGTAGACTTTGTGACCCACTCTCTACAAAGTATGACTGTACCACTAAAGAACATTTTGAAACGGTGCCAGTCTCCTATACTAGTGCATCTATGGTATCCGTTGTATTATCTCAGTATTTGCTGTGTGAGAGGTGCCCTATTCATGGTGGTAGTACACTGGGGTGGTAGTCTGGGATGTCAACATTATAACCAGAGGCGTCACTTGAAGCTTCTGGGTGCCAGTGCAAAATCTGTTGGGGGGCCCCATTTACCATATGCTATCTATAATACTGGTATCTTCTAATATTATAGAGAGGCCTTTGGACCCCTTCAGGCTCCAGGGTCCAGTCGTTGCTATCTCTGCACCCCTATACCTACACCCCTGATTGTAACCACATAGGAGATAGGATTCACGCATTATTGAAAGTCAGGTTGGGAGAAGAAATGAGATCTGAAAAAAAAATATATATATTCATACAGACACTGCACATGAAATTTCAGGAACACAGCAAGTTTTTCATTTTTGGTTAGAGTCACACTTTAGGATAATAGAACTACTGCAAATTAACAATGGTACACCATAACTCACTGAAGTACTAGATACTCATACATACGAAAAGTATGTCAACAGCAGCTAGACTTCCTGCTGATGGTTTCCATGTACAAATTGAATAAACTGGATCACTTTAATTTTCTGTTGTCTTTCCTGTATTTTTTCTTTTTTTACCACATGAAGAGAAGCTGTACATGGAGGCTCTAAGGCAGAATATATATATATATATATATATATATATATATATATATATATATATATATATATATATATATATATATATATATATATATATATATATATATATATGGCAGTAGATTTCTTTAACAGAGGACTCTTTATAGACATAGAAAAATACAAAATAAAATACAGTAGAACTGAATAAATAGAAAAATAAAATGGCTTAAATTTGTAGCTATTTCAAAATGAGTTTGAGATTCCTATACTATTAAATACATAGATTTTTACCTTCTTCCACCTGTGCAGCTACAACAATCTACTTGGTGTTCCCAATATTCAGGGGTAGAACAGAGTTTCTGTGCCCAACACAACAGTTTCAAAATCAACCCCTCTACACTTGAACTCTGAACTTGAGCTTCATTGTTGTTGGATGAACAATTACTGAATTGCGTTCTTATTTATAGTATATACTCCATCCATATATGTGCAGTACACCTGTATCTGTAGTAGGGTCCTCTCCATTCCTCTCCTCTTTTATATAGACTTTTGAAGATGTTTGTAAACCTGTCACTTACAGAGAATTAATGCTGAATTTTTACTGTGGGCACCAACTCGCCTATGTACTAATATGTAGAGCACCAGTTCCACATTACAGGAAATTTATCAGCTCCTTTTTACCCCCCCCCCCCAAAAAAAAAAAAACACCATCAAGACCTCATAGTGCATCTCATGTGTTGTCTCCCAGTCACTTTATATCAGCAGCCTGCTTCCATCATCCACAGAAAAATAGCTTTTATTCTGTATAGAAATTAAGTCCTTCATATCAATGAAATGAAAAAGGTCGGACTCTCCTCACCCCATTCCAGCCTCCATTGCAACTGACCTCTCTCAGCCCTAGTCTGGCAGTTGCGGTGACGATAGAAGAACAAAGAAAGAAATTATGCCGGGTTGGGTGTGGAGAGCCTGACTTCTTCCATTAGCTTGAACATAATAGGAGTGCATGTGGCTGACAAATCTGATGTCTTTTTTTTGTTTTCAATGTAAGAAGAAACAAGTGCTACTTATGTAGTTGTCATTTAGAGGGAAAGTGTCACAAGGAAATTACCGATTGTTTCACATTTTTGTATTAAACATATTTTTAAAGAATTTTTGGCGATGTTGTTTTAATTTTCCATGCTATTATCTATATTTTAAAAAAATCCTAAAAATCTTGCAATTCAACTCTAGTTAGTTTGTAACTTCCTGTCTCCTGGAGATGGACCATGGGCCATAGGCACAATGGTCTGGTGCAGACTCTATTCACTTTTATGGGAGAGTTCCTAGGCATGCTATGTGACCTGTATAGAGATAATTGTATAGAGGTGGATATAAATAGACTGTGAATCCTATTGTGACTGGTGGATTTTGTGTCTTATCTACATATACATGATAGCTGTGATCATCAGTAAGTGAGGTGGCTGCTGCAAAAAAAAAAATCTCTTACAGAAAACAGGAAGTGTCAGCATATTATTGGCTTTTAAATGTAGATAATAACATGGAAAATTTTTAAAAAGCTCACCAAAAATTCTTTAAAATATATTTAACATAAAACTTGATTAAAAAAATAGGTCATTTTGTGGTGACACATTCCCTTTAAGTAGCTCATGTTACATTGCAAGAGACAGCTGACTGTAGACCAAAGGACTGATTTTTATGAATCAGTGTAGAGAATGAACTATTGGTTTTGAAATAAAAAAAATATTCTTATAACATTGACATTAGAGTAGAAAATACATTTTAAGAAAATCTGTACCATTTATAAATAAAAGTTTTTAAAAATATCTTGATGCCTTTCATTTATTGTACATATCTGAAGAACATTCAACAACAAAAGTTTCAAAAGTTTAAAGAAATTATGCTACCCAACTACTACCCAACTACCCAACTACCACCACTACTACTACTACTAATACTCTGCTACTACTATTACTTTGCTCCTGATGCTTTGTGTCCTTCTTTTGCATGGACAGTTCCACTTTTGAGTTTTTAATTTATTTTAAAATACATCTATAGGGAAAACATTTGTGATTTTGGAGCTAAAATTAACATGCCTCCTTTTGCCAAAAATGCATGTGTTTATGAAAGCGCAACTTTTCCCAGCTCTTATTTTCAACAATATGTGCATGAGATTAACTAGAATCTTATTCACTTTGCTGGTACTGTAAATCGCAACATTTTTTTCTGTTGCGTTTCCACAACGTGGGGCCTTATCCTAAAGCTTTCCATTGTGTCATGGGTTCTGTGGCTGAATCAACTGTGAATATGCAGCAAGATCGAGTACTTTATACTGTACTTTGCTTGCTTGTGAGCTGCAAAGTTATTTAGTGTTAGTACTCTCTTGTTTTTAAAGGAGTTGTCCATTTTCGGAAGTCATTTTTTGATTGAAGAGTTTCCTGACAATAAGCAATCTGTGGGGAAAACCATCAGCTAATAGACCCTTAGGAGAAATTAAAGGTAGTCTACCACCACCAAAATCTTTTCTAAACCACCTATATGCTGTTGTAGGGCCAGTTAGTGACATAGTGAACAGACCTTTTTTTGCGTCACTGTGCAATTTTGTTGCCAAAAAAATGTACTTAATCTGTATACAAATTAGTGAGTGGGCTTGTCTGCTAAGTACATATTTTCACCTGTAGTCACCACCCAGTGCCTTCTCCTAACATAAAGATTAACAGGTTCTAATGTGTGGCATCCATGGGTGAAAAATAGTTGTTGATGCGTCACAGCCCTGGCTGCACAACAGTTCATTTGCATATGGATTTCAAGTTGATTTTCTTGGATGCAAAAAAGGTGTATTCACTAGACAAATAGTGGCGCCAACAACGGCTAAAAAGTTGTTTAGAGGCAATTTTGGTGCTGGTAGACTTCCTATAAAGGGGTTTTCATTTGACTTGGTCATTAGTGTGAGATCAGTAGGAATCTGACAGGCCCCCACACCCACAGGTAGACAGTTGTCTATAGGGAGAAAGTTTAAAATAAGATCTGAACATAAATTTTACTTTGGACAACATAAAACTTACCAACATAGACAACCAGCTGGTTCCTGGTTACTAATATACACTATCGCATAACAGAGAAGCAGATGGCATAAAATAAGGAGAACAATCCAAAGATGGGTTTCCTGAATACCAGTCTCTTTTGTTTTTGCTAGGTTCTGAAGCTAGTACAATTGAAATCCACATATCCAATGAAGTGCCAGATTTTCATGACATTGAGGCTGACGATGAATCAGTGGAAAACTATGACATCAAAAATATGGTAAAATGACTGTAACTCCCAACCAAAGGATGCAGACCAAGTCATATTACCATCAGATCACAGGATTGTGTCAAATATTTGCACTGGAATTTATTCCACAAGGAAATTGTGTGCCTTGACTATTGGAGTATTGATATATCATGATATTGTGACATATTACCTATCAATAAAGTTTTGTTTAAAAGATATTTTGAGCAGTTAAGACACAATGGGGTAGATTTACTATTGTGGTTACAACTTTACCCTGGAGCAAAATGTGCCAAATTGTTTGACTGTCATGATAAGTGAGTGTGACCTTGTGTGAAAGGGACGTGACTTAAATGCAAAAAGAAAATGTGCCAAATTGCACCAAAATTTTGGAGTAAAATTCTAGTCCATAGTAAGCCAACTAATAGGTGGTATAAACATTGATAAGGCAGTCTAAAAATGCTCCAGATTTATCATCCGACATCTGTTACTGTCATACATCTGGAGCATTGTCAGACTGCCTGTCTATATTTAGCCTGTCTAAGTGTTAGTAAATGTGGGTCACTGTGTAGGGTGAAATCCACAGTAAAGTCTGTGACAAAATCCACGTGCTTTTGCTTTAAATTTGTGGGAAAATCCTCAAAGGAATAACTTGACCATACATTGTCGTAACCAAACAGCCTCAATAACAAGTGATATACAGATGATAACTCATAACAAAAGCCAAGAAAACTGCTGAATTATAATGAATATGTTGGGCCGAGGCGTCTCTGCCTTGGCTCACCCCACTCCGTCCACATTTGCTCAATGTGTCGAACGAGGTGCAGAGCAGGGGTTGTGGTGCACATTTGGCACAAGAATGGGCCTTGCATCAAATGTGTGACACAATATTATACCTCTATGCCAGTTATAAAGGAATTGATAAATCTCCCCATTGTACTTAAAATTGGTGTGACTGTGTCTCTGAAAATTAGGGACTGTCCCGGCAAATTCAGGACAGTTGTCAACTACTGTATGTGTACAGTGAAAGAGAGTTGAACGCATGAATGTTTTCACAGTCAGCATCCGATTTTCACAGTTCTCTCTGGAAATTCCTCTTAGCCTTATCAAAAGAGAAATGTTTTGCTAGCTGCAGAAAGCTATTGCCATCAGTCCATCACTCAGACAATATACAAAGCTTACAAATGTAACCCCATCACTACTCTTCTCCAGAAAGGTCATCTGGCCAGATCCCTCAGGACTAGACAATGGCCACCTATTGTGTATTGTACATCCGTGTTCATTTGTCCTATATTATACTTTACTTAACATTCCTGTGTAATGAAAGATGTCTAGAGCAAAACACATGTTCTCAAAGACAATAATACAGGTCTCAAGTCTGTCAAAGGCTGATTCTCTAGATAACAAAACATGACATACTATATAAATAGCTATATATATAGTATTTTTGTTAAGTATCTATTTAATGTTGCTTAGTTTTATCATGGTAGGTCTTGAAAAAAATGAAGAAAAAAACCCCCTGAAAATATCTGCATGAAAATTCCTTACATACCTCTTTTTCCTTTTCAACAAACCAAACATATCACAGATAAGCCTGCCAAATGTCAATCCTCATTTTAATTGGTCTACTAATGTAAAACATATGCATTTATGTTATGGATTCCGACTTCTGGATGGTCAGCATTTCTCTAGAATTTGAGTTAAAAACAATATCCGAGATGGCCAGGCTTGTATATGGTGGGCTCTACATGTTGGTGGTATGCTTCCACCTTCAGTTTTATCTCTGTACTACACTTTATACATTTTACTTGTGTCATAGCTGAGTATCTTCTATTCTACAAAAAGCTCTTCTTTGGGAAGTCTTCATTTTAAAAATGCCAGTTAAAGCTAAGGCCACACGTAGCAAGCCGCCGCAAGAAAGCGCTGCGGGGAAAACAGCAGCGGCAATGCATTGCAGTTTTTCCCACATTGCTTTCCCAGAAGGTCTGCAGAGGTTTTCTCTGCGGACTTTCTGCTTCCATTATACCTATAGGGAAACTGCCAGTGTTTCTGTAGGTATAATTGCAGTGTGTCGCCACGTGGGTCTCAGCTTAGAGATCAGAGTGGTAGCACTGGATTTGGGGTGGGGGGTATTGTTGTATTTTTTTACATAATGAGTCCTTTGCTTTATAATGAGAGTGTCCCCCCTTGACTTAGTTTTTCTTTATGTCTGACAATATTTTCAAAATATAAAAATGGCATTGTACATTAATAGTGCAGTGTGAACTTGCTTTCCATTTGTTGTCCCTCTCCACCTACCTCAGTGTGCCTTAAAAGGAGTCTGTCACCAGAGCAGTCCCTATTGGACTAACAACCCAGTCAGATAGTCGGGGTTTGCGTAAATAAAATGATTTTTCCTGCTTGCTTATCATTGCCTCCATTTCAAAGATTTTATTTTTTTTCCCCTGCTATACTGTGTATGCAGGTGCTGGATATCTGAAGGTACACTTTATCCTATAGCTACAGATATCCAGCACCTGCATACGCAAGATATTCGGTGATGAAGGTGATTACACCGAAATGTCCTATGTAATGAATATCTAACATGGATATTCCTCACTCACTGCAGTGCTTTGTATCAATAAAACTACTATATCCTGATCACATAGAATAAGGAGTGCTATGATCAACTTTCTAGGCCTTCGCTCCAATCCAGTTCTCTGTCTCTTGTAATGTCTTTGGGTGGCCTGGGCTTATGGGTGACCATAACATACAGTGGGGGAAAAAAGTATTTAGTCAGCCACCAATTGTGCAAGTTCTCCCACTTAAAAAGATGAGGCCGGCCTGTAATTGTCATCACAGGTAGACCTCAACTATTAGAGACAAAATGAGAAAACAAACCCAGAAAATCACATTGTCTGATTTTTTTATGAATTTATTTGCAAATTATGGTGGAAAATAAGTATTTGGTCACCTACAAACAAGCAAGATTTCTGGCTCTCACAGACCTGTAACTTCTTCTTTAAGAGGCTCCTCTGTCCTCCACTCATTACCTGTAGTAATGGCACCTGTTTGACATTATTATCAGTATAGAAGACACCTATCCACAACCTCAAACAGTCACACTCCAAACTCCACTATGGTGAAGACCAAAGAGCTGTGGAAGGACACCAGAAACAAAATTGTAGACGTGCACCAGGCTGGGAAGACTGAATCTGCAATAGGCAAGCAGCTTGGTGTGAAGAAATCAACTGTGGGAGCAATAATTAGAAAATGGAAGACATACAAGACCACTGATAATCTCCCTCGATCAGGGGCTCCACGCCAGATCTCACCCCGTGGGGTCAAAATGGTCACAAGAACGGTGAGCAAAAATCCCAGAACCACACGGGGGGACCTAGTGAATGACCTGCAGAAAGCTGGGACCAAAGTAGCAAAGGCTACCGTCAGTAACACACTACGCCTCCAGGGACTCAGATCCTGCAGTGCCAGACGTGTCCCCCTGCTTAAGCCAGTACATATCCGGGCCCATCTGAAGTTTGCTAGAGAGCATTTGGATGTTCCAGAAGAGTATTGGGAGAATGTCATATGGTCAGATGAAACCAAAGTAGAACTGCTTGGTAGGAACACAACTCGTCGTGTTTGGAGGAGAGTGAATGCTAAGTTGCATCCAAAGAACACCATACCTACTGTGAAGCATGGGGGTGACAACATCATGCTTTGGGGCTGTTTCTCTGCAAAGGGACCAGGACGACTGATCCGTGTACATGACTGAATGAATGGGGCCATGTATCGTGAGATTTTGAGTGCAAACCTCCTTCCATCAGCAAGGGCATTGAAGATGAAACGTGGCTGGGTCTTTCAGCATGACAATGATCCCAAGCACACCGCCAGGGCAACGAAGGAGCGGCTTCGTAAGAAGCATTTCAAGGTCCTGGAGTGGCCTAGCCAGTCTCCAGATCTCAACCCCATAGAAAACCTTTGGAGGGAGTTGAAAGTCCGTGTTGCCCAGCGACAGCCCCAAAACAATACTGCAGAGGAGATCTGCATGGAGAAATCGGCCAACATACCAGCAACAGTGTGTGCCAACCTTGTGAAGACTTACAGAAAACGTTTGACCTCTGTCATTGCCAACAAAGGATATATAACAAAGTATTGAGATGAACTTTTGTTATTGACCAAATATTTATTTTCCACCATAATTTGCAAATAAATAATTTAAAAATCAGACAATGTGATTTTCTGGATTTGTTTTCTCATTTTGTCTCTCATAGTTGAGGTCTACCTATGATGACAATTACAGGCCGGCCTCATCTTTTTAAGTGGGAGAACTTGCACAATTGGTGGCTGAATAAATACTTTTTTTCCCCACTGTAAACACATAATGGCAAATTTTTGAACACCAGTCTTCACAGCCTCAGTTCTGGTGGAGGGTGCACCTCATATTTGACAGTGCACACCTCTGAGGTGCACCCTTTGCCAGTCCATGTACCTGGCCCATAGCTGCCGTACATTTCCCTTATGATTTACGCCAGATTTCTGGCGTAAATGATAAGAAATTTGGCAGGCATATAGCCCTGCTCCCTGGACACCCTTGTCACTCCCCCTTTTTTGGGAAACTGTCGAGGGCAGTGCAGAAATGAAACGGCTGCAATTTTTTTTTTTTTGTGAAAATCCCATTTGTGCAACAAAAATGGTATTCAAGGTGTAGTAAATCTGCCCCCTAGTCCTTTTTGAATTGCTTCACACAATTTAGCATATTTATTCTGAGAGTTTAGCTGTACTGTCACAACAGACAGTACAATGCAAAAAAAAAAAATGACCAAGATTATGCTCTGCACACTCTGCAAGTCACTGCTAAAATGGGTTCTCTTATCCCACACTCATACAATGCACAAAAATAGCAGGTCAAAATATTTATCAACATATACAGTGGGGAAAAAAATATTTAGTCAGCCACCAATTGTGCAAGTTCTCCCACTTAAAAAGATGAGAGAGGCCTGTAATTGACATCATAGGTAGACCTCAACTATGAGAGACAAAATGAGAAAACATATCTAGAAATTCACATTGTCTGATTTTTTTTAAAGAATTTATTTGCAAATTATGGTGGAAAATAAGTATTTGGTCATCTACAAACAAGCAAGATTTCTGGCTCTCACAGACCTGTAACTTCTTCTTTAAGAGGCTCCTCTGTCCTCCACTCATTACCTGTAGTAATGGCACCTGTTTGACATTGTTATCAGTATAAAAGACACCTGTCCACAACCTCAAACAGTCACACTCCAAACTTCACTATGGTGAAGACCAAAGAGCTGTGGAAGGACACCAGAAACAAAATTGTAGACCTGCACCAGGCTGCGAAGACTGAATCTGCAATAGGCAAGCAGCTTGGTGTCAAGAAATCAACTGTGGGAGCAATAATTAGAAAATGGAAGACATACAAGACCACTGATAATCTCCCTCGATCAGGGGCTCCACACAAGATCTCACCCCGAGGGGTCAAAATGATCACAAGAACGGTGAGCAAAAATCCCAGAACCACACGGGGGGACCTAGTAAATGACCTGTAGAAAGCTGAGACTAACATAACAAAGGCTACCGTCAGTAACACACTACGCCTCCAGGGACTCAGATCCTGCAGTGCCAGACGTGTCCCCCTGCTTAAGCCAGTACATATCCGGGCCCATCTGAAGTTTGCTAGAGAGCATTTGGATGTTCCAGAAGAGTATTGGGAGAATGTCATATGATCAGATGAAACCAAAGTAGAACTGCTTGGTAGGAACACAACTCGTCGTGTTTGGAGGAGAGTGAATGCTGAGTTGCATCCAAAGAACACCATATCTACTGTAAAGCATGAGGGTGGCAACATCATGCTTTGGGGCTGTTTCTCTGCAAAGGGACCAGAACGATTTATCTGTGTACGTGAAAGAATGAATGGTGCCATGTATCGTGAGATTTTGAGTTCAAACCTCCTTCCATCAGCAAGGGCATTGAAGATGAAATGTGGCTGGGTCTTTCAGCATACAGTGATCCCAAGCACACCGCCAGGGCAATGAAGGAGTGGCTTCGTAAGAAGTATTTCAAGGTCCTGGAGTGGCCTAGCCAGTCTCCAGATCTCAACTCCATAGAAAACCTTTGGAGGGAGTTGAAAGTCCGTGTTGCCCAGTGACAGCCCCAAAACATCACTGCTCTAGAGGAGGTCTGCATGGAGGAATGGGCCAACATACCAGCAACAGTGTGTGCCAACCTTGTGAAGACTTACAGAAAACATTTGACCTCTGTCATTGCCAACAAAGGATATATAACAAAGTAGTGAGATGAACTTTTGTTCTTGACCAAATACTTATTTTCCACCATAATTTGCAAATAAATTCTTTAAAAATCAGACAATGTGATTTTCTGGATTTGTTTTCTCATTTTGTCTCACATAGTTGAGGTCTACCTATGATGACAATTAC
This sequence comes from Leptodactylus fallax, assembly GCA_947044405.1. Taxonomy (NCBI): domain Eukaryota; kingdom Metazoa; phylum Chordata; class Amphibia; order Anura; family Leptodactylidae; genus Leptodactylus; species Leptodactylus fallax. Next base: position 3,733,414 of record CAMRHE010000177.1, on the reverse strand, counting down.
AGGCCTCTCTCATCTTTTTAAGTGGGAGAACTTGCACAATTGATGGCTGAATACTTTTTTTTCCCCACTGTAACTTGTATGATGCTAGGTTCACACCTGTGCTCGGGTTGCCATACTTCAGGTCCTCTTGGTGACCTGAAAAACGGAAACCCAATCTGCTTAAAAAACGGTTACCCGCGGAAACCCACGGACCCCATAGACTATAATGAGATCCACCGGGTTTCCACCTGAAAAATGTGCTTGCGGGACTTTTCTGTACGTATTTTTCAAACGGAATGGGGGACGGAATCCCTGAACAGAAACCGAGCGCAGGTGTGATTCTAGCCTTATTCTTGTGTAGCCATATATAATGATACATGAGTCACTTGTAGTAGACTCCATGCATATTCTCACAATGTCCATAACATAATTCATAGCGCAGTGCTTGAGGAAGAGGCCGAGCCCCGAAAACGATGCTGGGCATGTTCAATCATGTAGATCTCCTCCCACATGTAACGTCTGTAACAACAGATCATCATGTGATATGGGACGCATGGGACCCCCTGGAGGGCTGAAGGGGAAGAGGAGACGGCTGTGGTCAGGAGTGGGAATCGGTAAGTTAATAAGTGCCCGTTACCTGTTGGAGTAACTACAGCAGATAAAGGACTATTTAAAAAAAGCAAAAAAAAAAGCAGTAGGGGCCCACTGGGTACAGCGGCAGTTCCACCAGTGATCCTTCTTGAATCACCCTGTAGTTGAAGACTCTGGCTATATCTGACAACTAAAACCTTTATATAGGTAGAGAGGAGACAACTAGTCTGAACCCATCCAAGGCCATTAAAACAGTTTTTTCCTTTTTAGGATGTATAACTTTTAACCCCTTAAATAACCCTTTCTTTGCCTCAAAACTTCCTTAGAGTTTGTAATCCAGGATTGGAAAATATTTAACTGAGTTGATAATAAAACAAATAAGGAAGTGCTTATATCCACAGAAAAGCAGATCTTATTTGTTCCTCTTTGGCACCTTAAAACATTCAGCTCTCTGATTTGCTATATGAATAAAGTGGCGGAGACTTAACAAGGAAATTGAAATAAAGAATCATATTATTGTCACACAAAGACATGGTTTTCGACACAAACTCAAAAATGGAATTAAAGACCAAACTCAAATCAAAAAGGGTACCAAGTCTTTAATATACCTTGCATTTTTTACTTTTTTTGCATGACTTAGACAATCCCAACATTTGCATTTTTCTCATTTTTAGAATTAAGATTTTTAACATAAAAAATATTTGTTTTCTTTTCAAAAAATACAGTGGGTTCTTTCTCTTTAAAAGTTCATCTTTCTTTTTGTAAAAAGCTTTCCCGGCGTTGCATTCTTATAAAAAGCATGTGACACCGTGTCATGAAAAGTGCCCTTAAAAGCTAAGCTGTGGAGGGGAAATCTCCTCAGTGCAGGAGAGGACTTTGCTATGAAAAAGCAATGCTGGACACTCCATTACTGAACTTATTAAGAGCGTATAAGAAGGTAGTGACCAGAAAGAAGGTTTCTGCAAGGAGCAAGGTTAAGCGTTTCTTCAAGTGTGGTACTAGCCAGCAGGTCACATTGATTTTGGACAAAGTTAAAAGCTGAATTCATAGCAACATTATTTCCTTACATAACCCTTGGATCTTCCCCTAATCCACTACTCTGAGATGGTAGAAAACCACTGAACAGGTAACGAAAGCAACAAAAAGTAGTCTAGAAAATAGAAAGTGTCATACAAAGTCATGTGGATCGATTATTAAAAACTGGTCTTTGTAGGTCCTTTGGGAAAACTGTAGTGTCCAAATTAGGTTTTGAAGTAAAACAAATGAATATAAATTGGTTTTCCCTTTTGGTTCATCACAGCCTTTTCCTTTTTATTCTAGCTTGACTTTCACTGTGTTTACACTTTTTGGCACAGTTTTTGCCATAGCAATTGACTCAAACCAAACATGTCTGTCAATCCAAAAATTGGCCTGCTAATTCTGAGGCTGAAATACAGTAAAACCGGCTGGACAACCGTCAACTCCTGAAGGATGTCTAGGAAAAGGGGTCCATGAAAACTGTGGACATCCTTAAGTGTTCGCTTTTAGGGAGGTCGGCTAACGTGTACATTCTGACTTTGTCAGGTTTGTACAAAACCGGAATCTGTGATTTCAGACAGTGCACATTCGATGCTGGTCCATTTTAACTTTGTTATTGGATTATTGGCTTCACTTCCTCAGATCCAGAACACACACCTGGAATGAAAAATCAGATGCATGTGGTCAGAGTGTTTTCATTAATAAAACATAATATAATATTGCAATTTTTAGGGTCTGCGTGTGTGCAGATATTTAAAGATATCCTGTCAGGTGATTTTTCCTTTCATATCTGAGGGAAGTATATGATCTCCATTATACAGATATCTATATACGAGTAGGTGCGCAGAGTATCATTGTGAAGTTTTGCATTTGTACTGGAGGGTGTTATTCATTTAGTCTTAGGGCACTGCCCTTCTATTTTCTTATAAGCTACACTTTTGGTCTTCAGGATTTGTGTCATTTATTGTATCATTACCTTGTTGGTGGCTGAGTAGCCTTCCATACATCTTGCCCTATTACATGTAGTGATTATTACTGGACATCTGGTTATTTACATGTCATAATTGGTGACCATATAGTATAGGATACACCAGGGCCGTTTTAATGCATTGTGGGGCCCTGTGCAAACTTTTTGAAAGTGCCCCCCCTCATAACTTAATTTCCCCTGCTCCCCTCAACCACCAATGTTACATTAAAAAAAAAAGAAAAAAAAAAGAATATTCACCGAAACACGTTCCCAAAGACCTGGAGGCTCTGACTGTAATGTCTGCGGCTCGGTGCTCATTGCACTTCCGTGCCACAGACATTATTAGAAGAAGGCTGAATAATGGAGCTCAGAGCTGATAGCTCCATTCTCCACTATTGTATTCAACCTCCTAAGGACACAGATAAGAGTTGAAATTACTGCCTGCCGTCTGGAACAACAGGACAACACCTGAATTGTGGGACTGTCCTGCTCGATCCGGGGTGGCTGAGGGGGCCCCAGCAACCATAGGGCCCGATGCAGCTGCACCATTGCACCTATGGTTAAAGCGGCCCTGGCATACACCCACCTGCTGTATATTTTTTAAGTGTGTTTTTGCACCAATGTTTTCCATTGACTTTTGGGTCAAGCACTCATGTACAGTATTTCATAAGTGTTGGTTTTTGTGCTCTTTGAAGACCTGAGTTAGCAACCCATTTTGTCACTGATTCTATTCTCTCTCACTAATGTGGCAATACTGGTGGGGTGATGAAGACTGAATAAAAGTCGGCATACTGCAAGGGATACTGTATGGATATGTTCCTATAACTTTTTTTTTTTTTTTTTTTTTTAAAGATGGAAAAAATATTTGATGTTAAAGGGGATTTGTGGACACTCCTTATTTGTCATTACCAAACATTAGTAGCATAGAAACTTAGGAGCATGTCAACCAAAACTTGAGCCATCAGTATCTGTACCAAATGTAAAATATGCTTGAAAAGCCTGATTAGATATACGAGCCATTAATATTATGTTTTCTCAGACAGACGCATAAGCTATCATAGGCTAAGAAGCTATGTAATGATGTTAAGTGTGTCATGTTTTGTCATTTTTGTTTCCGCACCTCAGTTTATTATACTCTGAGATCTGAACAGATCCCAAAGTATAACAATTGCTCATGAAAATTCAAGTCAAATCTGGTTTGATCCACACCAGTTCGATCATTTCTAGTGTTGACCTTGGATACTACTAGTATGTATTTCCGAATTAAATCTGGTACCCATGACCACTACTGGTTTCTTTTTTAAAGTATTGTCTGCCTGTATTTATAAAGCAGGTCCCATGTGTTTTATTATTCTGTGCATTCAATGGACTGTGTCCATTGAATAAAGGTATAAATCTATTATTCAGTAATTCATACTCACTGATCCATCAGATGCACTTGCGCCTACTTTGTCACCTCTGGCGTTCCAACAAACTTCAAATATTCCTCCTGTCCCCCTGTAGCTGTGCACTAGTGAGCCGCTCTGTGAATAAACAAAGAGGAATTATATTTATACAGTTTTATGTATTAATGGTGACAAATAGGGAAGGTGTACTATAATGATTTTCATACTTGACTTCTGACTTACTGTATATGCATTTTATCTGCAAAATAAAGACTGCTGAACAGTATATGAAGAAACTCTGCACAATCCTGCATTATACAGTATCAGAGAACTGCTGTTTTCTGCTATATTATATCACTTTATTTTACTGAAAGTTACTACATACCTTCAAATAAACCAATATGGAACTCAAATGTACCAATATACTTAAAGAAATATCCCCCCAATATTTCCCCCTCTTCTAAAAGTGGGTTTGAATTTTGTAATGGATATAAAAAACATACAAAGCGTGATTCTGTAGATTTCAGTCCCCTACCAGTGTGCTGTTACCCCACATTACCTCTTCTCTGAATTACTAATTTGCGCAGCACAGTTTATTTCAGTGTTCTGGAAGTCACAGTTCCAATGCATTCCTAAGGGCGTCTGATTGAGATTCTCATAGAAATGCATTGAGAGTAATGACTTCCCATTTATCAAAAGACACTGGGGAATTTACTAAGGCTGGTTTTTCCTACACCATTCTATCTGGTATGAGGCGTTCTTGAATTATTAAATGGCTTCACTCTCTTAATAAATCAGGCTCATGCCCATGTGCCAGAATGGACATCTACGCATGTAAGGAGCCGGTATAGATTTTATGTATAACTTATAACTTTTCTGATGTATTATAAATATGTTGGGTTGAGGCGTCCCCTCTATGGCCTGTCCTGCTGTCTGCCCACTTTCACAAAAAGTGAGTGGGGTGCAGAACGAGAGATTTGGCACATTTATGGTGCATTAAAAGGCAAAGCGCCAGAGACTGGTCACAATTACACCCACCTACAAAACGAAACTGGTATAGATGGGTTGTTAAATGCCCTCCATATGAAAGCACTTAGGGCAACAGCAGGTAAGCCAATATCTACTTATGGGAAGGGGAATTATGGTAGCGCAGTAGGCAACATGGTAAATTAATTCTATGTTATAGTCCGTCAAAGGAAAATGACCGAACGTACCTGAGTATTCCATATATGTACACATTTGTCAAATGAGCCGCTTGCCAGATACTTTCCATCAGGACTAAAGGCTACACTATAGACTGGTTCTTGATGTTTGGTTAATGTGTGGATGCAAACGCCTCTCTCAACATCCCAAAGTCGGACTGTTGAATCAAATGACGCACTATAAGAAATGAGATAACAAAGTTTTGCTGAATAATAATTTATAATCAAATAAAAATGTTAATAATAAATAAATCCTATCTGGTTACATCTTAAACTGTATAATATATATTCTGTACTATCTATAAACACAACCCACATAATATATTATATGAAAAATACATCCGTTACATCTATTGCTCATTCTTTACGTAGCATCAATATATTTTGCATCACAATACATATGGCCAAATAGTAACATGGGAAAAAAGCAATTGTCCTTAAAGGGGTTTTCTGTGCAAAAACCATTTTCCAAAAAAAAGGTCAGTTAGTGCTATTAATAGGTTAGTGAGTGCACCCAAATACTTTTAGCAGTGTTTTGGGTGATTTCTGGGTTTCTCTGGGAGCTCCTGCCATCTTCTGCATTTGTTTACATGTGTAGCTTCCTGTTCTGTTTTTCTACAACTACCATGATGCATTGTTCTTCACTCACAGCTGACTCACACTACCTCCCTCTCTCACACCCCCTCTATGGATCTTCTAGGCATGGGAGATCACTTCCTTCTTTGGGGCCAGCTCCTCCTCTTATTGACGGCCACCCACGTCTGCGCTACAGAGCCAGAGAGGAGGAACCGGCCCCCCGAAGGAAGGGATATGCCATGCCCAGAAGATCCGGACAGGAATACAGGTAAGTATGATGGGGTGTGGGGGGGGGGGTTAGTATAGGTAACGTACCATTTCCAGAAATGGGGAAACGGAATGTCACTGGAAAATCTGAACATGTGCCTGGGGCGGTCACATGACCACCCCAGCGATCTGGGTAAATATTAATTTTTTGTAAATTAAGTAAGTTAGAAGGTAGGTGGGGGGAGCGTGTTAAGCTTAGGGTAGAAATATCATTTATCATATAAGTCACACCTTTTATGGAGCCTCAGCATAATCCTGCTGAAAAAGGATTTTTCCTGCTGAAAAATGCCATGAGAGGCAACACTTGTGACTGCAAGATGTCCTCCGCATATCACTGAGGTATTAGTGTTCGTCGTATCACTATTAGGAGTAACTGACTGCCGAATGTGATGGATCACCAGATCATGACACCAGCAGTTTGGGCAGTGTGTCACTCCACAACAAAGGTAGGATTGAAGAGCTCACCATAAGGTCACCATACTTGAATCCGATTGTCATCAGATCCCAAACAGAACCTGGATTTGTGTAAAGAATGCAACAGTCTAGGTTTCTCATTCATGACACCACTGCAAAAGAAGGTAACGGTGGCTGGCTGTAAGTGGGAGGAAATGTAATGGGCATTGTGAAACCAAATTTTCATCTGCTAAGTGACTGGAAATGGTCCAGGCAGAGACAGGGGTATGTAATAATGATGCCCTCTGTGCCTGGATGGTGGACAAGGAAACTGTAGGAGCTGCTTTTGTTTGTCAGCGGACCAAGTAATCCTTGCTGGGCCATCTGTTTGCCTGACCTCACATAATCACTGCTTCCAATGCCCCCGATAGTGCAACCGAATGGGGGAGGAAAGATTGCAGCAGGGCTCTTTAACCCCTCATTCAGTTTGAGTGCTGATGAACATGTTTCTCATTGATTGGCATTTGGTAGCTGTTGATCTGGCTGTCTAATACATTCTTAGGTTCGGTTCACATCTGCGTTGGCTCTCTGTACGGGGATTCCATTCCCCTCTCCGCATGAAAAATTTGGAGAAAAATGGCTGCAAGCAGTTCTCTTCTCTCCGCATTTTTCGCCCTTTTCGGGTGGAAACCGAACGGAAACCATGCGGACCCCATTATAGTCTATGCGGGTTTCCTAAGGTAACCGCTTTTTTATGCGAAATAGGTTTCCGTTCGGGGGGTCCCCAAGCGGACCCCCCCGAACAGGAACCCGTGCGCAGATGTGAACCAAGTCTAAGTCCTTAATAGTCAGTATTTTCCCACTAGATCCAGTATGGCTAATAGGGGGGCACCCACTGCCAAAGGGCCTGGTGCATGTACACTATTTGCCCTGTGGTTAAAGAGTCCCTGCATTATATAGCAATAGTTATTCTCACTTAGTGTGATTAAGACCTCAATACCATTTGATCACTTGGCACATACTTTCACTTCCAAGAGGAATATGTCTTACCTTGCTAACATTATGTTTGCGTTTGGGTTGCTGGTGCCAGGACCTGTCGGACTCCATTTGATTGTGTAAATTTCTTTATTGTGGGCCTGCAGATCATGTACACACACATCTTGCTTCATACTCCAGATCTGCAACAAATTCATAAACGATGTAGAAGTGTCATAAATTATTGACTGACATACCCTTTGGAGGCGTTTAAAAAAAAAAAAATAATATATATATATATATATATATATATATATATATATATATATATAAATAATGCCGCTTAAGAAAATAAGAAACTTTAAATAAACCTTTATTTAAGATTATTATTTTTTTATACAGCTTTTATGCAGAATTTTGTATCTCCATGTTTACAGACTACACATATACACATATACACCATATATACCCTAAGTGTAGTCTGAGTCTGCAGTCATATGCTATGTTACTTTGTCTGTCTCTTCTCCCTGTTAACTTACAGTCAAAAAGGGGCAAATGACTGTCGGATCAGACTACACAGGGTTTATTTATATTCTCTACATATGGAGACAAAAATCTCCATTAAGTCTCTTTTCTTTTTTGGAGTTATCAATATGCTAAGAATAGGCAAGTATGCATAAAAGCTGCAGATAATCATCAGTAAAAAAAAGTATTCAATACAAACTCTACTTTAATTGATATACATTGCCAAAAACTTTAATTTTAACATGACCAATACATTGTTCTGAAGCTGTCACCAGCGGTGTCTTTGTATTAAGAACACAGGCAAAGCAAGCTTGGCTGAACTAAATGTGCTTGTGTATGAAGAGGTTTAGAGACATAGCTGTCAGAGGAATGGCATTATACTGACAGCTATCATAGGTGTACAACCAGCTCTAGGGTCTATTTACTATAGAAGAACCAACTGTATGCCATCCAGCTTCCGTCTGCCCAGCCTGTCCCTTATACAGTACTATAAAATTAAATAGAAAACCTGAGCTATTTGGTAATAGGACACAGAAGCCGAGTGAATGATATTATTTAGAAACCAGAAAGTGAAATCACATGGAGATTGCCTGACACGTAAACCACATCCTATATTCAGAAATACACCAGAATCCCTGTAGATACTGCAGAATACCATGAAATATTTATTCCATACACAGTAATACTGGTGTTATTTAGGGCATGTAACATATTGTAAGCTCCAAAGCTATAATATATTGATAAAGCCCCAAGGATAAGTACAAACCTTTGACCTAGACCAACATATACTATATTATTACTATATTGCAAGTACTGTGTGTTATAGAAATGTGTTTCTTGGTGTTTCTAAGCCGCATGCCCCATATTCACGTCCTATATATTGTTAAAAGCACAACATGAGTGCCATCTTAGACTTAGGTTTCAGCCATGAGTCATAGTTTGCTTTGTTCCTATTATATGTATAAGTATTAAAACTGATAAGCGCATAAACTATTATGTCTATCATAGCTAGGTCTTAGTGTATCATCTAACATGATGCCCAAAAATGAAATTGGTGCGCCTTTCAGGATGGTATTGATAACTCTCCTTTACTATGTACAAATTTGATTAATTTTTATGTAAAACTTTCAACTCATCTTTGTCCATAAAGGGACTCCTCAAAACTGCAGATTGCTCTAGGTAGGTGAGGTGTAAAGCAGTAAAATCATGCCTAGAAAAATGGTTGTACTAGCTGTATAACTGTTAAAAAGGATTGTCAATCTGCCCTGCAAGTGTCCTCTGGGCGTTTTCTTAGTCTGTGGTGTCCAGGCCTCTCTGAACTAGGCACTTCCCAACCATCATCACTATGTGGAGTCATGTAGTAGTTTTCCTCCATTGTGGGGTTTTATTTGTTCTGCTTTACCACTGTAGACAGTAAATTTATTCATCTGTTTTATTTTGATCATAGATGTTGGAGACTATGGTTAGCTTAGAAAGTCCCCTGATGATTGGTGCATCACTGTACCAGGAAACGGGTAGGGACTAGGGACAACTAGGGTCAAATTAGGGTTTAGCTTGGTACTGCCCTTGTCAGGGCTGGAGTCACTATCTGGGTTTGAGGGTGAGCGTATTAGGGTGAGGAATAGGGACTGTTGTTCTTCCTCCTGTGATGCGCCCTCACTGTGTCTACTCCCGTCATCAGATATTGGTAAGATCGTTTCATCTTTTTGTGACTGCCACATTACAGACCTCTTTATCTTGGTGATTCTATGATGGTTTATTTACATTTAGGGGCCCTTGTATATTTTAACATAATGTTAAGTTTTATTTTTGTTTGCATCAGTGCTCTGTCCTTGGCCTAAAGGACCCCCGGAACAATAATGCATGTAAGATAAACTATTTGCATGCCAGAATAAGATAACATGCGGCCATTTCACCAATTACAAAGATCTGTGACTTTGTGTCTATTTATGCAATTAGGTAAGTAGCCATCGAAGAAATGGAATCACACATATACAGTGGGGAAAAAAGTATTTAGTCAGCCACCAATTGTGCAAGTTCTCCCACTTAAAAAGATGAGAGAGGCCTGTAATTGTCATCATAGGTAGACCTCAACTATGAGAGACAAAATGAGAAAACAGGGGTTCCACACAAGATTTCACCCTGTGGGGTCAAAATGATCACAAGAACAGAGAGCAAAAATCCCAGAACCACACAGGGGGACCTAGTGAATGACCTGAAGAAAGCTGGGACTAAAGTAACAAAGGCTACCATCAGTAACACACTACGCTGCCAGGGACTCCGATCCTGCAGTGCCAGACGTGTCCCTCTGCTTAGGCCAGTACATATCCGGGCCCGTCTGAAGTTTGCTAGAGAGCATTTGGATGTTCCAGAAGAGTATTGGGAGAATGTCATATGGTCAGATGAAACCAAAATAGAACTGTTTGGTAGAAACACAACTCGTCGTGTTTGGAGGAGAGTGAATGCTGAGTTGCATCCAAAGAACACCATACCTACTGTGAAGCATGAGGGTGGCAACATCATGCTTTGGGGCTGTTTCTCTGCAAAGGGACCAGGACGATTTATCTGTGTACATGAAAGAATGAATGGGGCCATGTATCGTCAGATTTTGAGTGCAAACCTCCTTCCATCAGCAAGGGCATTGAAGATGAAACGTGGCTGTGTCTTCCAGCATGACAATGATCCCAAGCACACCACCAGGGCAACGAAGGAGTGGCTTCGTAAGAAGCATTTCAAGGTCCTGGAGTGGCCTAGCCAGTCTCCAGATCTCAACCCCATAGAAAACCTTTGGAGGGAGTTGAAAGTCCGTGTTGCCCAGCGACAGCCCCAAAACATCACTGCTCTAGAGGAGTTCTGCATGGAGGAATGGGCCAACATACCAGCAACAGTGTGTGCCAACCTTGTGAAGACTTACAGAAAACGTTTGACCTCTGTCATTGCCAACAAAGGATATAAAACAAAGTATTGAGATGAACTTTTGTTAATTACCAAATACTTATTTTCCACCATAATTTGCAAATAAATTCTTTAAAAATCAGACAATGTGATTTTCTAGATATGTTTTCTCATTTTGTCTCTCATACTTGAGGTCTACCTATGATGACAATTACAGGCCGGCCTCATCTTTTTAAGTGGGAGAACTTGCACAATTGGTGGCTGACTAAATACTTTTTTTTTCCCCAATGTATAACCCTTATTAAATACCAGGAAAATGTAACAGTGTCATATACAACACTTATTAATAGAAACTGTAAACCATGGTAAAATCATATAAAAGGCACAGTACACTAAGTGAACCAATAAATAACACCCACTGAATAACTATCTAATATAATATACTATAGCTAGCAGATGATCTACACTGTTTTATAGGTATTATGCGGTACCATAATAATGTCTTTGGTGGATGATTCATCATATTCTGATATTTACCTTTAATGTCATATCATCTGAGCAGGAGGCCAGAAGCATCCCTGATGGGTCCCATTTAATTGCATTTACTTCATTCTGAGAGACAAGACAAGGTGACATTATTAGACAGTGCGATTACACCAAGCATCCAGTGGAGGGCAGTCATGTATCACTTTACACTACAGGGTGCAATCATATAAAACATCTTCCTCCTTAGTGTTAGCATATGTTCAAGAAGGATTCTACACAAACCTGTTTCTGGGCAGCACCTTGTCAGTACATTTTCAAGGTTAATGTAAAAGCTGAAGTTGTTAACTTCAGGAAATTACAAAATATCTTTCAGCCAAGAGTGTTAAACACATCCTTGAAGAAGATTAAGGTGTTGGGTTTTATTTTGTGAAACAGTGGATTAAGCACTGGGGAGTATTTTGGCATGGCATGAATGAAGGATGAGAGCAGTAAAAAAAAATCTAAGATAATACTATTAACAAAACAAGCCCACGCTGATAGATTTTGAAAGGCACATTTACACACTGTGATTTTTTTAAAGAGTTTTTCAGACTAAATATATTGATGACCTATCCTAAAGATAGGTCAGTAATATCCGGTCTGTGGGGGTCTGACACCTGCCACCCCCATGGAGTAGCTGTTCTCAGCAGCTGATGCACAGAGAATTGAGCAGGTAACAGACAGCTCTCTATGATGGGTGTTGAACCCCCACTAATCTGGTAATGATGAGCTATGCATAGGTTAGATCATCAATATTTTACTCTGAAAAAAAACCCTTTAAGGCGAAGGCCCCAAGTAGCGGGCCGCAGTAAAAAAAAAGCACTACTGGAAAAACCACGGTGGCAACGCAAATGATTTGAGAAATTGCAGTGTGTCTGCAAAGGACGCGTTTTTTCCCGTCACGGCCAAATCGTGGAGTTTACGACACATGAGGCCTAAACCTTCCAGCCTTTAAAGTTTCTATCAGTCCTCATAGCTAGCAGGGAAAATGTCCTCTGTGAGTGAGTAGTGTTAATGTTGTCTAGTGGCAGATTCACTACGCAGCTCCATTTAATCGTTCCGTCAACAACAATGATTTATATGCCAATATAATCAATAAAGTACAAGTAAATCTATCCTTAAAATCATCATGTAATTTTTTTCAAATATTGAACTCTTTTAAATTTCTTTTTTTGTTCATTCACTTAATTCTATTAATTGATAAAAAATAAACTATTAACACTTCTATTTTTGAAAACATTGTTACTTTGTTTTTTCCTAAACCTGCCTAAAACATTTGCTCTCTACTGTATACCTAATCAGGATTAGTAGCTGTGGTAGTAGAAACATAGCTATAAGGAGTGGAGAGGAAACAGTCATACCCGGGGCCTGAGGGAGGCCCCAGTGCTACATAAGAAGGTGCCAGTATTATAAATGTCACATGACAGATGGGCTTATGTTATACATTTTGCATAGGGTTTAGAAGATTCAACTTTCTCCATTGACCCCCAGAATGCACAGCGTGATCTTCTGAATATGTGTATTATATTATAGAATTTCTAGGAATTACTATTCATACAATTGCCTGATATGTTCATCTAAGTGGTTCCAAAACCATTAACCCCACAGTGACACACTATGCAACAAATGCTTATTATTTACCATGGACATTTTTTACTTGCTTATTAGCTTTTGCTTAGCCTTGTATTTCACAGCAGATCATCTTATCTGCATCCTTGAAAGGCACCTTTAACAATGGTTCTTTTATATGTAAAGGATTCCCGATGTCTTGAGGGAAGGCATTGAATTTCTAATACATAATAATATATGAGATTGCTTTTCTAGGACAGCCTTCACTTAAATGCAATTTGGTCAGTCCATTAGCTATTTGTCCTATAGCTCTGGATTCAATAATCTCCCTAAAATGATATTATATGGATGATGAAATGCTTACTGTGTGTCCTTGAAAGGTTTTGACTGGACGATCACAACCAAGTCTGCAAACATGAATACACATGTCTGTGCTACAAGAGGCAAAGGTGGTATTGTTCTGCCAGTCCACATCCAGAGCAGGAGCTATGGAGAAACATAATACCGAATGTCAATGTCATCATCTTATATACCTTTTATATCGGGAACTATGGACATGTACATGGATTAAATTGCCATTTTCTTATAAGAGAGTTTATTATTCCCATGTAATTTAGAAGAGATGTGATCTGTGATAGTTTATGTAATAGCTGGCTAAGTTCCTCTTCATTCTGAATCTGAAGGCATAAATATGGTCTTCCCACTGTTTGGCACAGAAATGGAAAAGAGTTTTCTGGAGCCAAGTATGTCCCCACACAAAATTACTTCCTGTACTGTTCCAGATGGGAAATGCCAATAAATCGAGTGAGTCTTGTTAGTGTAGGCTTACCTTTGGCAAACCCATTTTTATATATATACACATATATATACAGTACAGACCAAAAGTTTGGACACACCTTCTCATTCCAAGAGTTTTCTGTATTTTCATGACTATAAAAATTGTAGATTCACACTGAAGGCATCAAAACTATGAATTAACACATGTGGAATTATATACTTAACAAAAAAGTGTGAAACAACTGAAAATATGTCTTATATTCTAGGTTCTTCAAAGTAGCCACCTTTTGCTTTGATTACTGCTTTGCACACTCTTGGCATTCTCTTGATTCTCGTGTCCAAACTTTTGGTCTGTACTGTATATATATATATATATATATATATATAAAAGAAATTTACAGTTATCCCTTATTATACACTAATTTGTCACAATTACTCATTAATTGTCCCAGAATCGGGCATTGGTGACCCAATATTCACACGACAGTGAATATTGACTGTGTGATGGCCGTTTTTTTAATGGCTGTCACATGTCCGCATTAATTTCACTGTCTGTGAATGGGGACTATTCACATGACTGATATTTTGACAGTCTGTTGTAATGGACCATCAAAATATAGGTCATGCTCTATTACCTGCAGCCCCCTGAGGAAGCAAGGGAGAAACACGCGTAGCGGCTGGAGGTGGAGGTTGAAGTGAGCCGTGGTATATATTATTTATACATTTTTGACTGCTCATGTTTTACCTAAATTTCTCTCTTTGGATGTGATGTTTATCTTGCACTGTATAGCGGTGTACTAGCTCATGGGGGATTACCATTTACCATTAATCTTCTCTTGTAGATTCAATTATACTGTGGGTATACACCCCTTATGGGATGCATGGGACTATTATATCCATAAACATGTATCTTATATACCCTATGATATTTTGACTTAATGGGACCCCTGATGTATCCACTATTTCATTGTTATATATACATGAATTACATGATGAATTGAGCATTCTGTTATATGGAATTGATATTTACAGTGCCTTGCGAAAGTATTCGGTCCCCTTGAACTTTTCAATCTTTTGCCTCATTTCAGGCTTCAAACATAAGGATATAAAATTTAAATTTTTTGGGGAAGAATCAACAACAAGTGGGACACAATCGTGAAGTGGAACGAAATTTATTGGATATTTTAAACTTTTGTAAAAAATAAAAAACTGAAACTTGGGCGTACCAAATTATTCAGCCCCCTTAAGTTAGTACTTTGTATCGCCACCTTTTGCTGCGATTACAGCTGCAAGTCGCTTGGGGTATGTCTCTATCAGTTTTGCACATCAAGAGACTGAAATTCTTGCCCATTCTTCCTTGGAAAACAGCTGGAGCTCAGTGAGGTTGGATGGAGAGCGTTTGTGAACAGCAGTTTTCAGCTCTTTCCACAGATTCTCGATTGTATTCAGGTCTGGACTTTGACTTGGCCATTCTAACACCTGGATACGTTTATTTGTGAACTATTCCATTGTAGATTTTGCTTTATGTTTGGGATCATTGTCTTGTTGGAAGATAAATCTCCGTCCCAGTCTCAGGTCTTTTGCAGACTCCAACAGGTTTTCTTCCAGAATGGTCCTGTATTTGGCTCCATCCATCTTCCCACCAATTTTAACCATCTTCCCTGTCCCTGCTGAAGAAAAGCAGGCCCAAACCATGATGCTGTCACCACCATGTTTGACAGTGGGGATGGTGTGTTCAGGGTGATGAGCTGTGTTGCTTTTACGCCAAACATATCGTTTTGCATTGTGGCCAAAAAGTTCGATTTTGGTTTCATCTGACCAGAGCACCTTCTTCCACATGTTTGGTGTGTCTCCCAGGTGGCTTGTGGCAAACTTTAAACGAGACTTTTTATGGATATCTTTGAGAAATGGCTTTCTTCTTGCCACTCTTCCATAAAGGCCAGATTTGTGCAGTGTACGACTGATTGTTGTCCTATGGACAGACTCTCCCACCTCAGCTGTAGATCTCTGCAGTTCATCCAGAGTGATCATGGGCCTCTTGGCTGCATCTCTGATCAGTCTTCTCCTTCTTTGAGATGAAAGTTTAGAGGGACGGCCGGGTCTTAGATTTGCAGTGGTCTGATACTCCTTCCATTTCAATATGATCGCTTGCACAGTGCTCCTTGGGATGTTTAAAGTTTGGGAAATTTTTTGTATCCAAATCCAGCTTTAAACTTCTCCACAACAATATCACGGACCTGCCTGGTGTGTTCCTTGGTCTTCATGATGCTCTCTGCACTTTAAACAGAACCCTGAGACTATCACAGAGCAGGTGCATTTATACGGAGACTTGATTACACACAGGTGGATTATATTTATCATCATCAGTCATTTAGGACAACATTGGATCATTCAGAGATCCTCACTGAACTTCTGGAGTGAGTTTGCTGCACTGAAAGTAAGGGGGCCGAATAATATTGCACGCCCCACTTTTCAGTTTTTTTATTTTTTACAAAAGTTTAAAATAACCAATAAATTTCGTTCCACTTCACAATTGTGTCCCACTTGTTGTTGATTCTTCTCCAAAAAATTAAAATTTTATATCCTTATGTTTGAAGCCTGAAATGTGGCAGAAGGTTGAAAAGTTCAAGGGGGCCGAATACTTTCGCAAGGCACTGTACAGTATTTATGTATTTATTCTACATTATATATTTATTATATATTAATTCACCTCGGTACTTGCTGCTACTTCCTCCCTTTATGTCATTCTATTGCCGCTTTGTTTTTTAATTGTTTTTAATCATGTTTAGGCTAAACTAATAAATTTGTAATTATTGGTTAACGTGGTAGTGATTAATTTATGTGTACGATGCATTGGTTATCTAACATGTTCTATTATTGTCCATTTTCACAGATTCCTCCATACACTGCGATTTATAAGGGATCCGTGAAAATGGGCGCCCCTCTGGTGCAAAACGGCTGTGAAAAATTGATGTTTTTTCACGGCAGTTTTCACCCTTGGTCGTCTGAATGTAGGCTAAGAAAATATTGTTTCAGAAATGGAGATCTATATTTGCAATTTTTCCTTAAAGAGGACCTTTCACCACCTCCACCAACTCCAACTCTTTGCATCCTTTAACAGGTGCTGCTCCACCAATTCTGGCACAATTGGAATTTTCTGTCTAGCCCTCACTGTTCCTGAGCTATCGGTGCTCTTAGTTTCAGTGCCTGATAGGCTAATTAGGCTCTCTACTGTCAGATGGGTGGTCCTGGGCTGAAGCAGACATTCTGGGTACCACCCACTTGACAGTAGAGAATATAATTGTGCTGAAAATAACAGAAATCACTGCTTGGGAATGGTGGGGGCTAGAGAAAAAAAATCCAAATGAGCCGCAAGCAGTGGAGCAGCGCCTACTGAAGAAGGCAAAGAGTTGGAGTTGTTGGAGGTGATGTAAGGTACTTTTGAATTTTCCTTGTTACCTATCCACTGAAAATGATCTTTCTGTTATTACATTATTTTATCCCTTATATACCTTTTCTTTTATACCATATGGACACTGCCATACTATGGATTCATTTTGTACACATCCATAGCATACACCATGCCCATACTTTATTCACCTAAGCGTTTTTTAACTGTTGATGGAGTTTGTTTTTATACACTCAAAAACTTAAAAGCAAAAGCATTTTTATTTTGGGGCGGGCAACTTTTTAGTAGATTTTTAGTGCGTTGTTTTGAAATTAGAAAACTGCATTTACTATATAGTAGTGTATACGCTATGTAAGCTTCACAGGGTTGAAGTCACCGAATAAGCTCTTAGAACGCTGCCTACATTATATATGAAAAGAGCCAAGTCAAGAAATCCATATGAAAACATGTCCTTTAAGGTCTAAATATTGTATGAAAACCTATGATGAAAAGTACGTCCTGACCTGATTGGAACGTACCTAGCAATGAACTGAGACTGCTGGCATGACTTTCATAGTCTATGACTTAAGAAAAGAAAAATATTCCCATTGATAAGATATATAAGTATTTTACCTGAATGAAAAGGAAACTGTTGTTTTGCCTCTCCCGTGTGAGCATCCCAGATTATTGTGGTCTACAAAGAAAAATACAGAAGCAATATTAATAGTCAGAAGAAAGAATTCCCATCTTAAATATTCTCACTGTGAAACAATGTTATCCCGATAATTGCTTTTTCATCTGGAATATTTATGAGCTTTTGGTGAAACTGGCAAGAAATATTTCTTTACAGGTTACTCATTCCACAGGCATTTCAGTAGATCAATTGTCTTAATCCCTTCAGAGTTTAACTATTTATACCAGTGTATAGCAGCAAGCATGAGTGAGCCTAGTTATTGTGTACAGTAACAGACAAGATTGACGGCTAGATGGCCACTGGCACTACTCTGGAAAATAGATCTTATCATAAAAACTTTAACATGGCCCATAAATGGAGTAAGCAGTGGTGTGTCTTGGCTCTGTTGTAAAAATCTATGTCAAGAGGCCCCAATAATCAAGCAAGTTTGCAAAAAGTCTTCAAAAAACTTTTCTATCATTTTCTTTCTGCCACCGCTATGCAACTTATGTGTCTCACTAGTAACAGAGTAAGAGCAATAACTTTTCCTGATCTTGCATCCATACACCCCTTTGTCTTCCCCCTTAGTTTTCTAACTTACATTAGGTAGCGTAGGTTATAAGCATATGACAGCTGGGTCAGACTACACAGAGTTTATTGCCTGCTGCGATGCCTCCGGTCTGTGCCGTTCACTACATTGGCTGCCTATTCAATACAGAATACAATATAAACTTATCACCCTCATTCACAAGGCTCTCCATAATGCTGCACCTCCCTACATTTCCTCCCTCATCTCTGTCTATCGCCCAACCCGTACTCTCCGTTCACTCAATGACCTAAGACTAACATCCTCTATTATCAGAACCTCCCACGCTCGACTTCTCCCGAGTTGCACCACTTCTCTGGAATGCTCTATCCCAGACTATCAGATTAACCCCCAATTTCCACAGCTTCAAACGTAAACTAAAGACACATCTTTTCAGACAGGCCTATCACAACTCCTAATGTAAACCCTTCTGTAGTTAGAATCCCTAAAACATACCCTCCTCACGGTCCCACATTACCTCACAGGATGTGATGCTGTATTAGACTAACTTTATATGTCCAGGCACCATCTGCACGTTAAAGAATACGACTGATGACGGCTCATACAGCTTTATATATGTGTAATGACAGTAACCTCTATTACAGAATTGTCTGACCATTGTACAAACAATGCTACGTCTGTTGCCGCCCCTGCTACCTCTTGTGTCACCCCCTCTACCTCATAGATTGTAAGCTCTTGCGAGCAGGGCCCTCAGTCCCAGTGTGTGAATTGACTATTTCTTTGTAATGTATCTTTTATATCAGTACTTGAACCATACAAATTGTACAGTGCTGCGGAATATGTTGGCGCTATATAAATAAAATTTATTATTATTATTACTGCAAATTTGTACAGAGGATCTAGACAAAAAGCGACTTGCAAAGTTTCTGCACTTATTGTTTTAGATGTATTAGAACAATAAAATGTTGTAAAGGTGTTTATGTCTTCAGGATAGTCTATCAGTATTTAAGGGGAGTCTCTCCCATGAATATTCTATATCTGTCACCACCATGTTACAGAGCACATTACAGTGATAAACAACATATCTTTGTTAAATAGGTCACTTTTGTAGATTTGGAGAAAAAAAGCTTTGAACTGTTATGCAAATGAGGCAGTCAGTGCACTGGGGATGGGCCTTCAGTCCCTGGAAATCTGCTGTTGTTGCTCAAACCCTGACCATCTCCTGCCTGTGTCACCCTGTGTAGTGAGAGTTGCTCCTCCTACTGCTATGACATCACCCATCCTACTTGAGTGACAAGAGCAGTGCTCTAGGAGGTGAAGGCGTGCCCACAGTGCACCAACTATCTCATTTGCATGATACTTCAAATTATATTCTCTCTAAATCTACAAAAGTGACACACAAAACAATGGTATATGATTGTAATATGCTCTGTGTTGCAGTGGTAGAAATCAAATGTACTTGTGGGAGGTTAAGTCCTGTCAACCCATGTAATTCAAGCAGAGCCTCTGTTGCTGAGATAGTGCTGTTTTTCTCAATATGCAAATTAACTCTTTACTATTAACGTTATACTATATTAATCTATTATATATACTGTATGGTATTAGTTATAATACATACCTTATCAACTCCTGCACTCAGTATGTAATTCCCCTTTTTATTCCACTTCAATGCAAAAATGGGACCTTTATGTTGACCTAAAGTGCTTGCAAGATTACCTATAGAAAGAGGACAAACCTTTTATTTTGTGATAAATTACATATTTGTGATCACAAAAGAAAATTTCCCTCCAAGTTTAAAGTTAATTAACATTTAAAATGCATTGTACAGTGGAAAAACTTGTTGCAAAGGGCTCAGTGCGGGTTAAAAATGAAAAAAGTGGTATTTACCTCAGTGATTCCCTCTACTGCTTCTGTTTAGTTGCCATCTGGTCTCCCGCTGGTCTCTACTTTCTGGTCTTGTATTAACACACAAGAAATGCCAAGGAATGCCTGCAGAGCCAATCATTGGCCGCAGTGATGACTTACCTCCAGCAGGGATTGGCGAGAGGGCATTTCTTGTGTATATAGACGGTACCAGGAAGAAGATACTAGCAGGAACCCGTTAAGAGCTAGAACAGAGGTGTCAGGGAATCAGAGAGTATCAGTTCTTTTATTTTTTTAGCCAACTCATTGCCCATTGCCACCATTTTTTCCTGTTGGACAACCCCCTTTAAAAACAGAAATATTTTACTCGGAATGCATCGATTTATCTATAGGACAAGGGAGGCACATACAAAGTAGGAAGTTACTATCTGATAGGCTTCACTTCTTCTAATGGCTTATTGCTAAGCTATAATTGTAGCTTAGCGGTGTGGAAATGCCATACTTGCACTGTACTACATGGATTTACAGATGGCATGATATAGTACTTTGAGTGTGGACAATGATAGGATACAGTTTTGAAATGTAAAGTTATCACATAGCATTGCCAATACCAGTTCATAGTTTTATGTCTTTGTTTTACTACTTTTGCAAAATAAAACCAAAAAATTGGGGCCAATTTATTATGAGGGTATTTTTTATTCCACTTTTCTGACTTATTTTTTACTAGTGTATTTTTTGCAACATATTTATCAAAATGTCTAACACTGGTTCATAAATTTGTCACACTTCTCTACGGGCACAGGGCCGGAGTTCACTAAGGACTTTGGTGCATGCAAGTCAAGTTAGAAGTGGAGTGTGCTTGTGCAGGGAAGATTAATGGTACCATGATCTCTGGGCACAACCCCCCATTCATGCCAAAGATCTCTGTGATAGGATAATGTTTCATAGTGACAGGCCACAATGTATAATGTCACATAGCGGCCCCTCCACACAGTATAATGTCACATAGCGGCCCCTCCACACAGTATAATGTCACATAGCGGCCCCTCCACACAGTATAATGTCACATAGCGGTCCCTTCACACAGTATAATGTCCCATAGTGGCCCCTTCACACAGTATAGTGTACCATAGTGGCCCCTCCACACAGTATAGTGTCCCATAGTGGCCCCTCCACACAGTATAATGTCCCATAGTGGACCCTCCTCACAGTATAATGTCCCATAGTGGCCCCTCCACACAGTATAATGTCCCATAGTGGCCCCTCCACACAGTATAATGTCCCATAGTGGACCCTCCACACAGTATAATGTTCCATAGTGGCCCCTCCACACAGTATAATGTCCCATAGTGGCCCCTCCACACAGTATAGTGTCCCATATTGGCCCCTCCACACAGTATAGTGTCCCATTGTGGCCCCTCCACACAGTATAGTGTCCCATAGTGGCCCCTCCACACAGTATAGTGTCCCATAGTGGCCCCTCCACACAGTATAATGTTCCATAGTGGCCCGCCACACAGTATAGTGTCCCATAGTGGCCCCTCCACACAGTATAATGTCACATAGCGGCCCCTCCACACAGTATAATGTCACATAGTGGCCCCTCCTCACAGTATAATGTCCTATAGTGGCCCTTTCACAAGGTATAATGTCCTACAGTGGCCCCTGCACACAGTAAAATGTCCCAATTCCAGTTCAGATCTGTTCAGTCCAAACGAAACTCCTAGGTGAACCTTGCAAATAGTAACATGATGAATTTCTCTAAGTTCGCCTAACACTTACCTTCAGTGGACTTCTGTATCCCGCCACAGCAATCAACTGTATCTGCAGATACCAATACAGTTGATTACGAGTTTGGATTGTGGCAAATGGAGGCAAATGTGCATTTGCTTGCTGCTGGGTCCCCTTGCAACCCCAGGCAACAACATATTTCACCCTTATTATAATCCCCCCGGAATAAGGTGTACAATTAAACCATGCCTGCATAACAAGTCACTAAGTCACTTTTATAAAAAGGTGCACTAGGCAAAAGACAATAGAAAAAGGTAGCAGTCCACAATATAAATTAGGTGCAAACAAAATTAGCGCAAAACGGAAAAACGCACCAGAATTCTGACACAAACACAATAATATAGAAGAACACTTCTTCTCTGCATACTAACTCCATTAGTATATCAAATAGAAGATTTCCAGGGTAATAACATTATATATTAATAGTATTGGTTAACTGTAGCTTAGCAGTGCATTATGCTACAAGGAGTTACAGATGGCATGCTACAAATACAATGATAGAATGCAACTTTAATATGTAAAGATATCATATAGCATTGTAAATATATAGTATACAGTATATATCACAACTAATTAAAAAAGATAACAATTTTTATTGTAGACATAGGTGTAAATACCAGTTGCCTTGTTACCCCCCCCCCCCCCACTAAAATAAAAGGAGCCTAAGAGGTAATGGGCACGAGAAGGTGAGACTGTTACAACTGGAGTGTAAAGCACTGAGAGTCCAAGGAAGGTGGCACAAGACTTAAGGGCACATACTGGGGGGTTAACAGATAATTTGTCTTCTTGAATATCACTGATAGAAGTCTTGAAGAATGGGGTACCATGGTGACTTGAGGCCTTGACGTCTTATTTCACAAGTGCGTGACACTATTATTTACTGGCATTATTGGGTATCATGTGATGGTAACATTAAGATACTGCCTAGCAAGACTTTACATTTTATGTAATAAACATGAATGAACATGGAATAATAACTTACATGAGACCTCTTCTACATTATAATTTGTGAAGCACAGATTTTCTCGCCATTCATATTAATAGAACCATGTTTCCATTGTTCCTATTATTCATCTCAATAACAAACACAGCAGGACTCTTTAGAAATAGCAGAACTTGTTGAAATGAGCCAGCGGAGTGTTAATATGTTGTCATAAAAACCCATATTTTATTATAATGCATAATCTACACATAATATTTATTTATAACTAAAGTAGCTGATGTTTAACCCCTTACTAACCAGGAAAAGGCATCCCAGCATTTGCAGGCAGGATGCTATAGAACAGGATTAATTGAGCATAAGTACAGTATAATGTGTAATTTACTTATATATTTGGTCTTTGTATGCTTAGAAACAGTCATCTAGTCATGGGGGCGGTCCCATCAGTGATTGACAGATCACTATTGACAATCGTAGATGGAGGGTTGTCGATCACTGATAGGACGCCTCCATGACTAGACAGCTATTTATAAGCATAGAAAGAGCAAGATATGTGAATAAATAACAAGTTATAATGAATCTTTTCCTGCAACAATATATATTAATCTGCTCAGCTCCTGCTCCTCTATAACATGCTGCAGATTGTACTGTATTCTCATGGCGGCAGGTTCGCTTTGAAGATCAAATTTTTTCATTGTTGCCTTCCATGAACTATAAGTTATTGATTTTTTTCAACAAACTAGCAGTATGAGTGCTTGTTTTTGGTGGGAAAACTTGTACTTTTTATTCTCACATATAATGTATTGCATAACTCGGTGTAAAAGAAACAAATTTTGCCATTGTTTTGTAGGTTGCGTTTTTACAGTGTTGACCTTGTGGTTTAAATCTCAAGATAATTTTATTCTCTGTGTAAGTATCATTATGGTCATACCAAAGGCTGGGCCACGGCCGCACGTGGTGGAAATCACAGTGGCAAAAACCACAGCATTTTACAGTCACTGAAAAGTGTAAGGGATTCTATTGAATCCCATCCACACTGCAGAAAAATAAGCACAGCTGAAACACTGGGATTTCCAAAACCGGCGCGTTTTTGGAAATCACAGCATGTCAATTATATCTACGGAAACGCTGGCGATTTCCCTACAGGTATAATGGAATTGGACTTTCTATGAAAAGCGCTGTGGGAAAAAACCGTTCTGTGAAATATGGTCAGGCTCTTTACCCTGGTCTGACCCCAAATGTGTAAATGGAAGTCACTGCATCATGGCGAGTTATGATGCAGAAAGATCCAGAACAGCTGGATTGCTACAGTGCCAAACTAACAGCTTTATTCCAGTTCAGTACTGTAGTGATCTGGCTGATCAGAATGTCACATCGTCATAACTCATCATAATACATAGAGTTAAATTCACATGGAAGTGGGCAGTCTGGGAAATATGGCCAGCATGTAGACAATGCTTCATGGATAGAACAATGCTGTGTAAATAGCCTGGAACACTACATTAGTTTGAACTGATGTTCCTGGGAAAATTTTACCTCAATCTAGATACACAAAGATGTGCCAAATGTGCTTTTTTTGCCAGGGTCATAAGAAGTCATAACCACAATAGTAAATTTGACCCTATATGTTTATCTATTTTCCAAGTACAAAGCTTCAAGGTGGAACTGTTCATACATTGAAATAAATTTAAAAAAATATTTGCCGAAAGATATTAGCTCCCTCTAGTGGTGGCTGCAAGCAAGCAGAAACGAATTATAATTTCTCTGTGTATAAAAGGGATTTGAATCTCTAGATGGAGAAAATAAAACTCCAGATACAATAATGCTATATTATGAAATGAAATAGCACAGGAAGCGAAACATTCTGTCTAGTAAAACTACTGCCCCTGTTGTTTACCTAGAAATAAATGTGTATATTGCACCATTATACTGTAACAATAACTACCACTGCACTATGGCCTTTTCATATCTACTAGTAATTGATTTTTAGTGGAAAACTCTTATAGGATGCTAAAATAGTTTTAGAAAAATGTATTTACCATCCTGTGTCCAGATTCTCGCAAAGCCATCATAAGAACCTGTAGCTAAGAGTGTGCCGTCTGCCTGTGGGGAAACAAGAATAGAAAAAACTGTTTATTGTGACTAGTACCTGAGACCCTGCCCTGATCTGCCCTGAATGTGCCAATAGTTCATCAAATGCTATTATAGTGGCTAACATATCTGGGATTTAACCCTTTCATGGCCAAGATGTATGACTTATAGATGTAGCCAGTCACCTGGCATAAATGATAATAAATCTAGCATAACTTCCACGCCATGCCCCATTCCATGAAAGTGCGTGGGTGCAGCAAGAGTGAAAAAAGTTGCCAATTTTTGCCCAAAAACCTGATTTGCGCTAAAATTTGGGATTTTGTGCCAAACTGGTGTACAAGGCATAATAAATCTCCGCAATGAGTACTGTGTATACAGTTCGGGGAGTGGTCATGATGCTTCCTGGTGTGGTACATGTAATCGCAGTCCTAGAGCAGGAGGCGGTATGGCTGTATTTCCCAGTAATTGAGGCAAATATGTCAGCCCCAAGTTACAGGGAAAATCAGCAATAGAAAAAAACATGTTTAAATTCCTCCCAAATGTCTTTTATGTCTTTGGGGTCGGAATGTGTAAACTAAAATAAATAAATAAAGACAAAATATAATCTAAAAAAACTAAAACAATATTAAAAAAAAAAAAAAAAAAAGTCACCACTAGTCCACACACCCTAGCTTCTAGACATAGTCATGGCAACCCAGAACTATGTACCGACTATATAAAAATGACTGTAATAAAGAGGGTAACAATTAAGAAAGTATTTTAGTGGTTGTTCGTGCTATTAAAAAATGTTGAAAATATAAAACATAAAATTTTTTCCCAATTTTCAGTGTAATTAAATAAAAATAACATAGAATTAAAGTCATGTATATCCCCAAACAGATGCATACATTTTTTGAATAACTGAAAAAAAAATGTTTTCAACATCAAATCGACAAGTTTCAAAAAACCTGAAAGTGTTTCTGGTCATGAACTGAGGGAATGGCCTGGACTAGAAATGGTTAAAAGATTGCTGTAACTAAAATCTATACGGCTTAGATCTTGGATCACATTAAAGCCCAGATTCTTAGCTTTCAAAGTCCTTGCTGTTATATTCAGGGAGCCGCTCTTATTTGAAGATGGGGAGCAGGATGAAAAGCATTACCTCCTGGTTGTGTGTGTGAGTCAGGGAGGGGTGCGAGGGCGAAGCTGCTAGTGACAACAGAAAGAAAGATCACAGACTGTTACTCTATCTCTCCCCAGGGGTGATACTAAAACTTTTATCGGGTTACCACCCCTCATATCAGTCAGGGAATATTATTTACTATTAGGGGATGTTCACATCATGTTTTGGTCAGCACTAGTTTTACACATGAAATAAAATGATGCTAAGACTCTATTCAGATCACGTTTTTTACATGTGTTTTTTACATCTGTTTAAAGCATGTAAAAAAATGGATGCAAAAAAAGGACAAAAACGGATGCAAACTAATTTTCATCCTTTTACCTAGACATCAATGTTGAATAACAACGGCTCATTTTCCATCAGTTTTTTTTGTGGGACTCAAACGTTGGTAAGTCCTACAGAAATGGACCTGTTTTAATTTAAAGATGACCTTTCACATCCTCCTAGATGTGCGGTAATATATACCACTAGAAAACCAACAGTGCACTGATTTCAGCACACTGTCGGCTTTCCCAATATATGTCCCGGTGCTGGAGATATCGGTGCCGTTAATTTCGGTACTGTCATTTCCTCACAGTCAGAAGGGCTGGCCTTACCGCTCAGCGATGACATAGGGCTTTATTTTTTGGTCTGTTGGTTACACATAGAGCCTGGTGGATCCCATTGACAATAATGGGGACCGCCAGGTGTCCATCATCTTAAAACTCACATTTTTTGGGGAAAGATCAGAGGGAAAGGAGGAGAAGAAGTTAAAGAGTAAAAAGTGCTGGGTTGACATTACAAGGTGTAGTAAGGTGTCAAGAAAATATATAGGTGAATTGGTACAATACAATGTTTTTCTTTAATAATTCATGTATTATTTGTCTATGTAAAAAGCGCTCCTATAGCCTAGACCTCTTTCTTACAGTGAATTGGAACATTCTTGTTTATACAAACTCTCCTTATTACGTCCCACAGATTTTGGTGCACGACCTTGCAGAAGAGAGAATTGTCTCACACTATGATAACATATAAAGAGCAATGTTCTTATTAAACAACTACGGTAGCAGCAAAGATCTAGAAATTGCAAGGACTGGAAAAGAAACATATATATTAGAAAGCTAATAGAAAGCTGAATAACTTTTCATGATACTTTATTTACAATAAACTGGAAAACCCCCGTGAGGATCCGATAGTGATGAAGAAGTTTACAATGTGTGAAAAAATAACTTACATTCCAGTCCAAGGAGGTGACATCTTTGTTGCTTGGAACATCTTGCCCACCTTCTCGTATACAGTGCCGTAGAACTAGCTGCGTGGAGTTGCTACTGCTGTTTTCATTCAGATTCCATATTCTTGCTGTTGAGTCTCCTGATCTTTAAATGGTAAAGAATTATTGTTTTTATATTACTGTAGAAATGAAGGAAATTTTACCTTTATCTTGTCATCATATTTACGTGTGAGTTAACAGGTTGTCTCCATCTGGGC
This sequence comes from Leptodactylus fallax, assembly GCA_947044405.1. Lineage (NCBI taxonomy): Eukaryota > Metazoa > Chordata > Amphibia > Anura > Leptodactylidae > Leptodactylus > Leptodactylus fallax. The sequence goes on along the minus strand of CAMRHE010000177.1, from coordinate 3,705,849 downwards.
AAATTCCTGAGATGGGAATAACTGTCTGCAAGTCCTGACCACCAGGTTGGGAGTTATGGAAACAAGTGAGCAGCGCTGGTCCACACTGTTCCCATAACTCCCATAGAGATGAGTTACAGAAACAGCATAGCACAGCTGTAGCTCCCATTCACCTCTTTGGCATCTAGAAACACAGCATAGGGCAGCACTGCTGATCTGTTTCTGTAAATCTCACCCTGGTGGCAAGGACTTGCGGATAGTTATTCCCATCTCAGAAGAGATTTGCCAAAATATCCCTTTAAGGTAATTGACACATAAATAGGTAGATGCCATCTCCTTTTGATCTGTGCAAGTACAAATGTCAGAAGCCCTAAAAGCCTCAGAATAAAGTTACCACAGTGTAAGTACTACTGTATACTATGAAACTACAAGCAAGAAGGGTTATTGAGCCCAATGGAGGGACAATCTATTTACAGTACAACATCACTGTGCACCTATGGGCACATAAGGATACAGTTTAATTTGCAGCACATTTTACATACATTTGATAGTATATATAAGGAACTTTAAAAGGAGTGTATACTGTAAGGCCATTGCATCTAATGTGTGTGTTTAATATTTGTGCTGGAAAAGGTCAAACGGATAGATAAAAGGGATGCCATTGTCCCCCATAGGCATGTTGTAAATATAACCATTAACGTCAATTGAATGCTGGTCTATGGGTCAATTTAACGGTGATCCATGGGTAAATTTAACAAGGGAGCTTTCCTGAAACACTCATTAAACAGATACAGTAAACGCAATGTGAAAATAGCCCAAACAATAAACTTTGTGGGGCAGATATATGTAGGGCAGATGAGAATTTCGTCTTTAAAATGATACCAAGATCACCATGATCGTCCTTACACATCCTGAGCGATTAGCTGGTGAAAACAATGTTCGGCATTGAAATCCCAATGCCGATCTCAATTCCCGACATCGTTTTAACAGTGAATCGCTCTGAAACTGTAACGTCTATCATGGCGATCTTGGTATCATTTTAAAGATGAGAATCTCATCTTTAAAATGAATCCAGTTGCATCTTTGTGGCCCTAACAGATCCTTAGTAATGGGGCTCTAAAGTGTCCCCACCTCCTGCCTCAGGCATTATCTTAGAGCTAAGGAAGGAGGGGGAGGAGGAGCTGCAGACTGCAGAGACAATGATAAATCATCATTGTCTGTGCATAAGCTAGAGATGACCCCAGGGGGGGTAGCAGGGACTTCTGTCCATGTTATCCCCTCTCCTATCAATCAGAGAGCATACTGTACTTTTGCTCTCTGATTGTCACATACAGGAATAATGTAATACCCTTCTGAGCCTAATCACAGGGGTATTCTTATATAATACCCCTCTGAACATAACCAGGAAGTTTATTGGCGCTGTGGACCCAGATGTTTACCATCGTCCAGGTCGCTGCGCCAAAAGTGTCGCACCAAACACTTACACAACACATGCACAAAGCCACTAATAAAATTTACATTTTTTCACTGTCCCTGTCCTGTCCATACCTGATCTTTATAGAGTAAATTACGCCGCCCGCCTCTCTAGTGATATCCGTTACACGCTAAAATAATAGCAATAGCGATTATCACTAGCAATGAACGTATAAAACATTTCTGACAAACGGAAGCTCCGTCAGTCAGATAATACATTTTTACCCATTAAATGTGTATAAAATACTAGTTTTTGGCAGTTTTCAGATACTGTGTGCAGGGGCCACTATGGGGCATAATACCGTGTGCAGGGGCCGCTATGGGGCATAATACCGTGTGCAGGGGTCATCAAACTTACAATTATTGACCGGCACTCCGAGTACCTCAACTTTGATTTCTTTAATCGAAATCAGCACGCCAAACAAAAAAGGTTGCCTACCCCTGCTGTAGGTTATAGTTCACATGTACATTGCTGCAGCATGGTTTCCATCATTTTGACAAGGAGAACAGCGCTGCATACCATGTTATTCTTTTCATCAAGTTAGCTGAAGCTCTCAGTGTACACTCCAAACAGCCTTTGCGGAAGTGTGAACAGAGCCAGCATAGTGTAATAGTCAAATAAGGACACCCTAAACTAGTTGCTGGTTGAAAGAAAGTGTGAGAAATGTCCATAGTTAATAATAAATCATTCATTTGTTTTTGGCTTATTATTCCGCTCACTTATACAGAGAATGTGAGATGAGTGTCACAGCATTCTGTAAATAGCTTGAGATAAAATTACAAAGAGCAGAGAAAGTATGGAAGTGGAATTGTAGCTGAATGTATATGAATCAATTACAAAAATGTAATCTGCAACGACAAATCTGCAACACAGTGGGGCAGATCTACTAAGACAGTGGAAACTGCAGTCTAAGGATGCATTCACACGACCAAGATAAAAAATGGCCATTTTTGCACGGTTGTCTTGCACCCGAGAGGCAGTTGTTTTCATGGATCCCCCAAACATTACAGTATATGGAGGGATCCGTGAAAATGGACAAAAATAGAACATGACCTATATTTTGACAGTTTGTTACAATGGACCATTAAGGTAACAGCCATGTGAATAGCCCCCATTTACAGACATCAAATTTAATGCTGCCATGGGACGTCTGTTAAAAAAATGGACATCACGCAGCTGTTATTCACTGTCATGTGATTATAGCTTTATCACTGTGGCTGATGCTGGATGATACATCTGGTGCATTTTTAAGTCTAAGGTTATACCACCTATCTGCTGACCAGCTATTAGACTTTGCGCCAAAATACTGTATCTAAAGCCTTTCCAGTAAAGTCCTAATTGAAACATACCACATATGCTTATGATGATATGGTGACGATGATATGAATCATGATTTCATCTACAGATCCATTAAGCTATAGTTTTATTTGCTTTTGAAGCTGTTGCCTGGCATTGAGATCAACTGCTTAGTTTACAATAGTCCCAAAATCTTTCCTGATCTGTTTTATTAGTCTACATGCATAACCATATATATACGTATATTTTTTGTATCATGACCGGTTATGTCATTGTAAGCTAAGCATTGTAAGCATGTCACTAAGCTGAAGTCACATATATAATGCTATTATACTGTTATATATAACTTATTCTCTTCTATGTAACTAAACTGCATATTTGGATTACTTACCCAGATGCTAGCAGATCAGTGACTGGATTCCAGGCACAGATGAATACCTCTGATTCATGGCCACGAAGCACCGTTGCTTTGTTTGGTGGAATTTCCACATCACCATCAATTTCCATTGGTTCTGCATGGTTATCTGCAAAATACATGAGAATCTTGTTATATGTCCAAATATCACTCAGTAGTTATTTAATGATCCTGTCAGCGGCTGGTATGGAAGAGTCATTTGTAAGGCTGCTCTGCATCCATTTTTAATTCAATAAAAGTACTAAAAGAAAATTGAAATGTTAAAATTCCTATAATTTCTTATGATAGGTAGCATTTTACATTGAACATACTTTATGGAAACTTTTAGGATAATGGCAGTTTGGAAATGTAATCACATTTATAAACCAATTCTGCAAAGGCGTGAGGTACTTAAGACGGTAATGAATAATCAGGAATATGCGCCCATAAGGGTCTGCGGTAAAAAGAGGAGCTGCAGTGATAAAGCACATTCTTCCAAGAAAATGTGCAAACACAATTTTGGAAAGTAACTAAAAATGGATTCTATATGACAAAGGGAATTGACAGAATTTGTTGCTGGTTTATTTGCTAATTAAGTTTCTATCTCATCGTAACAGGGCACCGAGAATGGCATTGTAATTGGTGAGGACACACTAATTGTGAAAGGGAATTTCCCTAGACATAAATTAGGATATGTATGAAATAATAACTCCAAACTAGGGGTACACCCAAATCTATATTTTTGCATGTAATAAAGGACACACTAATGACTATATTTTTTCACTTGTATATTTATTTTCACTTTGTATAATGTGAACATTACAGGGAAATTTAGTGACCAGGTTAGGCCCATTCATCTAACACTAACAGGTACAATGACTACCAAATGACTTACCCAATGTCCTAGCTTAAGTATGCCACATATGCCTATGATTATATCCAGCAATTTCTCTTCTTTCCCTTTCCCAGCCTTTATCATCTACAGAGATCATGCAATATAGTCCCAGACTCTTTAGGTATCCTCAGTTTTGGACCCACAGAACATGTCATATACTCAATCTCAGCTAATTGGCTGAGAAGACTCATGGAGTATCACCATGTATCTTCATAAGCATTTATATTGTGCCTATTTTGGCCCCCTGTGTAGCTCACATTTAACACCTGTACTTTAAAATCTTTAACTCTTAATCCATCTTCTGTGGTGTTTTAACAGATATATTAACCCTAACTTACTTTTCAAATTTAGTGCAGTTCATTGTCCTGGTGGAGACATTAAGTTCCATGCACACGTACCATCTGGGGGGACGTCGGATGGTCCATTCTGTTCAGAAGAAAATAGAGCAGGTCTTAACCTGCTCTGTTTCACCAGAACAGAATGGAACGGAAACCCCATTGAGGTAAGTACATCATGGAATGCACTATGATGACACTCGGATGTCACTCTGACATGTCGGTGTGTCACCTGACTGCATTTCACTGGCCCCACCTTGGATATGTTCATGGAGTCTTAGATAAATGAGATTAAATTTTATAATCTACAGGGAATCACCCATAAGATCAGTCAGACAGGTATCTACATATATAGTATAGATCTTGAGTCTAGAGGTGGCCATACACCTTGATTAGCTGCCAGTCAAAACCTTGTTCTGTCGACAGTTATTCTTGCCAACGCCCCCATACAAATGCATGCTCAGCTCAGCTGAATGTGCATGTGTTTCAGTGGGAAGAAGGGAGCAGACTGTACATGTAATAAGGGGAGATGATGTTGGGGAAAGAGAGATCAGGCATATTGAATTTTACGTACTTGATCTTCTTTCCTTCCTTATTATCTGTTGAGGAAGAGTCATTTCCATACAAATGTGACCAGCTCCACCAAAATCAGTAGGTTCAGATGACATTAAACTAATGTGCATTGGCACCTTAGAGTTTAGTATTTGGTACAACTTTGTAGTCTTTAGACTGCCTTATACTTACTTATTGCATGTGCCCCATTTTCTTCACCATTCACAGTGGCTGCTCCATTCTTTGGTGTGTTCTGTTGTTGTGCAGGAGCTGCTGACGCAGTGGTGACGGGCGCTGCACTCGGTGCACATGCTGTAGATGCAGCCTGCTGTTGAGCCAGCTTCTCTCTGAAGGCTTGTTGCCTGGTTTGTACAACATCTGGCATGACGGCATCAATCAGAGATAATGACTCTATCGGCCGACCATCAAAGACAGTGCCATCCTAGACAAAGTAGAACATATGTAGTTATGAAGGGAAAATATATTATTAAAGGGAGTCTGTTAGCAGGAAAATGGACAAGAAACTAATCACAGTACCTTGTGGGGTTGCCTGCATGTTTCCAAATATTCTTTTCTTATTGTGGGCCACAGCACTAAGAGAAGCCCAGTTTGAAGAGCCCTTTTCACTTCATTTGCATAATTATAAAAGCCCAATTTTCTCTACCAAGGTGCAGCGGTTGACAATCACCATAAGAAAGGCATATTTGGAAACACTGCCGGAAGCCCTACAAGATACTGTGATTAGCTTCATGCCCGTTTTTCTGCTGATAGACTCTCTTTAAAGTGATTTTGCATTGGAATTTGTTTTTAAAACAGGCTCAGAATTTGTTAAGAACATACACAAAGAAGTACTCGACTTACCAATCCCCTAACATTCCTGTACTAATGCTGCCAGCATCCTTTGCTGGTCTTTACTACCAGTTCCATCAAGCAATCACTGGCTGGTGACCTACTCATTCAGTGACTGGCTGAGTGGACATTTCCTGGCACTGTGGGTCGAGTTGGGATTCCCTGTGTCTTAAGCCTGGACCAGTAAGCGTTGCAATGGAAGAGTCAGAAGATAAGTGAGGTATTGCTTTTTTTTTTCTTATAATATATTTAACCCATTCTAAACCATTTTACCCTCATACAATCCCTTTAATTACTGGTAAATCATTTATTTTACTGTAATATTAATCATCTAACACATATATATAACCATAAAATGTACCTACAAGTATGAAACAACTTTTCATAGATGAATAGTAAAGGTGAAAATATGAAACATTGTAATATATCTTACTGAAGAAATACTGTATGTTTCCTTCCATACATGTCTCTAGAGACGGGAGGGGGAGGAAGAGGCTGCTGAAAAAGACACACAAATAACTACAGCTGCCATACACTGTAAGTGAGAGAGCTCTTCAGACACCCTCTCCATAGACTTCTCCATGTGAGGCTAAAGATGGATACAGATGCTATAGAGATAAACAGCCTGAATGAAGATATGGCAAAGGATAGCAGCCTTCAAAGGGAGATGGAAACAGATTTCTTCAATAAAATATATTCCACAGTTCATTATAGTCACCCGTACTATTCATTTCTGAAAAGTTGTTTTATAATTGGAGGTACACTTTAAGTTTTATTTCTTCTTCAGAATCACTTAAAAATTGAAGGGGGTGTCCAGTTTGGGCAATTTCTTTTTTGTTAGAGGAACCCTCTGAAATGCTCTGTCATCCGTTCCAATGTTAGGAGTAAACCTAGCAACTGCTCAATTCTCCTGCAGTGCCACCACAGGGTAAATAAAGTATTACAAAGCAACAGCCTGTCCATGTAAGGTATTAACGTGCCAAATCAACACAAAAAAATAACAATGTTACAACTGGAATAAAAACAATACTTTTATGGTGCCCCCTCTCAGAACATCCAACTAATGTGTATGGTTCTAGTGGTCATATATATTCAGTAGCTCTCCCACCATAAGATTTGTATCCTAACTATAGAAATGCTTGGACAATAATCTTGTATCAGTAATTGACTGATAAAGAATCTCCAGATGTGTCTTGTATAGTGGGGAAAAAAAAGTATTTAGTCAGCCACCAATTGTGCAAGTTCTAACACTTAAAAAGATGAGGCCGGCCTGTAATTGTCATCATAGGTAGACCTCAACTATGAGAGACAAAATGAGAAAACAAATCCAGAAAATCACATTGTCTGATTTTTAAAGAATTTATTTGCAAATTATGGTGGAAAATAAGTATTTGGTCAATAACAAAAGTTCATCTCAATACTTTGTTATATATCCTTTGTTGGCAATGACAGTGGTCAAACGTTTTCTGTAAGTCCTCACAAGGTTGGCACACACTGTTGCTGGTATGTTGGCCCATTCCTCCATGCAGATCTCCTCTAGAGCAGTGATGTTTTGGGGCTGTCGCTGACTTTCAACTCCCTCCAAAGGTTTTCTATGGGGTTGAGATCTGGAGACTGGCTAGGCCACTCCAGGACCTTGAAATGCTTCTTACAAAGCCACTCCTTCGTTGCCCTGGCGGTGTGCTTGGGATCACTGTCGTGCTGAAAGACCCAGCCATGTTTCATCTTCAATGCCCTTGATGATGGAAGGAGGTTTGCACTCAAAATCTCACGATACATGGCCCCATTTATTCTTTCATGTATACGGATAAGTCGTCCTGGTCCCTTTGCATGATGTTGCCACCCCCATGCTTCACAGTAGGTATGGTGTTCTTTGGATGCAACTCAGCATTCGCTCTATTCCAAACACGAGTGGTGTTTCTACCAAACAGTTCTACTTTGGTTTCATCTGACCATATGACATTCTCTGGAACATCCAAATGCTCTCCAGCAAACTTCAGACGGTCCTGGATGTGTACTGGCTTAAGAAAAGGAAAAAGTCTGGCACTGCAGGATCTGAGTCCCTGGCAGCGTAGTGTGTTACTGATGGTAGCCTTTGTTACGTTAGTCCCATCTTTCTGCAGGTCATTCACTAGGTCCCTCCGTATAGTTCTGGGATTTTTGCTCACCGTTCTTGTGATCATTTTTACCCCACGGGGTGAGATCTTGCGTGGAGCCCCTGATCGAGGAAGATTATCAGTGGTCTTGTATGTCTTCCATTTTCTAATTATTGCTCCCACAGTTGATTTCTTCACACCAAGCTGCTTGCCTACTGCAGATTCAGTCCTCCCAGCCTGGTGCAGGTCTACGATTTTGTTTCTGGTGTCCTTCCACAGCTCTTTGGTCTTCACCATAGTGGAGTTTGGAGTGTGACTGTTTGAGGTTGTGGACAGGTGTCTTTTATACTGATAACAATGTCAAACAGGTGCCATTACTACAGGTAATGAGTGGAGGACAGAGGAGCCTCTTACAGAAGAAGTTACGGGTCTGTGAGAGCCAGAAATCTTGCTTGTTTGTAGGTGATCATATACTTATTTTCCACCATAATTTGCAAATCAATTCTTTAAAAATCAGACAGTGTGATTTTCTGGATTTGTTTTCTCATTTTGTCTCTCATAGTTGAGGTCTACCTATGATGACAATTACAGGCCGGCCTCATCTTTTTAAGTGGGAGAACTTGCACAAATGGTGGCTGACTAAATACTTTTTTTCCCCACTATATGTGTCGGCACCAGGCAGTGTAATGCAGCCGGGAACTGAGTAGCTTTTAGTGGGGAGCATTGGGGGATCGGGGAGAGGTAAGTAACCTTTTGTTATGTTAATGGACCCATAGGCAGCCCTAGTGAATTAATTTTGATATGCTGAAATTCCCTTTTAATGCAATTTTTCTGTATATTGTAAATGTAAATGTCTTGTAATATTTTAAGTATTGTGTGGGCCTGGATTATAAATCATTAAGATATTTCAATATACTCTATAATACGAACTGGCTAATAATAATAGTGATAGATTATAGGCCACACCGGCCCTGCACCTCTGTGTACTTCTGCTAGTTATTCCTCTAATATATATGATTTCCTTTGTGTTTTATTATAGGCTTTCTTGTAGAGAGGTGGAGAGAAATTGAATTACATAATTAAACCTTTCGGAACGTTCTCTTCACTAATGTCATTTCCTTCTAATTCTCTTTCTTCACTTTGGAAAGTAATTATAAAACTGCTATTATCAAAAAACAGCTGATAATTGTGGACAAAAGGCGGCTGATAAGAAAATTACAGTGCTCCAGTTGATAAGAAAACAGTATTCTTTCACAAACATACATTTTCCGCCCTTAAAACGTGATTATATCTTTTGCTATGAAATTAATTACATTACTAATTTAGGAAAATAAAATACTCAGTATAAAAGATCTCGTCATTTAACCTTTTGAGCGCAGAGTTAGATAACAATAGTGGTTACATGAATGGGAAGTTTAGTATATTTAAAGTGCTCATACGACTTCAATACCTGTTGACCATACACTTTTTCAACTGAAAGCTATTCTTCGTGACTTCACCATATCCATGCACACTTATTTTGACTAAGTATACATGTGGGGGGAGAAGAGTAAGTCGCTCCCAGACACTTCAACTGGTGACTCACCTATGGTGGAATGAATGATAGGGCATACAGTCCAACTGCAACTATGAGACCTCCCATATACATTAGAGGTTGGCTGGTCCCTTTCTCGTATGTATACACATATTTTTGGGCATTTATTACAGATCCCTAGGTAGGAAATTAACACTGTGTGCGAGATGTGGCATACAGTGGAATACAGATGACAGGTGTTAAACTCACTTGTACATTAGTCCCAGTTCGTAGAATTGCAGACTGTGGCAACAAGCAACACGCTTCCGTTGTTGCAGTGAATGTGCTGCCCACCACTGGAGAACCCGTCCTCTTACTCATGGGTATTCATAGGTGTTCAGTTCTTAGAACCAAATAAACTCTTTCACTAAAATGAAGCTTCTCTTCTCAAGCTGTTCTAAACGTGTACAAGCTTGCTATGTTCCAAGCTGTTCTCCACTCCTATAAGTAGTCCTCCTAACAAGCTGTCCTCCACTCCTATAAGCAGTCCTCCTAACAAGCTGTCCTCCACTCCTATAAGCAGTCCTCCTAATAACCTGTCCTCCACTCCTATAAGTAGTCCTCCTAATAACCTGTCCTCCACTCCTATAAGCAATCCTCCTAACAAGCAGTCCTCCACTCCTATAAGCAGTCCTCCTAACAAGCTGTCCTCCACTCGTATAAGCAGTCCTCCTAATAACCTGTCCTTCACTCCAATAAGCAGTCCTCCTAACAAGCTGTCCTCCACTCCTATAAGTAGTCCTCCTAATAACCTGTCCTCCACTCCTATAAGTAGTCCTCCTAATAACCTGTCCTCCACTCCTATAAGCAATCCTCCTAACAAGCAGTCCTCCACTCCTATAAGCAGTCCTCCTAACAAGCTGTCCTCCACTCGTATAAGCAGTCCTCCTAATAACCTGTCCTTCACTCCTATAAGCAGTCCTCCTAATAACCTGTCCTCCACTCCTATAAGCAATCCTCCTAACAAGCAGTCCTCCACTCCTATAATCAGTCCTCCTAACAAGCTGTCCTTCACTCCTATAAGCAGTCCTCCTAATAACCTGTCCTCCACTCCTATAAGCAGCCCTCCTAACAAGCTGTCCTCCACTCCTATAAGCAGTCCTCCTAATAACCTGTCCTCCACTCCTATAAGCAGTCCTCCTAAGAAGCTGTCCTCCACTCCTATAAGCAGTCCTCCTAACAAGCTGTCCTCCACTCCTATAACAGTCCTCCACTCCTATAAGCAGTCCTCCTAATAACCTGTCCTCCATTCCTATAAGCATTCCTCCTAACAAGCTGTCCTCCACTCCTATAAGCAGTCCTCCTAACAATCTGTCCTCCACTCCTATAAGCAGTCCTCCTAACAATCTGTCCTCCAAGTCAGCCCACTTCCCTGAATGTGGGAACAGGGCCTTAAGTAGGGATCCTTTTCTGCCCTGGGTAACCCTGGCAGTGACTGGCATCATTGAGTCTCACAATAGGAGAACAACAAACAACTTCTCATGCGGTGCAACTTTTAGGTGCAACTTTGTTCTTCCTCTAAGGAGTCAGCTTGTGATATAGGAAACTGATGACCTGCATCTGTTAAAGTGATACGAGCATGTACCACAACATACAGTTCAATGCAAGTCATATACAACACATGACTTAATGTAACAATAAACTTTTTGTGCCCCCATTTTCTGCACTAAACTCTGGTAACACTGCACTCACGCCATGACAGTGTGCAACTGAGAGAGGAATATAACTCTTCCATTACAGCTTCATGTATGTAACACTGAGCTAACATGTATGTTCACACTGAGGTGATGGCATTCATAACACATACCCAATTCCTTCCACAGTCGCACGCACGTTTGGCTTGGCCAAACATGTATATATTATGAATGTGAAGAGGAAGCCACTTTAGGACATCTTTAGTCACAACTTATTTTCCTAGGGAACAAAATGATTGGGCATATTGAAATCCAAAAGCCTAATCATTATTTGAATCCAAATCTATTCAGTTATTCCAGAGATATAAGCCATTTTAGTGTTTATGCAAATTAGGATCTACTAGCCAAGTAAGTGGTAATGCTGTGGTTTCTCTGGGGTCAGGGTCTCTGTGTGCTGTATATTATTCACCGCCCACTTGGATAGTAGAACCTAATTTGCATCAACTGTAAAAAGGGTTTATATCTTTGGAATGGATGAACGGATTTGGATAAACCAAACATCAAAATGCTCAGGGTGACGCCACCTATCAGATCAGGTATGTTATTTGACTTTTCAGATCTTTTTTTTTTTTTTTTTAGTTGGAAGGGACCTCAAGGGCCATCGGGTCCAACCCCCTGCGAGTGCAAGTTTTCCTAAATAATCCCAGCTATATGTTTATCCAGTTTCCACTTGAAGATTTCCATTCATGAAGAGCTCACCACATCCCGTGGCAACCTATTCCACTCCCTCACTGTCAGAAAGTTTTTCCTAATGTCTAATCTATATCTCCTTCCCTTTAGTTTCATTCCATTGCTTCTTGTACTTCCTTCCGCTAATGAGAATAGGATAGATCCCTCTGCACTGTGACTACCTTTCAGATATTTATAAACCGCTATTAAGTCTCCACCTAAGCCTTCTCTTCTGCAAACTAAACAATCCCAGTTCTTTTAGCCATTCCTCATAGGACATGGTTTGCAGACCTTCCACCATTTTAGTTGCTGTTCTCTGGACTTGCTCCAATATATCGATATCTTTCTTAAATTGAGGCACCCAGAACTGTACACAGTATTCCAGGTGGGGTCTGACCAGGGCAGAGTACAGCGGAATAATTACCTCTCTTGATCTAGATTCAATGCTTGTCTTGATACATCCCAAAATTTTGTTAGCCTTTTTTGCAACAGCACCGCACTGTTGACTCATGTTGAATTTGTGATCTACTATTATACCCAAGTCCATTTCCCTTATGCTATCACTTAGTTCTATTCCTCCCATACTATATATGCTTTTTACATTTCTGTTACCCAGATGTAGGACTTTGCATTTGTCCCTGTTAAATACCATTCTGTTCGCCTCAGCCCATTGTTCCAGTGTGTCTAAGTCCTTTTGAATACACTCCCTCTCCTCTCTAGTGTTGGCTATTCCTCCTATCTTCGTATCATCTGCAAATTTTATGAGTTCCCCAATAATTCCATCATCCAGATCATTTATAAAGATATTAAAAAGTACTGGGCCCAGGACAGAGCCCTGCAGCACCCCGCTTTTTACTTTCTTCCAGTTCGATGTGAAGCCATTTAGTATTACTCTTTGTGCCCGATCTTTAAGCCAGTTGTGAATCCACCTAACTGATTTTTTATCAAAGCCATACTTAATCATTTTTTCAATAAGAATGTTATGTGATACTTTATCGAATGCCTTACTAAAGTCAAGATATGCTATGTCCACTGCATTTCCCTGGTCCAACCATTCAGTAATTTTGTTGTAGAAGGAAATCAGGTTAGTCTGACAAGATTTATTGGTCATAAAGCCGTGCTGGCTCTGGTTAATTAAAGCCTTCCTATCCAGGTACCGAAGTAAATGTTCCTTGACAATTTGCTCAAAAATTTTTCCTGCTATCGAGGTCAGACTTACCGGCCTGTAATTTCCTGGATTGTCCCTTTTCCCCTTTTTGTAGATGGGAACCACATTTGCACTTTTCCAATCTAAAGGGACCACTCCTGTTTCCCATGACTTATTGAAGATTATAGCAAGGAGTTCTGTTATTTCCTCTGCTAACTCTTTCAGGACTCTAGGGTGTAAATCATCCGGTCCTGGGGACTTGGTTTCCTTTATCTTGACTAAGTGCTCTCTTACCAAACCTTCACTTATAGTCAACTTGGAGTCCTCCTTCCCCTCATCGCTATCACCATTAATGTTGATATTTCCATTAGTTTCTTGGGAGAAGACGGATACGAAATATGAATTTAGTAGCTCCACCTGCTGTTCCACCATGTTAACTGTTTCACCTTTCTCATTCTTCAGGACTCCAATGGTTTCCTTCACTTTTCTTTTGCTTTTAACATAACCCCAAAATCCTTTTACCTTACTCTTTGCCTCTTTTGCAAGCTTCAATTCGTGTTCAGCCTTAGCTCCTTTAATGCTTGTCTTGCAGAGTCTGCAAACTGCTGTGTACTCTTCCTTAGGTATAGTTCACATCTTCCACTTGTTATATGTTTCCTTTTTCTTTTTTAACAGGTTATGTAATTTTTTGGTCATGCATCCTGGTATTTTTAGGTGCTTCCCATTTTTCTTCCTTCTAGGTATCATTAGTTCCTGTGCATTAATGATTTCCCTACGGAAGATTTCCCACCCTTCATGTGCATTTTTGTGCTTAAGAATTTTTCGCCATTGAATTCTACTAACCCTTGCCTTTAGACCCTTGAAGTCTGCCCTGCTAAAGTCGAGCCTTGAAGTCTGTGTCTTCTCAGATCTTCTTCTTCTTACAACCCCAAACTCGAGTATAGCATGATCGCTGAATCCCAATGTCCCTGCTACCCTTAGTTCCTTAACCATATCCTCCTTGTTGGTTAAAACTAGGTCCAAAATAGATGTTCCTCTCGTGTTTTCTTCTACTAACTGGGCAATGAAATTGTCTGCTAGAGAGGATAAAAATTTAATGGAGCCTTTACTCATAGCTGTGTGGGTTTCCCAATGAATGTCTGGGTAATTGAAGTCTCCCATGATAACTATTTCATGTTTCTTTGAAAGTGTGGTCATTTGCTGTGAAAAAATCTCATCCGTGTCTTCTGTCTGTCCTGGTGGTCTGTAATAAACGCCTATTATAATGTCCTTGTGAAAGATCCTCAGTGCGCCAAACCGCTTTGGCCACACCTGAGTCCTCTTTCATATAAAAACCACACTCACCGCCAGTGAATGTCGGGTTCACAAGATAAATACAAGACAAGCTTTCTAAATTTTATAGATTTATTAACCCCTAAATGGGTCGGTATTAAAATCTAACATATACATTTCAGAACAGATATGCAGATATATGCAAGCATTAACAGTTACTAGTTACAAGATACAGTACCAATAAAATAAAAGGGATAAAGGTGAAATAGTTACTTTACCACACATGTCCTTGATGTGGTTCTATAGTCCAACACTCACACATGCTCTGGTATGTGTGAGATCCCAGTGGAGGCTTCTCAGCCTTAACTCCTAGCATGTGGCATCAATAGAATAATCCCGCCTGCATGCTCTCATCACAGTCTCTCAACATTAGTCCAGTAATCTCTCTCAGTCTCTTGTAGGCTCATCATCGTCAGCAGCAGCATTCCAACCTGCCTGCTCATAGTAGCATCTCAGTGATAGTCTCTCTCAGTGGAAGTCTGTGATGGTCTGTCTGTGTCAACTCTATAGCATCAACTCCCCCCACTGACTCTTACCTCATCTTTCATACCCTTTATGCCACCTCCCAGAATGAGGTCACCGGCGGCAGCTGGTCTCATAGAATAATCCACTCAAGTCCAGATCTTTTGTATGTAGATGAGACCAAATGACCTGATACAATGTTATCAGCCATATCTGGTCAACCAGTGCAGCTGGACAATGCATGTTTGTTTGATCAGCCAGGACTGTGTATGAATTCAATGGAGCCCTATTGTTCCAGCCCGGCCACTACTGCCAATATACACCTAGGCTCATAGCTGCGCACAGTATGAATAAATGGAACTAGAGAGAAATACGCTACCCAGAGACCAAAATACAGATGAGTTATGGCCATATTTAGGCAGAATCATCACAGTCCTTATCATTGTTTTTCCCTTGAATTACTACCCAAATATTTTCTAATAAATTATCTGGTGATAGGTCCTCTTTAAGAGTTGAATATATAGATCAGTATAAACACATCTGCATAATGCTTCTATTGTAAATGTGGCCTGTATCACTTGCATGAAAAAGCTGTTACGTTTGTGTGATAACCTACTGTATGTGGGTCAGAGCTGGTACTATGTCTCCTTAAGGAGATTGCCTTTGGAGATCACCTTTCGGTGTGCTGAGTCTTACACACCATATACTGTATGCTTTGCTATTCTTTCTACTATATGTGATAATGAAGCATCGTAGATACCTGCAATATTGGAAATTATGTCAAGAATCAGGATTATGAAGAAGATTATCTGTCCCTAACAGTAAATCTAGTTACTTAAAATCTATTCTATGAGTATGTGCGGTATAAAAGAAATAATTAAATAAATTAAACAGCAACGGTGTGTGCTGCCTCTCTAGGATGTATATGTATTGTCCCGACCTATGACAAAATGACATTCGTAGTTCTTTTTGCTCTCAACCAGAGGTGTAGCTAGCGGGGGGGGGGGCAGAGCGGGCGACGGCCCCGGGCCCATTGAGAAGGTGGGGGCCCACTAACGGTAGATCATAAGATTTCCATCTACATCAGTTGCTCAGCGTTAAACATCCTAGACTGGTTCCTCACTCGGGTTCTTCTGGCTGAGGAAGACATATTAACTGAGTGAGGAATCAGTCCAAGATGTGTAGCGTTGAGCAGCGCACGTTGCTGACTTTTACAGCGCTTACTAACCCTGCTCAGCCTCAGTTGTTACTAGCTGACTGAGGTTATCGTTCCCTGCTCACCCTCAGTCAGCCAGTAACAACTGAGCTGATTAGAGCAGAGCGTCGGCACGTGACGCACAGTGCGCCGAAACTCCTCCCCCTGGTCCCTGCCTGTGCTCTATGTGCTAACAGATACTGCAGAAAGTAGCAACAGGTCGTCTGCTGTCCTCCACATCAGGGTCTTGCTAGTCCAAGCTGCAGTTTCAAAAGTGGTCAGTACTAAGTTTAATAGGCTGTATTTGTGTAATCTTAACAGTGTCCCTTTTCAGCACTTTTAAAGGAGTTGTTAAGTTTTGAAGATATTTGATACTGACGACCTCTCCATAGGAGAGGTCGTCAATATCAGATAGGTCAGCTGACAGTCCCAAAATTGAACCCCACAGTGATCAGTTGATGTGGCCGCTGAAAGTAGCCCTGCTCCTATTTAAGTGAATGGGAGTGGGATTTCAGCTCCGGCCACCTCCGCTACAATGTATGGAGCGCCGCATACTGAAAACAGATGTTTACACTGTAGCGGTGACACCTGGAGCTGCAGCCCCGCTCCCATTCCCTTGAATAGGAGCAGGGCTGCATTCGGTGGCCACATCAGCTGATCAATGTGGGGTTCATTTTTGGAACTGTCACCTGATCTTTCTGATACTGATGACCTATCCTGTGGATCCTATAAAATATCATCAGATCTGTACAACCCTTTTAATAAAAGAGGTTGCACAGTTGATAAAGTATTTAACCCGTTCCTGCTCTGTGGCGTACATGTACAGTGCAGAGCGGCTCTTTAAGGTGGTTGTGCCACTATACACACTTATCCCCCTATTCTGAGGATATGAGATAAGTGTCAGATGGCAGTGGGTCCAACCATTGAGACTCCAGTAATCAGAAGAAGGGGGAACAGAAAGTCCCCCTGAATCTTCCTTGTGAATGGAATACTAATGCGCTTGTGTGACTGACGCTCCATACACTTCTATGGGGCTGGCTGCATTTCTGGCAAGCCCCATAGAAGTAAATTGAGCATCAGCCACACAAGTGCCTTAGTATTCCATTCACAAGGAAGATTCAGGGGGACTTTCTGCTAGAAGATAACATCAGCACTTCATAAATGAGGTGTAGGGTCTCAACCTGATGTACTAGTAAAAATGAACTTCACACTCTTGCATCAGATGCTAATTAATGACTTTTATTAGGTGTTTGGCAGAAGACATGTGACGTTTTGGTCCTGAATCTTTTTTTAAGGGGTTAAAATATAAATAAAAATATATAAATTTGGTATCCCCATAATTGGGTTGGGGGCCCACTCAGACGTGTTTCGCCCCCCCTGTGCTGAGACCCTAGCTACGTCTCTGCTCTCAACACTATCTGTCTGTCTGTCTCTTTGTGCATGTGTCTCTCTTTCTCTCTCTCTCTCTCTCTCTCTCATATATATACAGTATATATATGTTGACTGCATCCAAGTGAAAATATGCAGTGGGTGTACAGTAAATGCTCTTTAAATGAAAGGATCTGCATATATTATACCATACTGTGCATTGTGAATAGGCTTTCTATTTCCACTTTAATTCTGCAAAGAATATCTGGCCCTCGGGGGAGTCATGCAGCAATCTCAGACATGGTGACGTTGCTATTATGCTTCCTAATGTTCAGAGTAGACTGGCTAAACAATCGGTTATGTGACTCATACAATATAAATGGAATCTGCAATAATACTCAGACATAATGCAGATCTACAGTTACAGGTCATCATGGCTGTACAGACAAGAGATCAACGATGTAGGATTATTTGGTTGCTGAGATATGGGATATCAAATATCTGATTGTGATGTTGATGTAGAGGTTTGCTAAAATAATTTGCAAAGATAAATTGTAAGATGCATTATCGAGCTTCTATCTACAAATCTCAAATGACAACAATTCCATGTAACATCTTTAGTAAAGGAAACCAGTGAGTAGCTTAGGACCCTTTCCAATAGTACATTTTACAAATAATATAATAGATGTATTTACTAAGTGCCCCCATAAAGAATGAAAGGGTGAAAAATGGCTTGTTGAGTCCCCTCAGGATCAGTCATGACACATTTTTAGCAGCCCTGACTACTAGATACAGTAACAGGAGAATACTTTTATCTTTATAAATAACATTTTCACAGGCCTTGACATGAATCTTAAAGGGAGTCTATCATTCGCAAAACCACTTTTAAGCTAATGGCACGTTGGAATGGCCTTTAAAAGGGCCATTCTTCTCCTACCTTTCCTTGTTTTCTTCTTCCAGCCGATTCTAAGATAATTTGTTTCTTCATGTATGTAAATGAGCGCCACGGAGCACTCAGGGGATTTCCTCCTCTTCTGCGAGCACCCATCGTGTCATCACTTATCACCGCCTCTTCGTCCGTTGCTGTGACTCCCCTCTTGGTCTTCTTTCTTCTCAGTTCACGCCAGCAGTGCTGTACGGCAGCGAATTCTCATGCATTCGCAATCGGCTCTGCCACTTCGGGTTCGAGCACAGCTGACTGCACATGACGGGCCACCATTTTCCAGTGGTCTGTCACAAGAGCGTACTGTGGCAGAGCCGATTGCACATGCACACAGCGCTGCGTACGAGGACTTAGAAGAAAGAGGATACAGAGAAGATCAAGAGGGGAGTCACCCAGGGCAGTGATAAGCGATGACAAGGTGGGTGCTCGCAGAAGAGGAGAAACGCCCCGGGTGCTCCATGGTGCTCATTTACATACATGAAGAAACGAATTATCTTGGAATCGGTTGGGAGAAGAAAACAAGGAAAGGTAAGAGAAGAATGACCTTTTTAAAGGCCATTCCTCCGTGCCATTGGCTTAAAAGTGGTTTTGCAGATGATAGACTCCCTTTAATATGGAGCTGTAGAGCAGTCCTAATCTTGAAGGGGTTTTCAAGGTCCAAACTGATTTTTCCATGCTAATGACTATCCACAGGAAAAGTCATCAGTATATGATCTACTGGTTCCGACACTCAGACCAGACACAGATATTCTAGCTGCTAGTGGATGGGGGCACATGCAGCACCATTCCTATTCAAGTGTAGGATCCTGACAGATCACATATAGATGACCTATCCTGTGGATAGGTCATCAGTATGAAAATCAGTTTGGGGCCAGAAAACCCCTTTAAATTTATCTTAATATTTCCTAATTGACAATGCTCAGATTTAATGCACTTGATTCAGCAATCCAGAGCTGAATTAAAAGGTTTTTTTTCCAGATAATAAAAAGTTTTCCAAATGGAGAGAATGGTAAGACGACAATACTTCACTGCTTCACTGCTCCATTGCTGTCACTCTGGTAACTTTGTTTACTTGTCTGAACTGATGACATCCTGAGCTACTCACATGACTGGTATCATACACTACCAAGGTCAGTAAATGGCTACAGAAATCATAGTAGTGTGAGATGTCATCTCTGCAACTAAGTAAACAAAATTTGTCAGGGATGACTGGTCTAGTGGAAGTAACAGGTACCTATTAGTTCTTTTGTTATACTACCTACTGAACGTTTGAAAGAGATGACCAGGCTAAATTAAAATCTAATTGGGGGCCTGGGATTGGGTAAAATAAAAAAGAAATGATACTCAGTGGTTTGGACCACTGAGACCACTTGCCTCAGTGGACATATGTTGGGTACTGGTGACATATTAGTAGTGACATCACTGGAACTCTACATGTGACTGCTGAGGCCTTTTATTGGCCGCAATTGGTAAATATACATGGATTCTTGAATTGGAGTGCTGCTCTCTCTCCTCACTTTTACCTATGTTGAGTCTATTGCCAACCTGTATTTCTTTCCCCTAAATCTTTTGTATCTGTCCTTACTTCTACTTAGTCATTTCTCACCTTGACTACTGTAACTCATTCCCAATTGACGTTTATTTAACTAAACTAAGATACATGAAGTTCACATATCTATATAGGTAAATTGTTATAGAAAACAGATGTCTTTTATATTTGATATGCAGGACACTGACCAGAGTTTTCATATGTACAGTGGGGAAAAAAAAGTATTTAGTCAGCCACCAATTGTGCAAGTTCTCCCACTTAAAAAGATGAGGCCGGCCTGTAATTGTCATCATAGGTAGACCTCAACTATGAGAGACAAAATGAGAAAACAAATCCAGAAAATCACATTGTCTGATTTTTAAAGAATTTATTTGCAAATTATGGTGGAAAATAAGTATTTGGTCAATAACAAAAGTTCATCTCAATACTTTGTTATATATCCTTTGTTGGCAATGACAGAGGTCAAACGTTTTCTGTAAGTCTCCACAAGGTTGGCACACACTGTTGCTGGTATGTTGGCCCATTCCTCCATGCAGATCTCCTCTAGAGCAGTGATGTTTTGGGGCTGTCGCTGGGCAAAACGGACTTTCAACTCCCTCCAAAGGTTTTCTATGGGGTTGAGATCTGGAGACTGGCTAGGCCACTCCAGGACCTTGAAATGCTTCTTACGAAGCCACTCCTTCGTTGCCCTTGCAGTGTGCTTGGGATCATTGTCATGCTGAAAGACCCAGCCATGTTTCATCTTCAATGCCCTTGCTGATGGAAGGAAGTTTGCACTCAAAATCTCACGATACATGGCCCCATTCATTCTTTCGTGTACACGGATCAGTCGTCCTGGTCCCTTTGCAGAGTAACAGCCCCAAAGCATGATGTTGCCACCCCCATGATTCACAGTAGGTATGGTGTTCTTTGGATGCAACTCAGCATTCACTCTCCTCCAAACACGACGAGCTGTGTTTCTACCGAACAGTTCTACTTTAGTTTCATCTGACCATATGACATTCTCCCAATACTCTTCTGGAACATCCAAATGCTCTCTAGCAAACTTCAGACAGGCCCAGATATGTACTGGCTTAAGCAGGGGAACACGTCTGGCACTGCAGGATCTGAGTCCCTGTAGGCGTAGTGTGTTACTGACGGTAGCCTTTGTTACGTTCTTCCCAGCTTTCTGCAGGTCATTCAATAGGTCCCCTGTGTGGTTCTGGGATTTTTGCTCACTGTTCTTGTGATCATTTTGACCTCATGGGGTGAGATCTTGCGTGGAGCCCCTGATCGAGGGAGATTATCAGTGGTCTTGTATGTCTTCCATTTTCTAATTATTGCTCCCACAGTTGATTTCTTCACACCAAGCTGCTTGCCTATTGCAGATTCAGTCTTCCCAGCCTGGTGCAGGTCTACAATTTTGTTTATGGTGTCCTTCCACAGCTCTTTGGTCTTCATCATAGTGGAGTTTGGAGTGTGACTGTTTGAGGTTGTGGACAGGTGTCTTTTATACTGATAACAATGTCAAACAGGAGCCATTACTACAGGTAATGAGTGGAGGACAGAGGAGCCTCTTAAAGAAGAAGTTAGAGGTCTGTGAGAGCCAGAAATCTTGCTTGTTTGTAGGTGACCAAATACTTATTTTCCACCATAATTTGCAAATAAATTCTTAAAAAATCAGACAATGTGATTTTCTAGATATGTTTTCTCATTTTGTCTCTCATAGTTGAGGTCTACCTATGATGACAATTACAGGCCGGCCTCATCTTTTTAAGTGGGAGAACTTGCACAATTGGTGGCTGACTAAATACTTTTTTCCCCACTGTATACTATAGACAACTGATCTAATAGCCAGTCGGCATTAGTTCTTACACCTATAACCTACAGTAAACATATGAAAAGGAAAGGGAGCCACAGATCGTGTATTCCTGCATTTCATAAATCCTACATATTATTTTCTATTCCCATTTTGGCAATTGGTGGGGTCTCATCAGTTGGACAACCACCTAACCACCATTTATAACATATCCAGTGGATAATTGGTATACAGTCATGGCCAAAAGTTTTGAGAATGACACAAATATTATATTTTCACATGATCTGCTGCCCTCTGGTTTTTATGTGTGTTTGTCAGATGTTTTTATCACATACAGAAATATAATTGCATTCATATTATGAGTAACAGAAGCTTATATTGACAGTTAGAATGAGTTAATGCAGCAAGTCAATATTTGCAGTGTTGACCCTTCTTCTTCAGGACCTCTGCAATTCTCCCTGGCATGCTCTCAATCAACTTCTGGACCAAATCCTGACTGATAGCAGTCCATTCTTGCAGAATCAATGCTTTAATTTTGTCTGAATTTGTTGGTTTTTGTTTGTCCACCCGTCTCTTGATGATTGACCACAAGTTCTCAATGGGATTAAGATCTGGGGAGTTTCCAGGCCATGGACCCAAAATCTCTATGTTTTGTTCCCTGAGCCATTTAGTTATCACCTTTGCTTTATGGCAAGGTGCTCCATCATGCTGGAAAAGGCATTGTTGAGCGCCAAACTGCTCTTGGACGGTTGGGAGAAGTTGCTCTTGGAGGACATTCTGGTACCATTCTTTATTCATGGCTGTGTTTTTAGGCAAGACTGTGAGAGAGCCGATTCCCTTGGCTGAGAAGCAACCCCACACATGAATGGTTTCAGGATGCTTTACCGTTGGCATGAGACAAGACTGGTGGTAGCGCTCACCTCTTCTTCTCCGAATAAGCTGTTTTCCAGATGTTCCAAACAATCGAAAAGGGGATTCATCAGAGAAAATGACTTTACCCCAGTCCTCAGCAGTCCACTCCCTGTACCTTTTGCAGAATATCAGTCTGTCCCTGATGTTTTTTTTGGAGAGAAGTGGCTTCTTTGCTGCCCTCCTTGAGACCAGGCCTTGCTCCAAGAGTCTCCGCCTCACAGTGCGTGCAGATGCACTCACACCTGCCTGCTGCCATTCCTCAGCAAGCTCTGCACTGCTGGTAGCCCGATCCCGCAGCTGAAACACTTTTAAGAGACGGTCCTGCCACTTGCTGGTCTTTCTTGGGCGCCCTGGAGCCTTTTTGGCACCAATGGAACCTCTCTCCTTGAAGTTCTTGATGATGCGATAGATTGTTGACTGAGGTGCAATCTTTCTTGCTGCAATACTCTTCCCAGTTAGGCCATTTTTGTGCAGTGCAATGATGACTGCACGTGTTTCTTTAGAGATAACCATGGTTAACAGAAGAGAAACAATGATGGCAAGCACCAGCCTCCTTTTAAAGTGTCCAGTGGTGTCATTCTTACTTAATCATGACAGATTGATCTCCAGCCCTGTCCTCATCAACACCCACACCTGTGTTAATGGAGCAATCACTGAAACGATGTTAGGTGGTCCTTTTAAGGCAGGGCTGCAATGATGTTGAAATGTGTTTTGGGGGATAAAGTTCATTTTCTAGGCAAATATTGACTTTGCAAGTAATCGCTGTAAAGCTGATCACTCTTTATAACATTCTGGAGTATATGCAAATTGCCATTAGAAAAACTGAAGCAGTAGACTTTGTAAAAATTAATATTTGTATCATTCTCAAAACTTTTGGCCATGACTGTAGACCTCTGGCTGGAATATCCAGTTATGAGTTCCTATATTGTGATACTCCTAGTAATAATACCTGAAAGCAGGTAATATGCAAAAGAATAAACCTCATACGCCCTCCATGTGTAAATGACTGCATGTAGTTTCTTCCCAGAACATGTTCATTTATGTTGTTTTCTTGCTTCCATGTGTATAACATGTAAGTAAGAAACCATTTTATGTAGTGTTCTAACAGATTGGAGATCATTGTTTTTAATGAATGTTCTCATGCTCTTGCCATTATTTTCACTTGGAAGAGATTTTTGCTACAAATAACATTATCTCTTATGGGTCAGTTCCACATTATGTTCCAAACGAATTTCTAGGGCAGCTTCCAGCAGCTAATGTAGTTATACTGTATTAGTGCTGTGTCATTAGGATGCTTTACGTTAAGGCACTTACTTCATTGATGCTGATCTCAGCTTCCACATACTGTAAACCTTTCTGCAGGATGGAGATGAGAGCTGCAGGTGGCACTAGTGTCCCATTGATGTTGGACTGGCTGATGTGGCTTTCAATACCGAATGTAAATGCTGAGTGAGAGAAACCTGCAAACAAGAAGAGGCAGCCATGATATTCATCAACACAACACCCCTGCATTAAAAAAATAACAACATCTCGGACAGAAACAGATTTATAAGCAGGCACTTATTCTTCTCCATGGTTCGATACACCATAATATATTTTACAGTCTCATTAACGAAAGGATTTCAGTAGCTAATAAAATTCATATAATTTACGTGACATTTTCGTCTCTGAAAACACACTTGGTTTATTCATTACGGGTACTTTTATTAGCATTATGCATGATGGCAGTGATTATGTCTTTCACATGCCTGTGACTGTGCTGGAAACAAGAACATAATTATCTGCAAAATGTAAATTGATTGAAATCTTTTGGAGGGCGAGGACTATGAATATAGCCATGGTTAGCAGATGCTGATGGCCATTCATGTCACCACTACAGAGGCGTCACTTTATTGAGGCTCCTTGGAAAATAAAACTGGTAATGGGGTTATATAAAAGTCTCTATTATAGTTACAGTGTTACTGAATGAAAGCTTCTCTAATGGAAGTTACAGGTACGAAGACTACAGCAGCTTTGTACCGATGTCCCCATGACAACTGTGCAGCTTTGCCATAATGACATTTTATAAATACACAGTATAACATTGCAGCCAATTGGCAATACTCAAGTGTCCAGAGTGGAATAGGTGGGTCAAAGTGAAAAACAGTGCAGACGCAATTCTGGAGCAGCAAAACAGCACATGGCAGAACAACAATGCTGCCTCATGCCAGTAACAGGGTGCCACACAAAAGTATGGGGTACACAACAGCTTCTCTATCAGAGAGGTACAGTCCTTAACTAACAAGTTTAGAAGAGTCAGTGCTGCCTACATACCATAGACATAGTGGTATCTCTTTTTTGTATCATAGTGGTATCTCTCCACAAGACCTTCTGTTTGTAGTCTACCCTGCAGCTTTCTCATGTAACATCCATGGCATCCTGCTGTGCAGATCAAGAGAACGTAGCACCAGTCTCTGTACCCTTACAGTCTCAACTGTGGCAAAAGATATTCTGGCTTGAACACATAGCACTCTCACTGCTGACAGCATAATCCCATCTCTGAACTGGTAGGAAAGACTGTGCCCTGAATTGAATTAGGCACAAGGTCCATGACAGGAACATGGCATCCCAGTGTCCTTGAGTTATCACAATTTGAGGGGCTATACTTTCCCAGTGCCATGTTGGTTTGACACAGTTTTATGAAATACACCAAATAACTACAAAAGCCTTATGGTAAATTGACATGGTGGAAAGTGAAGAGGAATTTGAGGCAGACTTCCTCCTCAAATTTCTCCCCACTTTCCAGCTCTCTGGCTTTCTTCCATGGCCTTTACTCCTTGAATAGGCTCAGATGGATGGGATGCAAATTCAGGATGGAATTTGGCACTAATTTTGGTGCAGAATCTGCCTTACAATCAACACTGAATTCCACCTTGTGAACATACCCTAACAATAGACAATATAGTCATGGATAGTCAAAAAGGCACTTAAGGATGCAGCAATAAACATGACCAACTACAGTATATAGAGGTGGGTAGAGGTACAGCTTTTTGTCACCTTGGTGCAGAGAGTTCCTAAGGCGATGCATCCATTGTTGTTCTGATCCTTGTTAAGGATATTTGCATTTGCACAGAACAAAGCATGGTACAATGCTGCCTTCTTCTATTGTGTGAGTCACTATTAAAAGTCCAAATATCAACATGAGATATAAAATGAATACTGACTCTGGGTCTCCAGAGAGAGACTAATCTGCTTATAATAACATTCTCTGAACCCTCCTTACTATTGGAAATAATTATATGTCTGATTTTTTTTTATGAAAGTATTCTGCAACCAAAAGCATGTTCTTATGTTTTCATTTGCATATTTGTTTTGCAGTATACAGTATAATCTAAAGCTACACTGAACAAACCCTTCCGGGCGATTTGTGAGGATAACATACACATTAGCATATGTGGTGATTTACAGTGCATTGGAGTTGTTTTCCTATACATATTTCTCAGAATGAAAAGATACCAAGGCCTTGCTAAAGGTTCAAGGACTCATGCACATTGTATGAGATATGGATATTGTTGTATAAATACAATATGCTATTCTGCACATATGAATAATGGCTTTTATATAATAAACAGTATACAAATATTCCCACCATAAACTGTTGTAACCTTTAGTAGAGGATACAGAATGAAAGCTGCTGGTTCCTGGATGAAGAAAATGTTGGTGGACATGAAGGTGGTTTGGGGCAAAAATCTGGTCTATTTGCCACTCAATTAAGGTCAGCAAGCCAGCAAGCAAAATCCCTAGGTCAGTGGGAAAGTTGGGTTTCAAAGCTACCAATGAAATGTACAGGGAGGACAAGTCAACAAAGAGGGCACCTGATGTTCTGGTGCTAGATTAGTGTGCAGGAGTATTGACACTATAGTGTTCTGTATAACACATTCAATTCTAAGGGTCAATACACATGGGTGCCAGTTCAATTTCTGCCATCCTCCAGAGACTGGGTTGAGATCCAAGCAAACAGTTGAAATTCATTTAACTCTTGTTAGTGCTCAGTCTTCATCAGAGCAGTGGCTAGTTACTGTCCAAACCTGTGTTACATGGTTGCTTTAGGGCGGGAGCTCTAGACATCTGGTGCACCCTAAATCATTGGGGATAATAATAATAATACATTTTATTTATATAGCGCCAACATATTCCGCAACACTTTACAATTTGTAGGATTCAAGTACAGACAAAATGAGGCATTACAGAGTAGTAAGTCAATTCACACAATGGGACTGAGGGCCCTGCTTGCAAGAGCTTACAATCTATGAGGTAGAGGGGGTGACACAAGAGGTAGCAGGGGTGACATAGGAGGTAGCATTGCTTATACAGTGTTCCAGCCGTCTTTGTGACAAAAGTTATTTTCATCACACATATAAATTACGCTGTATGCGCCCATCACCAGTCAGTGTCCTTTAACATGCAGATGGTGCTTGGACATATAAAGTCACAATCCGATATGGCATCATATCTTGTGGGATAATGCAGGAGCATGAACAGTGGAGGGTTAGTTTTAGGGATTCTAACTGCGAAAGGGTTTAGATTAGGAATTGTGATGGGCCTGTCTGAAAAGATGTGTCTTCAGGATTCGTTTGAAGCTGTAGAAATTGGGAGTTAATCTGATAGTCCGGGATAGAGCTTTCCAGAGAAGTGGTGCAACTCGGGAGAAGTCTTGGATACGGGAGGGGGAGGTTCTGATAATAAAGGATGTTAGTCTTAGGTCATTGAGTGAACAGAGAGCACGGGTTGGGCGATAGACAGAGATGAGGGAGAAAATGTAGGGAGGTGCAGCATTATGGATTGCCTTGTGGACGAGGGTGATAAGTTTATATTGTATTCTCTATTAAATAAGCAGCCAATGCAGTGACTGACAAAGACCAGAGGCATCGCTGTAGCATTTACACTGGTAGATGAGCCTGGCCGCTGCATTCAGAATAGATTGTAGAGGGGAGAGTTTAGTAAGGGGAAGACCGATTAGTAAGGAGTTACAGTAGTCAAGGCGAGAGTGAATCAGGGCGACAATAATATTTTTGAGATAGAAAGTGAAAAAATGCACTATACAAAGACCAATGTTTCCAATGATAAAACTATACAAGACCCAAATTATTCCAATACACCTTTACTACTATCAGTGTATACATTAGAAGATGTAAAACTGGTAAAAGTGCCATATACAAATCACCAGAAAAATATACATACACAACAGATATTCAAAGTCACCTGAAACAACGGGAACAAATTCTAAACTGTAAATAAGATTTCAGGATGTTGAGTGTGGATAGCTGAACAGGATACAGAAAACTGTCAGAGCCTATGTATAAGCACATGTCCTTCCAACAGTGATCTGGATGGCCGTGCCTGGGTACAGCTGGCAGCAGGAAGTCCTAAACTTTACTTCTCTTTGTTAACCCAAGCTACTAGAACCAGTGTATTGCCTCTACATTGTCCACAGAGTGATCTTACAACTAATATTATACAATATAAATTCAATATAGCACATCAACTACCAATGTCTCCATTATAAATGGCCATGCTATGGAACACACAATAGTATTTTAAGCCTTTGGCATATTTATTACTCAATTTACTACTATTTAACTTTCCACTTCACCAAGCCAGAGACCGTTGGCATAAATTATTTGCCAGATTTCTGAGGCTTTCGTGATATAACATGTTTTGAGGGTTCAATAACTTCCAGGATTTTAATTCTGTGATAAAATAAATTGCTGATAAAATCCCAGTAGAGATGTCAGGAACCATGACCTATGGTATCATGACACTGTAGACACAAGTTTGAGCTTTCAGATGCTTTATGAGCAATCTCCTCTTTCAACTTCTCTTGTAAATGGAATTTTCTTAGCTTAATGAGATAATTATCTTATGTCACAAAAACATACAAAAGTGCATCTAAGCAGCATTCCCATTATCACAAGTGACATTCCTCCTCCTTAGCAGTAAAACTTCATTAGCCCTTCTATTACTCATCTCAATTGTCACTCTTCCAGTACCATATCTCACCATGGCACCATCACTAGTCCTTGCTGTTGATGACATAATATGAAATCTAACTCTAATTTCTTTCCTTTGCCGTGAAGTGTGAAAAAACAGTTCATCTTGACATTTTAGTGAGATATGAGTTTTCACATTACTCTAATGCTGCATTTTCTGACTACAAGATATATCTATTTTTAAAGCACAAATGCAAGTTGCTATAAGACACAGCTGTGCTTTCCAAGTTATACATCCCTGACTGCCTAACTACTTTCTGATGAGGAAATTAGACTTGTACAGTTAAAGCCATTAAATATCATTTAGACACTGAATTAGAAAGCCTGTAAATGTAATAAGGCAGCTTCATCAGTATATGTATCAGTGCCGACTAAATGAATAGTTCATCAGTACTTCAGAATGGCTAAGCAGGTCACTCGGATTCTAAATAGATTGCATAGAATATGTTTTTGCTGTTTTGCTGCTTTTTTTTACACTTATTTAGTAGGTGGATACCCATTATGAATACCTCCCAATGCTGCAGTATATCCCTGGTTACTCGGTATACATAGCACAGAACAGAATTCATAATTGGAAACAAATTGCTGGCCAGGGCCTTTGAATAAAACAAAATGAGGGAGATCTATAAATAATTTAGTAATTGTAGAGGGTTCTAGTTTAGCAACCATTAATGACCATATACTGTGTCCCTACCCAAGACAGGTTAGTAACCCACGTGTGGCACGTTATGTTTGGTGTTAAGCTCATTTTACTTGACCAATATGTGATTGTGCACTGCAGCAATGTATTATTGCTTTTCTCTGCAATGTATTGGATGATGCTTTCCCTAGCAGCTACATGTAAAGAGGTGGAACTGTGGTTGTGCCTTGGTGTTGTCGAGGAGTTATTTGGCACGCCACATGCTATAACCCTGAGCTGACTTTTAGGTTACGTCTGGGCGAGGGCTCATTATATAAGTGCCTTTTTGGGAGTATGGTGGTCGAGACACTTGTTGTTCCTGCCAAGTCCATATTGTCCCAGGAAGCAGCTTGCTGCATTGTGGAACACTGGAGGCATGAGTCTGTGAATATGAGTGGGATAGACGACTGTGGAGACAGTAGGATTGCTTTTCACTTTGTACAAACTCTGGTAACGTAAGACGACAGCATTGTCAGTAGAGCCATATTAATACATTAGGGAGCCCCCTCATAAAGCCATCTGCCCCCTCAACCACCACACAAAAAAAGCCCATAAAACAAAGAATACTCACCTAACTGTGAGTTCCCACGGACCTGCAGCCGACTATATTGACATCTGCAGCTCGGTGCTCATTGCGTCTCCCTGCCACAGACATCAGCTGGGGGCAGTATAATGGAGCATGGAGCTAATAGTTCCATGCTCCACTATTGTATTTAACCTTGAAAGAAAGAGTTGAAATCATTGCTTGCCGCCCAGAACAGTGGGACAGCACCTGAAATGCAGGACAGTTCCACTCGATCTGGGGTGGCTGAGGGTACCCGCACAACCACATGTGCCGCAGCCCAGATGGAGGGAACCAGATGATGGGAGTAGTAGTGTTGTTAGCTGGGCCACCAGATAGGCCAAGTGCTCTCAACCAATCTATCCAACTCAGCTCCTAGGCCGGACACCGACGAGGGGGGCCTGCTGTGCAACCAGATAGTGGTGGTAGTAGTTCCCCCGGGGTGCTCCCAGTTGGAGAGGGATCCTCTCTTACCCTGAGCTGGTTTGATGGTGTTCAGAAGGGCCCTGATGGTAATAGGATCAACTCAGGAGGCAGTAGTACAGTTGAAACAGGTTGAACTTTCTTAAACTGTAAACTGTGCAGCTTCCAAATGGTGGTAGTAGTTTCCCACTGTGTAGTATACCAAGCCTTGGACTTGAGGGGATGCCCAGTTATGATACGGCTCTAGTGCCATACTCCACTCCAACAACTCTATCTCCAAAACTCAGCCATCTCCAGCAAAGGATACTGGGGGCTGTACTCCAAGGCAGTCCTTCCAGGGGCCTGGTTACCTTATAATAGCAGGTCCCAGACAACACCTCCAACAATCAAGACTCCTTCTCTCCTACTGGCAGTGTCTGAATGATGGACAGCAGAATTCCCTGTCTCAAGGCTATCTCAATATGAACCTTGGGCAGAATCTTCTCCCTCAGGGGCTGTGTGGAGCACAGCAGGGCTCACTGTGTCAGAGCTAGCATACCATGTCACCACAAACTGCTAGACTGAGGCCCCAACGGTTTTCTGGAGCCCAAAAGTTTCTGATAGGCCAGGGCTGTACCAAGTGTGGGGGACCAAACAGTGGGGAAGCTAACAGGGAAAATATATAGTAGGGAGAGTTGCAAAAAATACACTGAACATAAAACATATAGACAGGACAGATAACACACCCATAGGCACAAAGACAAACACAACATAAGCTGCATAGGCACCATTGGCCCTATGGTTAAAGCAATCCTGATTGTCAGGCATTTTTGTGATTATTCATTTAGCTTACAAGCTGGGTCCGGAATATCTTTGGTTGATGGGCAGCCATATAGTGGTTTTTACAGTTTTGTGTAAATAAAGGTAATATTTGTAGAACAAAACAACTTTCTATTAAACAGTGTACATCAGATCCTTAACAGTCGTAAATCTCTGCTTACTTTCAGTGAATGAAAATATTATTTGTTACCATTAGAATCTGTAAACCTGTCCAGATCATATCATAGCTCACATAGGTACTTTCCACTTCAAAAGAGCTATACAGCGGTTACCTGCAGACATCGGCGGACTCCATAGACTGTAATGAGGTCTTCCAGGTGTCCATCAGGTTAACCAAAAAAAAATCCATTTATAGAGACTCCATATGTAGAAAAATAGTAATCAAATTTATTGTTTAAAATGTAATAAATATACATACATATATAATGTGTCCAGAGAAATGTGCCAACAAGCACGCAGATGGAATACAGCGTGTATGGTATACAGAACCTATCCCTCCCAAGAAATATTCTTCCCATCATATAGTAAATTGTAAAACAGAAATGGTGCAGACCATAAATGGAAATGTATGCATATGGGTACCTAATTTTACAACAGTGGCTCCCAAAATATGTAACACATGATAGACTCAATTAGAAAGATATCCAGGATATATCTAAAACATTAATCTCAAAATATCACCAAAAACATGGGAGTCAGAGTTATAAATAGTATATGTATAAGGCAAGGTCATCAATAATCAACCAAAGATATACAAAGTGCTATTAAATACAGCCAGACCATATATATGTGTAGAAAAATAGATCAAATGTCTTACATCCACATACCAGTCACCATGATAGTACACTGCAAATGCACCAGGGGAGAAGGCGCTACGCCCGACGCGCGTTTCGTCAGGAGGCAACAATATAGGGTAGATAGGAGATATATATAGTAAGGTTAAATGTATTCACCTGTGGCTGGAACGCTGTACAATACATGGAGGAAGATCCGGAGCAACGTGCGTGATGACGTCACCATGTACGTGTAACGTGATGACGTCACCACGCAATATTGAAGGGAATCAAAAGGACTCTGATCGCGCACACGTAAACGCGACAGAGCCCGTTCCCATAGAGAATAAACAAACAGGTCACGGAACATAAAGCACACAAGCGCCCATTACAAAAAGTGAAAGAAGCAGATCACGAAATATAAGGCAAGCAAACGCCCACTGCAATAAGTGAAAGAATGATATGTGAAAGTAATTATGAAAACCCTTATAATGGAATATCTAGGCCCATAATGAGCAAAAGAGCACCAAAACCTTATTTTGATACATCATTGTGCTACTGTATATAAATAAAATATGCACCTAATATGCACAAAGTGAATACCTCTGTAGAATAAGTGATAGTGCAATGTACATGAATCTCAATTACACAAGAAACATTTCCAAAGTGAGGCTTAATATCTATAATAGTGAAAAAAAAAAAAATTCTTTTATCTTTCTCTTCCTTTTCACGTCGCAACTTGATGCATTTTTGTGCTCACTTAATCAGAATGATTTAAATATTCGTCTTACCTCTCATATCAGTCATAATAGGGCTGAATTTCTTGACCTGATAGTCGAATGTGATGAACATTGGAACATTGTCACAGATGTCTTTAGGAAATCCACTTCAACCAATTCTCTATTCCATGCCGCCTCTTCTCATTATCCAAAAGTTAAACAAGCTATACTGATTGGACAATTCTTGAGAATGAAACAAATCTGCTCCAATGGCAATAAGTTTGAGGACCAAGCTAGAGACCTTACAATGAGATTTCTAAATCGTGGTTATAAAATGAGGGATATTCAACGTGGATACCAGAGAGCGAAAGATGTCCAAAGAGATACCTTACTGGCAAGTAAAGTAAGTAAATATAGGAACAACGAACAGGATGTGAGATTTATCACCTCTTTTACTTACCAATGGAGGGGCATACGGGATATCATATAAAAGCATTGGAATGTACTTCTAACTGATCATGACTTAGCACAGACCTTGCCAGCTAGTCCTAAAATTACGTGGCGTAGATCTAAAAATTTAAGTGATCTATTGACCAGGAGTCATTATGTTCCCCAAGTTCCAAAATATATTTTTGGTATCCAGGGCCCTACTTGGGGTACTTTCAAGTGTGGGCACTGTACTGCTTGTAGATATGTGGTACGGAGTTCTGAGTTCTGGGACTCGAGTGGTAACAGACAATCAAAATTGTACACCATATCTCTTCCAGCACAGAAGCAGTGATTTATTTCGCCACATGCCTGTGCAGTCTTATTTATATCGGTATGACCAGTAGACAACTTAGGGTACGAATTCTGGAACATGCCAGGACGATTGTGGCAGCAGCGAATGTCCGTGAAGTTGAACAACTTCAACCCATACCAAGCCATTTTCGAGACTTCCATTTATGTGATCCATGGGGATTACAGATAAGAGGTATCGACAGGGTCCATTTAGGTAGTAGAGGGGGTGATGTCCGCCGTGCCCTTTTGCGAAACGAAACTCACTGGATAGTTGAACTTAATACAGTATCTCCGGCCAGCCTTAATGAGGCCGTGAGCTTTAAACCCTTTATTTAGTATAGCGCAAATTTTAATAGATAGATTTTTTGTTTTTATCTGTTTGTGTGTGATTTTGTCATTAATTTTATTATTTTTGTTCTAGGATATTTTGTTCTCTCTGTGGCCTTTTTTTTGTATACAGTATACCATCTGGATTATGCTGCAGGCCCCTTACTTATGAGTATTTGGAAGATGCTATCTTATTTTTGGAGGAATTGCAACAATTGCTGATTGCAATCACTACATGAAAAATAATGAAAAGGAAGAGAAAGATAAAAGAATAATATTTTTTTTCACTTTATTATAGATATTAGCCCTCACTTTGGGCACGTTTCTTGTATAATTGAGATTCATGTACATTGCACTATCACTTATTCTACAGAGGTATTCACTTTGTGCATATTAGGTGCATATTTTATTTATATACAGTAGCACAATGATGTATCAAAATAAGGTTTTGGTGCTCTTTTGCTCATTATGGGCCTTCTAGATATTCAGTTATAAGGGTTTTTTATAATTACTTTCACATATCATTCTTTCACTTATTGCAGTGGGCGTTTGCTTGCCTTATATTTCGTGATCTGCTTCTTTCACTTTTTGTAATGGGCGCTTGTGTGCTTTATGTTCCGTGACCTGTTTGTTTATTCTCTAAGGGAACGGGCTCTGTCGCGTTTACGTGTGCGCGATCAGAGTCCTTTTGATTCCCTTCAATATTGCGCGGTGACGTCATCACGTTACACGTACATGGTGACGTCATCACGCACGTTGGTCCGGATCTTCCTCCATGTATTATACAGCGTTCCAGCCACAGGTGAATACATTTAACCTTACTGTATATATACATATCCTATCTACCCTATATTGTTGCCTCCTGACGAAGCCATTTTGGTGGTGAAACGCGCATCAGGCGCAGCGGCTTCTCCTATCATGGCGACTGGTATGTGGATGTAAGACATTTGATCTATTTTTCTACACATATATATGGTCTGGCTGTATTTAATAGCACTTTGTATATCCTTGGTTGATTATTGATGACCTTGCCTTATACATATACTATTTATAACTCTGACTCCCATGTTTTTGGTGATATTTTGAGATTAATGTTTTATTATATACTGAAAAACTTTCTAATTGAGTCTATCATGTGTTACATATTTTGGGAGCCACTGTTATAAACTTAGGTACCCATATGCATACATTTCCATTTATGGTCTGCGCCATTTCTGTTTTACAATTTACTATATGATGGGAAGAATATTTCCTGGGAGGGCTAGGTTCTGTATACCATACACGCTGTATTCCATCTGCGTGCTTGTTGGCACATTTCTCTGGACACATTATATATGTATGTATATTTATTATATTTTAAACAATAAATTTGATTACTATTTTTCTAGATATGGAGTCTCTATAAACAGATTTTTTTTGTTAGTTCAGTTATTCATGTGGTTTATGAGACATTATTGGTGAGGAAAAAAATTTTTTTGTGCTAGGTGTCCATCAGGTGTCCACCGTTTTTATACTGAAACCAACTGTCTGTCGTTCGAGTCACAGATGTGAACCTAGCCTTACAGACGCTAGATAGGGGCAGAAAATTTCTTGCAAGAGCTTACAATCTATGAGGTAGAAGCAGGTAACTCAAGAAGTAGAAGTGCTTATACAGTAGAACAACCCTCTTTATGAAAAAGGCTACTTTATTAACATAAGTACATTTTAGAGGACAATTAGAGTACTTGTGGCTGTCTGCAGGTAAATCAGGCCCTGCTCCCAATGCACTCCAGGCTGATCTGCATTTCCATATGAAGAGGATTATCTCTGCATTGATTCATTGGTTTGTGGTCTTGAAAGTATGTGTCTACTCCTATTAAAGGCCCTATATAGCACTATTATTGGTTTAAAAAGGCATGTTAGAGCTGACAGATTCCCTTTAAATCATTTAAACAGTAAAAAATAAGCCCAAAAATAAAAATCCTGATTCCTTTGCTGCACAAACATTCTGCCTGAAATGCGGGATCATTAAAAAAAATTGTCAATATTGAGTTATGAGGTTTCAAGCATTTAAAGCCATCTGGAAGAGAGTATCATGTAGATGACAGCAACCTACCTACCCATCTGCAGGACCATTATGTGGTCATCATATAGTATTTCCAGTGATGCCAGAATAACAATACCAAATAAGCCAGATGCTAGTTCAAGGAATTTATCTTCCACATCCTGACATCTGGATTTTGGAATTGTCATTCATAAGGGAGGAGAAAAGTTGGATAGGAATTGTAATATACCAAGCCACTAATCTATCACACCAAGCAATTTGCCTCCTGTTAAAATGTGCAGATATAATAAAGAGACATTAAGCCGGGATATATTAGCCAAGAGCTTTTCCACTGATATTCATGACAAATGAAGCCGGAAATTTTAACATAATATGCAGAAAAATTCTTATATTCTGAAAATTTTGAAAATATTGTTATGCTATGTAGAACTAAATGGATCCTCAACCTGTTGTTAAGGAGAAGGAAGACTTAAGGTGGCCAAACATATTACATAGAAGTAGATTTATGGCTGAAAACTGTTGTACGAATGACCATCTGGTGTCTATCATATCGATGCAGCCCTATACATTTTACTCCATATTGGCTATTACAGAATATCATATTGGTCATATATGTTCAATGACACTAGGTGAAGGAGAAATGACTTCATTGTGAGTGTTCTGGGAATGTTCTTTTACAAAAAGATTGCTCATGGGCTAGTTTCGAATACCATCAGTCGGCTAAAACAATTGTTCGATTACATTTCACCTGATAGTTTTGATTGAAATGATCCTTCATGATCAAATTTAGACCAATGTGTATGGTCACCTTCTATCAGTAAAACTAATTGTAAGACATCACATCTGTACTTTCTATATTTAACCCTTATATCCCTAGGTCCCCATTCAATTTTTGTACCTTACAGGCATGTTGGCAAGCAGGAATGTAAATGTTTCCAATTGAATTGATACTGAAGTACATGATTCTACATACAGTTCCAAAGTATTCGCTGTTCACTGAAAATAGCCTGCCATGCTGTGAAGAAGGTCATTTTTGTACCTTGGTGCAGCTAAAATGAGGCTATTATTGCTGGGTTCATTCAGACAGAAGGCTGAAGATTACATAAATTCTAGCATACCCTGGAAAAAGTAATATATGAAATAATTTGGTCACAGGATGAGGAGTAATGAACTTGGGAGAGGGAATGAAAATAGCCCTTAGGTTTACAATTAACATTTCACAATAAATGTATAATACATAGTTAAAATACTTAGTGCCCTGCTTTTTTTGTTTTTTCATCAGATCATGGTTCCTCCATTTCACGGTGCCCTCTTAATTTCTGAAAGATGGCTCCAACTAATCTATGCACATTGTGGTTTGGTAGTCTGAGATACTCCTCCCTGCTCTGGGATGTTCCTTTTAAGAGCAAAGGGTAGTGTCTCAGGCCCGGTTCACATCTGCATTCAGGCCATTCTGTTCTCCTCTCCGATCAGAACAACGGATGTTATTGAAACGGAAGACTTCAATTCATTTCAGTGTTTAAATATAAATTGAAGGCTTCTTCCATCTCATTTCTGTTCTTTTTTTATGAAAAAAATAATGCAGATGCTAGAGTTATTATTTACATCTGAAAAACTAAACCAGTCGTTGAAGGGAATTAGGAAAGATACAGGCAGAAAGTCTTCCTTTTGCATCCGTAAATAAGAAACTTTAATATCTGTTGTTCTGTTTTTATGACGGAACAATGGGCATTCTGATAGAAATATGTATGTAGCCTAAAGCCCGAGCCCCAAGCAATTCTATTATTTATTATTCTATTTTTATGTATTTAACTACAGTGTGAAACTTTTTTTTCTGTGTCCTTGGATGCAGGGGTTCACATAAAACATGACTCTTTTATTCCCTCTATGAATACAATACATTAGGTGGAATAATAAGTGATTTATTGTTCTCCACACTTATATTCAAAATATGCCCATGCCCAGTGATTTTACTTGTCTCTGAAATGTTAAGAAAGGTCAAGGAAGTATTCTATTGACCTCAGCTGTGGATCTCATTGGTGTGCGGCAAATTGAATACATTCGGTACAATAACAACGTATTTTTTACTTTCAGTGCGGAGTTCAAACCAAGTATCAGTGGAACAACAATATTTGAATTCTTCTCATTTCTCAGCCGCCCTGCTGTTACACAGCTGAGGCCTATTTGTA
This sequence comes from Leptodactylus fallax, assembly GCA_947044405.1. Classification (NCBI taxonomy): domain Eukaryota; kingdom Metazoa; phylum Chordata; class Amphibia; order Anura; family Leptodactylidae; genus Leptodactylus; species Leptodactylus fallax. The sequence goes on along the minus strand of CAMRHE010000177.1, from coordinate 3,667,993 downwards.
ATGTTCTAGGAATGCTTCATTGTTCACAATCCTGTTCTTCTTTGCTGTGTTATCAAAAAAATAGCAAACTTCTTAAAGGGACATTAAACATAGGATCCATGATACGCATACAGAGTGTTAACTGCTGGGAGAATGATTGCTTTGTTCATTGCAACGTTTGTTCCATAGTTTTTAATATTTGAATATGCAAAAGGTTCCCTAGTTTCTGGCAAGATTTTGTATATTAAAGGGTCTAAAAGGGGTTTTCTGGGACTTTTTAATTCAGCCAATAACTGAATATCAGTGGGAGTCCAAAACTCGGGTCAGTTTTGTCGGTCATATGGCCTGCGTGTACCTCAATCCCATTCAAGTGAGCTACAATACCAGGTATAGCCACTATACAAAGGTACGGCTTGAAAAATAATGAAGAGGCTGCAGTGCTCCCCTGAATGCTGCTGCCTCTTCAAACAGCTGATCGTCCTGGGTGTGGGACACTCATAAGTCTTCAAGACTTATACTAAGGATAGGTCATCAAATTTAGCCGGAATACGCATCTAGACTGAAGACGAAATACAGGGCTCATTCTGCATGCCTGACACTATTATGTGCTTACTGGTTAAGTACTTGGTACTTGCTGCCAGGATCTCTCATTACACCCGAGGGCTGGGGTTTAGAGCAGCTGAAGACCCTGTGATCAAGCCATTGTTAAAGGACCCTTCAAAGCTGAACTTCAGGGGGTGCAGAGGGTATGGTCACACCTGAGTCTAGCAGGTAGCTAACAAAACATATGGCTGACAGCTATCTAAAGCCAAAGGTATGAGATATTTATCAGTGGATCATTGGCAGATTCAGCTCAATTTAGTATAATCTGTTGTTAGTTTTATGTATATATATATGACCAGAACATCAGATTGATAGCAGATCTTAGCTGGGCATGCCATTAATACATATATTATCATATTTATGGACAGCTTTTCGAAAAGAGACTGTCCATTGTGTAAACCTCATTAGGAAGCTGAAAATATCAGTCATAACAGCTTGGCCAGAAATACAGTAGGTGACTTGCATAAGAATCAATTAAATTCCTAAATATATTCTTCCTAAAAATCTTTTCATGCATACGTATGCACAAAATAAGGCTATGAAATTGAATAGAAAATGGCAAAATACAAAATGACATAAATAACCTAAGGCCAGTTTAAGGGAAATGCAATAACACCACATTTTAGCATTTCCATTACAGTGGCAATACCTGGAGCTCCTGCAGGTCCACTGAAATAAACCACAGAACTTTACTACCTTATGGCAATATAGATTCATGTAATATGGCCATATTACAGCTCTGTGAAACTGACATTATACAGTTTTTGGGATTGCGCTACAAGGACCAGTAATTGTTACCTGACTCTTGAAGATATCGATACACCAGGAAATTCACTTCGTCACTGGTTATGCTCATCTTAGCCCCACCTCAGAATGATGAGGTCTACAGGAAGTGAGATTCCCGCTCTGGAAAAACAATAACAAAAAAAGTCAATGCTATGGTTAACAAAATGGGTTTTCCTTAATTTTCACATGCATACATACATACACGGGCCAATAGAAGTCATGCACTGAACATAGCGTCAACTTCCTAACAAGAAAATATGTGCCAACAGGTAACAACACAAGTGGTAGTCTATAGGAATACACTATGTTATGTGACACTTCTATGTACATACAAGTTTCATGCCACTTTTATATGACCAAATAATACTAAATCGAAAAAGACTGTAGAACTCTGAATCTAGCCACAAGTTTAGAGACTTTAATAACCTTTACTGAACCTAGAAATATTTTTTTCAGAATTTGTTGACATAGCACTATTACACAAAATATTGGAACAGTTGGCCCCATTTATCCGACATACCAAACGCACCCATATAACATTTTGAACTGTATAAGAGAGCATCTACATAGTATTTTTTAGAATGAGAGCCTATGGGTGACATATACCACTTCCTGTACATTGACATATATTGGTGACTTCCATTAGGTTATGTGTCAGGAAATGCTACCAATATATACCTGTCGTAAGCTTCAAACATGTTGTGAACAGAGCCTAACTTTGGTCATCAGTATAAAAATACCATTTTTATTTTTATTCTATAGTGGTAATTGGTGTTAATAGTATAATTATTAGGACGATTTATGAAAATGGGTGAAAAGTTAAGTGGAGTAATGGTCCGTTTTTATTTTTTCAAAGGGTGTCTGAAGCATGACAGCAGGAATCTGATTGGCTATTTAGGGTAACTTCTCCACTTTTCCTTGCACTAGTTCTGGTAAAATCTCTTACATTTCCTATCACTCCAGTGGAGCTACGTCAACAAACATGCTGACATAGTGCTTGATATTTCTGCATCTCTGATGACATCAATGTTACTCTATGTGTTTACGATGGATGCCACAAACGGGAAGTAATGCGTTCTAGAGGTCAATGATGATTTAGACTGTCTGACAGGTGACAGATCAGAACAGTGGACTTTGGCAGCCATATGAAACCAGCCAAGACAAATGTGCATGGCAGTAGAGGTCATAATATCAAGAAAACGCTCCACTCTTGGCATAATGCCCTTACCCTCCAGGCCTCCTTTATCATCAAATGGCTGAAATGAAATATGACTATTATATTAAAATTCTTGAATCTCCTAGGTAATTGTAACAAACAGTTACTGAATAATACTCCTAAATAACACAGTGGGGAATGTTCTATCTGTTCCACTTCTCCTGCTCTTGCAGCTGTCTGCTTTATCACTTAGGAGTGAGCACATTGTTATATTTAAATACTTCAATTCATTCATTTCCCCAGAGGAAATGGAATTAACATGTAAAATGAATTAATTTCTGATGGAACATTTTACAATACAATGCAAAGCTTTTAATCAGTTAATAACAGGTAAAAAAAAAAAAAAGCAGCATTCATGATATTAAACTGGGGCTCTGCTCATAATGGAGCCCAGCAGTGAATAAGGCTCTTCAAATAGGGTATAGTAGACAAAAACATCAATAGATTAACAGCGAGCCAATGTCTACAGTCTCCATGGAGAAGTATATTACAGCTGTCACAGCAACCAGATATGTGCGCCGCTGATGAATAGAACAAAAGAATTCTTAGAAAAATGTATCCACCAATATCTCAATAGACCTGTATTACAACATGTCTTTAAAGCAGACCACTCACCTACACAAGGGCAAGCATTTTCTGTGCAAACTAGAAGTGTGATCACACATGAATCATAGGTATTTACATTAGTTGGAGGAATGATAAAAGGAGCTGTCACCTTTTAATCATCTCCTTATTGCTAACAGGTTTCCCAGAAAATGAGCTGATTATGTAGTACCCCACTACTGGGACCCATTGTCACTGTAATCACTACTATGGAAAGTCTGAAAACAGTCAACCCCATTTATGGCAGTGCAACCACCTCTCCATTGACAGGAGCCACAGCTCAAGGAATGAGAGTAAGACAATCCTGTTCCTCAGCCATTAAAAGACAACTTTTCTATGACCAGTTATAGTAGTAGCCCTTTTAAAAAGTATACAGTACCTGACATACCATATCCATACACTAAACACATACTAAACTATATTCTAAATACACAAATATTACTTTTCTTTATAAACATTTTAATATTATTCAGTGTTAAAGGGCTTTTTTTAGAGTGAGACCCTTAGAATAGGTCATCAACATCAGATCGGTGGTAGTCGAACCCCTGGCACCCCCTGCATTCAGCTAATTCAAAAGACTGTAGTTTTCGGATGAGTGTACAGCAGCTGAGCTTTGTATCGCTGCTTAGCTCTATTCATGTGAATGGGACTGAACTGCAAACAGGATATGTGTCTGATGACTATGATATTGCATGGCCTAACAAACAGAAGCAGCGCACCGCCACTTCAATCTGCAAATGTGTGCGGTCTAGGTTGTTAGAGCCCCGCAATCAAAAATTGAAAACCTATCCTAGGGATAGGTCATCAATATTTTAGACCTAGAAAATCCCTTTAAAGGATATGTACCACCTAAATTTCTTACTAGACTCATGTACCCTATCAAAACCATCAGAACATAGTAATACATAAACTTTAAAATGTTTATGGTCTTGCATTACCACAAATAATATACTTCAAAATCATTACAAAGTAGAGATGGGGAGTATAGTAAAGAGGCACCTTCCCAGGTCGCTAGAAGGCAATGGTCCTACAGGTCCTTATCTGGATCAAGCTTTGGTGCACAGCGTTCAGTTGGCTCACAGATTATCTGAGAACAGGATGCAGCCATGAAGCTGGGAACTGAATAGATACAAGACATCAGAGTTCGGCAGATCACAGAGAGGAGCTCTGAGATTGAAAGTGTGCATTAGTTGGTTCCTGATAGACAGATGGCAGCAACCACAAAGCAGGTGTGGTCTTGGTAGCATCTCAACAAACTCCATGTTAGGGAGAGAGAGACTCCCCAAGTACAGGCCAGGCGGTCAAAGTCTACTTTGTTATTTATCTCTGCTCATTGTTCCAGGTTCTGTGTTCAAACCCCCAGTAAAGCAGTTGAAACGCCATTACCGGTTGTGGCTTCTGTGTCCAACACCTGCATGTTACAGGATCATTAGAATAAAAGAAGCTGGTGGAACATTTTTCTACTTTTCATCACGATGCATGACTCAGAAAGCTACACTATTGATCAGGAGCAAAAATACAGCGAAGAGCAGATTAACTGGATTTTCTTCTTCATTCACCCATTCGGTGCTGTAGTGTTATATCTTGTTCGGGTCAATTGAATGAACCACAACCAACTGCAATGGTTTTTATATGACCTTTTCCATGCGACAAAGTGAGACTAAAGCTGCTTGGTAGTTTGGAAACATTAAAAAATGTTGTATTTGATGTTACCTATGTTTGCGCTTTACAAATTGTAATTCAAAATAATGTATGTTGTCATTTTGTTTAGTCTACGTGCAAAAGGAATGAGTTCATTGGTGTATATTTGTGGTCTTTTTTCTCTGAAAACTTTAGAAGTAAAGAAGAAAGCCACCTCTGTTCATAGAAAATTTGATCAAGAGACAAATTTCTTGTGATATAATAGCTCTCTCTTTTTTCTGTTGAGAAATGTTGGCATGTCCCTCTCGTATTTTTGACAAACGTTCCTTCTATAAATATATCAAAGCCTGAAACGAGATATTTTCTTTCTATGAGTGCACTCAGACATGTGCCATTTGAACTTTTGTACATCTAGATATTTATTTGGCACATCTCTCCTTGTTATTCTATTTCAAAGGTTGGCTCTTCCAAAAAAGAACTGCAGTATAGTCAGAATCTTTTCTTTACATTGTGTGATGGGACTGCATAAAAAAGAAAGTTCAACTTACTTCTTTGAAGAGGTAAGAAGAAATGTGTTTGATTTACTTTATTATTAGAAATATGTAAATATGATAGACTATCTCTACTTTTTAAGGAGGATACAGCATTCTCATAATGGGGATATCTGTGTTACAAAACTCTTTATTAGCTGCACTGTTAAGGCCTATTGAGGTAATGGAATGGGGTTTTCAGACTGTGACTCCTCTTTACATCTGAGTTAATCACATCCCTTTAAGGCCGAGGCTCCACGTAGCGTAAACGCAGCGATTTTGCCACGGCGGAAATGCTGCCGAAAAAACGTGGTATTTTACAGTCCCAGCAAAGTGGATGGGATTCTGGCTAATCCTATCCACATGATGCAGAAAACTATCCGCAGCAGACATGCTGTGATTTCAAACACCAATACATTTTTTTTTAAATAGCAGCATGTCACTTATACCTATGGAAACGCCGGAGTTTTCCCGGAAAAGCTCTGCAGACTTTTTGTGGAAAGTGCTGAGGAAAAAAAACACGATGCATTTCTGAAGCGGTTTTTCCCACAGCACTTTTTGTCTCGGGAGCGCTTCATGGAGCCTTAGCCTAAAGGGGTATTCTAGCTAGACATATTTAGCACCTATCAACTGTATAGGTGGTAAATAGATTAGTGGGGATCTGAACACTGAGACCCTAAGTGATGGCCAGAACACCGATTGAGACGTGTAATGAGGTCACAAATATGATGGGTTGGTGTGCCCCTTTGAATATCTGGAGCTTTTAGTATAAGATTTACTTCATTTGGAAGGATGCTGCAGACACAGCTTTAAGTTGCATAGCAAGAAAGGTTTACGTACAAGAAGGTAATAAGTTCTTAGAGGTGGCTAGCATATGGTTGGAACAGACAAACCAGTTTCCAATGATATGGCAGTATCTTGTCTGGTTGCACTACAGTTCCACAGTGTTGTGCATTTTCCTACCTTCCCCTAATCACAGGACCACAGGTAGGGGTAGTGTAAATGGACAGTGGTCAAGTATACACCCTGCTGCTCAAGTCAGAGTCTATGGCACTGATGGAAAGAGCAGAACAATCCCTCGATCACCACCTCATTCAAACTCTTCCTAGTAGCAGTCTTTTGGCTGAAAGAAAGAGGCAACTAACCTCCTATGATCTAGCACTTATCACCTCTTCAAAGGATGGCTGGAATACTCCTTTAGGCTGCGTAAGCCAGGAGTGGTTGGAGCAGAAGAGAGAGGTACTTTCTACATGTTTCCAATTCCTATTTTAATTACTCCTGGCTTTGGCTCAAAAAACTGCAGCAAAATCTGCAACAACAAAAGCAGCTTTTCTGCAATGTGATGCCTCATCCTTAAGGTAAATGAGAACTAAAAGAAGGTAATACCAATAGACCAACTCAGTTATCATCTGCTTATTTCTGGGATATTGCCATCTTAATATGGCTATATGCACACCAAGGTTGCAAAAAGCGGATGTTAAAATATTTAACTGTCTATTTTTTTCACCCAAACCACTGATCCATTTTTTAACAGCTGTCACTTGGATGTAAAACCATTTTGCAGGGCATTCAAAATAGATCCATTGATTTGTATTGGGTGCATATGACTGTGAAAATAGACGAAATAGGATATGTCTTTTTGACAGACATTATTCATAGTTCTTTAAAAACAGATATGTGAATGTACCCATAAACTTTAATTGCTCTAAATTACTGTACATTGCTGTTTTTCACTACGGTGTGCTTGAAGCCTAAATGTATTTAAGGCTAAGGCCCCACATTGCAGAAACACAGCTTTTTTGTTGCAGATTTTACTGTGTTTTTTTTGAGCCAAGGCCAAGAATGGCTACATAAGGAATGAGAAATATATAGAAAGCTCTTATGCTTCTCCCTTCTTCTCAATCCACTCCTGGCTTTGGCTCAAAAAACTGCAGCAAAATCTGCAACAAAATAAACTGCAAATCCGCAACGTGGGGCCTCAGTCTTACTTTGGTCAACCCCTAGTTAAGGAATTACCACATACACTATAACAGGATATCAAAGGGTGTTACTTTTTAATCTATCTGTCCATCTATTCATAATTTTAATATATAAGAAATTGTTATTCTTATTTCTTGCATGGTCTATGGGAGAAAATATATTAGCCAAAGAGTTATCCCAGCTTCCTGCTATGAGAAGAATATAAAAGATTCACTTGTGAACAGTTCTAGATTTCTTACCAATCCCATTTTCCTAGCTAATGAAAATACTTCCCAGAAGGTTACAATTCTTTTTAAACATTAAAATGTTATTAGAAGTTAAGTAATGACTTCCTGGAGCCTTTCAGTCGTGTCCACTTGTTAAGTTAATCGAATGCATTAACTATGAATAAAGTCTTAACCCTTTAGTGAGACTAGAAATTATGGCCATAGTCACCATTATACAGTTCATCACTATATTAAATTTGGTGATGGTAAGTCATAGATGACAAATATAAAACGGTAAATGTTAAAAGTAACATTTACAGAAAAACACTGTGGGAGAGATTTATTAAAACTGTCTGAGGTTAAGGCCCCATGTAGTGTCCCGTGGCAAAATTTCCATAGGTATAATTGACATGCTGCGATTTCCAAAACCGCAACGGTTTTGGAAATTGCAGCATGTCCACTGCGTGCATTTTACTGCCATGTGGGGATGGGATTCACAGTGACTGTCAAACGACGCTTTTTTAACGCGGCATTTCCACCGCGGGCAAACCACGGCATTTACACCATGTGGGGCCCCGCCTAAGAGTTTTATTCAATCGTATTGTCCATAGCAACCTTTCGGCACTTTCCTTTAATTTCTTAAGCTGAAGTTGACCAATTAAAACAAGCACCATGATTGATTGCTATGGGCAGTCTTTTCTTAAATAACCCCACTTTTGGGTGGTGTTCATGCAATCCCAACCCCTTCAGGCAGAGTTTGCTCAGCACAAGCTAATTTTGCTGAGTTTTTTTCAAATTCTGAACAACCCTGGAAAATTGGTGACAATTGGCAAGTGTGGTTTTTGTATTAGGCTGGTCTGACAATGGGGCCAAATCTTTATGCTTTTTCATTTAAGGAGATTTTATTATAGCTATCCCCTTTTTCTATTAGTGTTTTATATATTATCTATATTTGGATCTCATGTTTATAAATGAAAAAAATTCTTAGAATTCTGCCTAAATATATAATAATGTTCAAAAACTACTCAACAGTACCAAGTTAGACTCATCTACTTAGTTCTTAGCAATGATACAAGGGATTAGGTTTAGTTAGTTACACAGCTCTTTCTGGTAAACGAGAATTTAAATGTATTTTTGGCAGTGAGTCACGGCCGTGCTGTAGTTTTTCTAGTTTTTCTACCAATTTGCTATTAGGACTTGCCTTCATTTGGCAAATGTAAAATGATTTCACTTTCATGATTTTAAGTTCCAAGGCATTTTGCCTAGTATTATGTTGGCAGGAATGATAGTTACAACCAACCCATTACAATACTGAGTAGTTGGTATTTACAGCCATTATTTCACAGCAATTTTACAGATCACATGTTTACATAAAGTAATAATTAAATGTATAAGGAACTGAAAAGTTGATTAATATCTAAAAGTGATATATGTCATATAAGGTAATAAAACTCAGATTTTCTCTACAATTGGGCAATGTCTACTACCTCCCTTTACATAAATGCCAAAGAAGACTTTAGAATTAGACCACAAAATGTATTGTTACAAATCATTCTTACCTATAAGACTGGGCAAGGAAAAACAATGAGCCGGACTTATCCTATTGTGTGCACCACTTCTATTTTTTTTGCTCATGACCCATCAGAGAAAAATGGATGGAGTGTTGGCAGGGATGAGCAGGGCCATCATGGTCTGACTATTCTATTTTACTTTATGCCAGAAGAGTTGTATACATTTTAGCTGAAATCTAAGCAAGTTTATTTTCCCGCACAGGGCATAAACCAGAGATGTGCCACAATTATTAAGACGCATTGGCCGTTTAACAACTGTGGCATATCTGATCTAGCACAGCACATTAAGGGTGGGTTCACAATTGCGCTGGCACTCCGTCCGCCCCGAATCCGATCTAAATGTCGGAAAACTGGATTGGGACTGGATAGGGAAAGGTTTGTGAAGCTTTGCTTAAAAACCCATTCACTTGGAACTATAATATGGTATGGTATTTGTATCTATTCTTCAATTTCATACATTTATCCTTCCATTGGACATTACTATTTGTATATCCTATTGGGACAAGCATGTTTGTCTTTTGGTTGGACTTTGCTCAGCAGTGCAATCCTTGGGCATCATTCTTCATGACTCACCATGGACATTATTCATTTTCTTTATCATTTGGCATCACTCATCTGTCCATTCACTTATTATTGCTTTGTGGCATCTGTGGACAATGCAGTTCACTGGTTATCAATAAATCTTGATCCCAGATAGCAAAAAGGTTTTCTGTTTACAATATAGATTCTTTATATAGAAAATGTCAGAGTTCAGATGGAAGGAGAAAATCCATTTTGTAACACAAGAAGCTATCCAGTATCAGAAAAAAGTATGCCACTCTTTGGCTCAAAGGCTGTTCCTGGTATTATAGCTTAGGCCACAGCTCAAGAACAAAAGTGGCATAGTTACTGGAATTAGGCAGAACAATCTAATCTAGTAACACCTTCCTATTAAGATGCCACATAGAGATGCCAAGATGCCAGTTGTCCTCCACGATGGCCATTGTTGTTTCGGTTTCTCTGTATTTAGACTAATAGACTAATGTATGTTTTACCAGACGGCTGTAACCACAGAACTAAAAATATTCCTCGCTTGTTAAACAGAATGGAGGGATCATTCAGGATAACTGTCGACCTCAAAGCCTAGTGGATTTACTTTTATTTGCTGTAAGTATACACCAACATTCTCCACCCAATGGCTCTCCAATTGTTGCATACTTATTGATGTATACGGAGGAGTCAGCAGGAATTGCTGTCAGCCAAATGCGCATTCAACTAGCAGTTATTCAAGGCGTATGGTCACTTTTAAAGTATCCTAATGGTTTTTTTTGTTTGTTTTTGTGCCAAGTCAAATGGTTAAATGGGCTTTGTGGTTTAGAAAAACACTACTTAAGATTCATGAAACTTTATGTTATCTATTAGCCAGATTATTTCCTCTACTGAAAGACCTGACACGTTTGTGGACAACACATTGATCATATTGGATACGGTGTAGTACTTGTATTTCTCCTGCGGTGGTGTTGCAGTAGAAACTTTTAAGTTCACTTATAAATGATAGCTGATTGCTGGGGCTCTAAGCAGTGATCAGCAAACTAAAAGGTATTGCGGAAAGTGGACATGCCCTTTAAGAACATTCTTTGCATTCAGGGAGAGAGATAGACAGAGGGATTGATTTTCCTTTAATGCATCTCAGAACATTTCATGGAAAGTAAACTGAATTGATATAATAAATGATTCATGTGTTTCAGGTATATTTCCTACACTGTCTCATGTATTATATTTATGATAAGGGAATTAAAATGTAGGCACATGCTAGAACCAGGGTGGAAATGGAAAAATGATTTGGTTTCATTTGATTCATGCAGTACTTCCAGGAACAATCATCCATGATAATAATGTATATATAATTTATGAGTTCCATAATTCACTCTTACATTATTGAGCAGGTCTAATTTTAAACACTGCTGTTCTGCATTGTGTCAGAGAGGTCAGTAATGTCCCAGGCAGATTTTTATTACTGGCATATAGGAACATTTCCCACATGAATAACTATTGAACTTCAATAAATCATACTTTGCTTTCATTTTTGTGAGTCTATTGCTAAAAATTATGCAAGAAAATTTTAATATGTCTGTCTTTAGCATATTTTACATTAAGAAATCTTTAAGTCTAATTGAATATAGTTGTACTGAGCAGGGATGGAAAAGGTATCCAATATAAGGCTTCTTCCATACCATGCTATTTTATTCAATTTATAGTATGTACTGGGAAAGCATATACTCTAAGAAATCCGTGGCGCTGGTGTGAGATGGTATACGCCTCTTAATAATTTTGACTGTGCACTACAATTAGAATCTACTTCAGGTAGGAGCTGGCAAAGATTTGAGATATACTTTATACCCATGTTCTGGAGTGATTATAATAAATATGTTGGGCTTGCAGTGGCCCGACTGTTTGCCCACTTTTTTTCAAAGTGGCATGAGTGTCAGAAAAATTTAAAAATGCCCAATTATTGGCAGAAAATGTTGTAGGCCAAAAATTGTGCTTTTCCTGCACCCTAAAACTGTTACTTAAAACTTACCCCACATTGTGTTGTCTATATTCCCCAAACAACTACAATGGAAATGAAACAGTATATTGATCACCAAGTAGAATCCATATATTGTGGACATGTAACTTCTTATGGTGTACTATATTATATGAGTTCATATACTGTAACAACTATAGTTGGATTTGGAAATGTAGGCTAAATCTGCTAATACCAGAAGAGCATGAAGTCTACTAAACATCATGAATACTGTTTTTAAAAACCACCATGTCAGACACACTACTCTCTAGAAGTGCCTATGACATAATATGATTTTTAATGAATACTGGTTATACATCTATGTCTACAGTGATATTTTTATATGGTTACATTTGATTTACAATAATCAACCAAAATATTTAGAAAAAAACACCCAAATTAAATATCAGAATAATCAGGACGGGCTGAAACACTGATTGAAAGTTCAAGGCTCATACTAACAAATTAATTTTCAGTTGTATCTGTGACCTCATGACTAAAGCTGATTTATGGGTCATTGCGGATAGCATATGGGTTATTGAGACTGTCTTGAGGGTCATTGTGGCTGACATAGGGGCCCGCTTGTTTTTATGATAGCCCTCTGGCAGTAATGTGGGGGTCTTGAAGCTTTCTTGGGGGTGCTGCTTCTGATTCCACCTGCTACAAAATTAATTTCATGCTTCTGTTCCTGGCAAATCAGTGTCCCAACGTCCCCCGGGTGTTTCCAGAGCCTAGCATTAGGTCTGGGCTCATTAAATTAGAAAAGAAAAAGTATCTTTAAAATGGAATGATAGAAGTCATTGTTTTTAAATCTGGAATTTCAGTAAACGTACAAAAAGTCAAATAACCAATCTTTATATCAGTAATTTGTAGACTGCGATTATCAATCCAGCAAATAAACCGAGAAAAGAATAAGCCTCTTGTCTATTTATCACACTTGCCTACGATGACGTGAGACTTCAATTCTTGATTACAGAAATGTCACAGCACAGAAAACTCATAACTTTGCAATATTAACATCTCACGATAACAATTTGTGTAAAAAGCAATTCTGTTTATCTGCACGTCTTGTGTAAGTCAATCATGCGTTCAGTCTGATTACAATATAATCACTTCTGGGTCCACGGCAAAACTGTATAATTTAAAGAACAATTTAAGAAAATGAAGTCAAATTGTGTTTCAGAGTGAAATTTAGTTTTAAAGCCATTCTAATCCTTTAGGGCTCAATGCCTGACATCTGTCATTAGACAGTGCTACTTTGCATAAAACCAATACATTACTTAGCAATTGATTGATTTCTTAATGTTGTTAAGAGTAGGCTAAAATATCACAACAGAAACTAAATCTTAAGATAATTTGTTGGAAAGCCAACATGTTTATTACTGGCAGTTTTCCAAAACTTTATTATATATGTAGTGTATGTACAAGCTTGGATTAAGCAGGGAATTGGGCATAATCAAAATCACCTTGGTTTTATTTTCACTTGTATAATAGTCTTGCTATGTTCCTTCTACTACTGCTCATTTTTATTTATATAGTGCCAACATATTCCATGGCACTTTGCAAATCACATGGAACATATAAAGTTAAACATTACACACTGATAAATGTATAACCAATTAGAACAATAGGAGTGAATGCCCTGCTCACAAGATCTTACAATCTATAAGGAGGAAGTAGAGAATCAAGAGATAAAGAGCACATTACAGTGATAAGCAACATACCTTTTATTTAAGTTTCTTTTGTAGATTTGAAGAAAAACAACATTACAGTCTTATGTAAATGAGGCAGTTTGTGCACTTGGGGGCAGGTCTTCAGCTACCTGGAGCACTGCTTTCGTCACTCAGACTCCTACCATCTCCTGCCTGTGCCTCCCTGTGCAAGGAGTGTTGATCCTCCCAATGCTATGACATCACCCATCCTACGTGAGCAACAAGAGCAGTGCTCCCAGGGTTAGTGCACTAACTGCCTCATTTTCATAAGACTTCAAAGTTGATTTTGTCCAAATCTACAAAAGTGACATAACAAAGTACATAACAGAGGTATGTTGTTTATCATTGTAATGTGCTCTCTAATGTGATGGTAGCAGTTGAATGCTCTTGGGGAAGGTGGTAGACTCCCCTTAAAGACTCCCCCTTTCACCTCCCACAGCCATCTTAAACCACTGGTATGGTGCTGCAGAGGCTTTAGATGCTGCAGATAACTTTTCTTTATACAAACAATAATATTTATTTGCTGACACCGGACAACCCCTTTAATTTTGCAGTAAGGACTTGATCCATGGAATCAAATATACATTTTCCTTTCTGACAGCGAAAATATATTTATATGTGGCAAAGGCATAAAATGAAGTCCCTGGCCCCAGTGGTGTCTTCATGTGTGGCTCCAGGGAAGCCCATGGCATTTGGCATAGGCATATACTCAGCTCACAGGCAAGTATGTTCGCAGTTTGGGTTGCCACTAAATATGCACCTCATGTTCCATGCAAATGATTATTTAACAATGTATAGAAAACCCTTTCTTCATTATGTTCACTTTAAAATCCTAAAACTTTTCCAAACAACCAAAATCCCTATTTATATCTATAACATTACAAGATGTCAGTAACAGATGGCACGATAAATATAACATATTCAGTCTGACATGATTAGACAGAGCTAAAGGCAGAGAGAGCTTATATTTTGCATGCGCCTTAGAATTATTATAAGATGCATACCTGCTTTACAGTCAGTGTTATTCTATTTTAGAGACTTATGATTAAATATATTACGCAGCGACGAGGCTTTGAAATCATCGTTTTACTAGATCTTCTTGATTAGATGGGTTCATTCTCATCATCACTTAGGCTCATAAAAATGATTATTTTGTTTATGGGGTGATCATGTACCAAAATCATTAGGGAAATTAATGCTAATGAGAAAATAAGTCATTTGAACCGAGCTTATTTCCAATGATTTAGAGTTGCTTTGAATACAAGTAATGTTTGCAGAGCTCTCTCCTGTGAGAATTTATCTGATAGGAAAGTATCATTTACTGCAGCAAAACAACATTTGATGTCTACTGTACAGATCCTGCATCATAAAACATATTTCCTGGCAGCAGCAGGGGTTCAGAACATTGGAAGAAATCTGTTGGGCTCTGTAATTTAACTCACATGCTTTGCCATTATTTGTAGACAAAAAGTATTGAGACAAAGCAAGGATAACTTTGTAAAGAGAGTGGTTTACAATCATGTTCTTTCACTTATTATTATTATTATTATTATTATTATTATTATTATTATTATTATTATTTAATTTAGTTATATTAGTTATCTTAGTTTCCTATAATTGATAACCAACATTTGGAAATTTGCATTTCCATAATATGCCTATTATATTGTGCTGTAAAATATAATAATGGATTTCAAATAAAAATGACATGACTTCTTTGATGATATGTTATGTATACTTTTTACAGTACTGTATTAGCCTCACAGGAGCCAACAGTCAAAGAAGGTTTGGTGTTTTAGATCCCGCCCATCAGGTAGACCAAATATTACAAAGGTTGTCTACTTTAGGTGACCTCTCTCCATTTGCCCTATAGTTATTCCTCTTATGTATAATAGACTTGTGAATTTATATAATTTATGTGTGACAAGACACTACTTACATGTGTAAATTCATATGTACACTCCCCCACTTATAAGCATATACTGTGCCTATAGGCAAATCCAGGTGTGCTTGTGAACTTGTTTCAAATTGTAAATGAAAATTCCTGAAATCTGCCATGATCACTTGGCAATTCTCAGATGATACCAGCCATAGCTGGATAATAGATGTAAGAGCCCAGTACAGCAGATTATTGACAATGAAAGGGTTAACTGTCCTTTGTTCATGTCTATTACTGCAACAGTTTGGCTCACACAGCAAACATATCCTTCCTCACTCCTATCTATGATTTGTATCACTATTTTTCTGTAATTGATTAAATCTGACTAAAGTTTGCTTTAATTCTCTTACTCCTCTATTCCTCTACTATTCTCTACATGTATTGCAAGCTTTGCTACAGTAAGTGCTATCTATTGCTTAAGAAAATGGAGTGATTGCTTTGGATCATGCAGTGATGAATAACACATCTTGATTTCCACCATCACTGTTCTGGCCCAGAGCACCTGATATACTGTATATAACATCAACACTGTAAGGTGTCCAACTACCACTGACTATTGGCTGAGAGGCCGTCAGGTGATGTCAGGTGACACCAGAACATCACAGTGACTCACATTCATGTGTATCTTTTGTATTTTCACTGCGCAATACATATATTGCAGCGGCCATTTTAGTATATCTGTAGTATTAAAATTGCCATTTATTTAGTTTGGTTTCGGTTTCTGCTGGGCTGGGTTAATATGCTGGGTTCTTGTGACAGACTCCCTTTAGGACACTATGTTGTCTATGGTGCATTTTTTTGGGGGGTACTACAGTAATGCCATAATGGTGAATCTTTGTCTAGTTTTATGCTCCAGTTGACCACAAGGTAAACTAACTTTGGCCACGTAGTATACTAAAAAAAAAAGTGCATTTTTTAACAATGCTCCCAATGAGGAATCCTTTTTACAAGCAATATGAAAAATTGAGAGTACTTGCCATAATAGTCATTTAGATAGTGATGATAGTTTACTGAAGGTTTTACTTGCCTTTGGCGGCTCAATAAAACTGTATGGGTAAGTAGAAGACGCGTGAACCTTGACATGGTTTCTTATCGACTGATGTGCGTCATTCTTTTAAGACGTTATATAACCAACTATGTAACAAAGTAATAAATTGTTTCTTGATTCTTTACAAAGAAAAAAAAATCTACTTCACGCAGTAGTATCCAGTAAGGACAATTCAGATGTGGACAACATTAGTTTCCAAGGCTTTTGACCTACTTAAATGTTTATTTTTTGTTCCCTGCAGTGAATTATTTGAATGGCTTTTAAAGAGACGTTGACTCGCCAACCTAACACAGACATCAACAGTGCCCTGCAGGACTACAAGGCAGGGGATAGTCTTCATCAAAGCGGGATCTGGATGTGTGAAGCCAAGCTTACATATAAAAGCTATGTTAAAAGGCTTGACACTTTTCCCTTGAAATATAGCAGTTTTATCCCCCCGAAACCAGGTAAAACACATCACGTGGGTTGGATCATGTTCAAAGAGAAAGTGTTCTCTAGTCTGTACAAAAATTAGATTATTATATACAACACACTGGAGTATAAAGACAGAGCCGTTCCCTTCTACACAAATCATGCATGCTGTAATACTTAAACTCAGACACATCATTTGTTATTTTTAGTGCTTTTCCTGCAACTACATTGTCATACTGGAAGATGAAATATTGCTGGACATATGGTGTGGGCCATGATTAATTTTTATATAAATCTTAGTTAAAGTTGCTATAATAACAGAAAACTTTGCAAACAAAAATATTGGCAATGCATAAACCATGTACTATCTATCTATCTATCTATCTATCTATCTATCTACAAATTCCAAGTACAGAGCAGCACCAAAAAATAACCTGACTCGGCTGGTGGGTGCAAATCCTAAAGATCCGGCATATGCTCCCAAGTAAGTAATGCAAAAAATGGACAGCACTCCAGAGTTATAAATCAAATGGGTGAAGATTGGAATTGGAATAAATCTTCATCCATTTGACTAATAACTCTGGAGTGCTGTCCATTTTTTGCATTACTTACTTGGGATCATATGCCGGATCTTTAGGTTTTGCACCCACCAGCCGAGTCAGGTTATTTTTTTGGTGCTGCTCTGTACTTTAACTTTTGCATTGGAATAAATCTTCACCCATTTGATTTATAACTCTGGAGTGCTGTCCAATTTTTGCATTATCTATCTATCTATCTATCTATCTATCTATCTATCTTTCTATCAACAATAGATAGATACAACAATATATACATCAACAATTGCAGTATACATTATATAACCCACCATTAGCCCATAAATATCGTGCACATTGCCCAGTGACTGCAATGTTTACATATGAAGTAACACAGAACATTATTATCAACAGCGCAGCAAGAATATACATTTCAGTTTCAGTAGAGTGTGTTGCATTGACAGTTTCAATCCACTTACAAGATTCCAAAGCATTTTTATGTCACCTGTTATTTATTCTAATGTATTATTCTCCAAGATTACTTCCTGTGGTCAAAGTGACCCTAAAAAATTATTAGTCTAATTATGTTTGCTGAAATTGAAACATATTATCTTTTCTGGCGATCTCTGTAATAAATTGGAAAATTGATTGGAATGTTTTAAAACTCTTGTCTGCCAATTGTGTGCCCAATTCTGTCATTGGGTATAAATATAATTAGGAGAGAAGGCCTCATTTGGGCAATGATGTTGTTTTGCTGCTATAGAAACAATTTTTCATGTAACAATTGTTTGCCACATAGCAAATATCTCTGCATGTAAAAGCAAAAATGAGACAAAGATCCTGATAATGAATTATTAATGAAGATCTTCTGATCTGGAGAGAATCATTATGTGTTTACCATGGCAATTACTTTGTGAATCTGTGTAAACCCAGCCTTTTACAGTCAGTGATAAAAAAAGATAGATGCAGGAATTAACAAGAAAATGTAAAGTCAAGACAAAAACTAACAATAACAACAGCTGAATTTCTCCTCACTGTGTGTAAATGACTCGTATCCCGGCACACAAGGTGATTCTGCTCAAAAAGCTCTAATGAGCCTAATAACATTTCTCCGCACCATCACACTATGCCCTCTTTCTATTTTTACATTTTGTTTTGTTCCTGGTTTCTTATTTGTAATGATTTTTGGGGTCATTTATGAATAATAATAATAATACATGAACGAGTACTGTTGGCCCTTGAAACCAGTCTGGTTCTGTAACTTTAACAAGATATTTATGCTTCCCAGTTTAAAAAAAAAAGTTGTACAATTTTTAATGCATTTCCTGCGTCAATTACTGATGTTTTTTTACAGATCGGTACCAGTATGTCCTTGCAGAACAAGGCAACCACCTTCTGGACTTAAAAACCCAATGGGCGATCCGGAAGTGGTTAAGGCAAACATCCAGCAGATGTAGTTGGGAAATCTACAGTAAGTGAATTTAAAGGGAGTCTATCATTCGCAAAAACAGTTTTAAGCTAATGGAACGTTGGAATGGCCTTTAAAAAGGCCATTCTCTCCTACCTTTGCTTGTTTTCTTCTCCCAGCCGATTGCAAGATAATTAGTTTCTTTGTGTATGTAAATGAGCACCACGGAGCACCCGGGGTGTACCATCTCTTCGGTGAGCACCCATCACGTCATCACTTCTTACCGTCCCTTCGGCCGTTGCGGTGACTCCCCTCTTGGCCTTCTTTCTTCTTACTTCTCTCTCTCAGCTAATTTTGGCGACTGCGCATGCGCAATTGTCTCTGCAACACTCTTGTGACAGACCACCAGAAAATGGCTGCCGATTGCGCATGCGCAGTCGAGAAAATTTGCTGAGAGTGAGAAGTAAGAAGAAATAAGGCCAAGAGGGGAGTCACCGCAATGGTCGAAGGGGCGGTAAGAAGTGATGACACGATGGGTGCTCGTCGAAGAGAAAGTACACCCCGGGTGCTCCGTGGTGCTCATTTACATACACGAAGGAACAAATTATCTTGGAATTGGCTGGGAGAAGAAAACTAGCAAAGGAAGGAGAAGAATGGCCTTTTTAAAGGCCATTCCAAAGTGCCATTATCTTAAAACTGTTTTTGCGAATGATAGACTCCCTTTAAGCATGTCTGGAATATACACATGTCTAGCCTAAGATAACATGGTATTAATATAAGAGCAGACTACATGGACCATGTTGTCTTTTCTGTCGTCAATCCTCTGTGTTTCTTTGTTGCTTACTAACAGTAGATGAACTTGTTCTAGTCCTGTGATGGATATAAAGGTAGTGACTAACGTTACAATGCAGTTTTTCAGAGTTGCTTCTTGAACCAAGCCATATAGTTGCTATGGACAGAATATCCCTTTAATTGTTTCCCCCGTGATCAGTATCAGATGCATTGTTAGAATTGACAGTATTTAAAGGGAATTTTCAGGAAACAGTTTTCCCCCAAATTAACTAATCATTGGGGTGTTGCTGTCTGGACCCCCAGTGATCAGGGATTATTGGTGAAATTAGAAGGGAGACTTTGTGTGACGCTTCAGGGGAAATAGAGCATTACATGGTGCTCCTTTAAATCGATGGTCCTTCAGACGATGAAACATCCTTAAAAGCGACTCTCCACTCTGGCTCATAGGGAGGGAGTCCCAACCAGGGGAATCACCTCCATTCCACTCATATGTCTTACTAGGGGAATATTAGATTGGCGTTCAGCAGATGTTCTCAGACTGGACTGCTGGACTCATTGAGTAATATGCTTTACAATAAACATAAGTTCAATGAATGTCACAGTGGCAACAAGTCAAAATGGACAGACTTGTAAGGACAGCATTACATAAAGTCAAATAGTGATATCCCTGAAATTCTTTCTGTTTCACTGTGAAAATGTTATTCCTTGCATGAAATGCCAGCATGGCCGATGTAGATTTACAACATTAATTTGGGACAAAAGTGACATGGGTCTTTAATAAAATGAGGACATTTTACTTCTATTAACCATTGCTGCTTTTCAAAACTGTCATGATAAGCATAAAATCTGATAGCATATTACTCAAGTCATTACATGACACACACAGGAAAAGTGCAGCTATAATAGCACTATAGGATTTAGGTGCCGTTTTCATAAACTTGATGCATGTTCAGGGTCATTTTAGGTAAGTTTTGCTGTTATTTTGCAATCAGTAATAATTGTTATAATTGCCCTGTTTGGGTTATTTTATCAGTTACAGAAACAAATACTGAAATTTGGCAAAAGTTCACTTTTAATTATCTTTGAAAAGGGTCCAATTGAACATATAAATGTAAAACAAGAAAAAAAAAATTGTGAAAAAAAATCTGTATAATCAATGCATGGAATTTGCACCATTACAACACTACTGCTGGATAAAGTCCCCCCACTGTCGGTATCCTCATGTACATGAGGATATACGGTATAATCCATATGAACAGCGTATTACTCAAGTCATCACATGAGAATCAACACATAATCATATATTATATTATATTATATTATATTAAAGGGGTTTAGAATTAGGATATTGATGGCTTGTTCTTAGGGATAGTTCATCATTGTTAGGTTGTGAGTTGCTAACTCTTAGTACCCTGTTGATCAACTGTTTAAAGGGGCTGGGTGTTCTTGCAAGCACAGTGGTTCCCATTCCTTTAAGTATTTGCTCCCATTTCCTTAGGTATAGCTATTATACTGGTAAACTGTAGTGTCAGTGAAAAGAAGTGCAAAGGGAACACTATGTGTAGGAATTTACCATTCCCTCTACGCCAGAAACGTACACCTCAAGCCCAAATCCATGCTTCGCCCCCTACATTTTCTGAATGTGGGGGTGTGGGGATAGCCAGGTTACTATTGGGAGTTGGAATGGAAATCTATGCCAGGTACTACCTGGTGCAGATTTCCATTCTGGCACCAAGAAGTCCGACACATTTATGAAAAGGCTGCACCCTCTTCATAGATCTCTTGGTCCCTGCGCCAGTTGGGCCATTTATATAATACGTATATGTAATATGCCAGTGTTAATAAATTTGCCCTTATATTATTCATGCATATACCCATAAAATAACTGCTCTGTGGGGACATGAAATTCCTATTTTTTTTTTGTCTACAGCATCTCTGCAGACCGTTGTCTCCATGGTAACAGACTACAAAAACATTGATTCTGCAGTCTTATTTTCTTCCACCCATCCCCTACTTCTTGATAACTTAGGCTAGGTTCACATCTGCGTCGGTTTTGGTCCGCTGGGAGACCTGAACTCGAAGAGATGGACCGCTGTTTTAGTGGTTACACATGGACTCCAGCAGACTTCATTGACTGTCAGTCGCGTGTCCGCCCTTACAGAACTGAAACCCCCGGAGAGAAAAGTCCTCTGTGCAGGATTTTTCTCTCTAATGATTTTTGGCGGTCTCTGTGGCAGAGTCTCCAACGGCGCGGATGTGAACTTAGCCTTAAATAGCTAAGCAAGAAGTTAGTGCAGATTTTCTGGTCTTTGTTCTGTTTATTGTATTTAGCATTCAATGGCTGGTTGGAAATTATTTAGATAGCCTGCAGTCTACTCTGCTATTTCATTTTCTTTGCCATTTTTTTTTTATTTTTCAGCTTAGAACATTTGAAGGGAGAAGGGATAATGGTATACGAGTACATAAGGTACAATACATCTAAACACTAGTTCTCTAGCTTTCAAAGCTGTTATTGCCAGAGACATTACAGGGTCCACATCTGCTGCTGAATCAGGAAATGGTCCAGAGGCACAAATAAAATGCCTTTTCAGGTATCGATTCCTGCCCTCTATTTCATGTCAGCTTCCAGGATTTGAGTCAGAGGAAAACATGAAAGGGTAATGAGTTTCTGAACACACAGTGTAATGGTGAACACTGCATCAAAGCTTTCAGCAGTTGCCTAGATGCGGCTTCCCAGCACTACTAAACAACTTAAATATAATTAGCTGGAAGCCCCATAGGCTACATTTCCCCACTGGAACACCGCTTACACTAATCCATTTATCAGGCTGACAGATGACTGAATCATTGCTAACGTGGGTCCTATTCCATTTATATTTCTGCAGTCAAAATGTCAGTTCCCTATTTATACTGTATTCATTGAAGACATTTGCATTGTTGGGGGAGGGGAGGAAAGGAAACCTACACCTAAGCATTAAATGAATACAGCTCTGAAGGTGGGTTATGTCAATGGACAAGGCTGTTTTAAATAGAGATTTTAGATATCCAGTGACTGAACTAATAATTGTAGTTGTTACAGTAGTACTCTTAAAGAGGACTTTTCATGTCCTCTGTCACCCGCGGTTTTATATACAGCTGGAAAGCTGACAGTGCGTCAGCTTTGATTGTACGTACCTGGGTTTGTACACCAATATTCCCTCACCATGAGAAGGGCAGGCCTTAATGCATCATCGCAGGGGGTAAGGAATGTCCCCTCTAACAGTACAATGCTATGGAAGAGTACTGTCGGGGGGTGTTCCAAAACTAACGGCACAATAACTCCTGCACCCTGGCGTGTACCGTACTGAATTCAGCGCACTGACAGCTTTCTAGTGGTATATAAAACCACAGGTGCCAGAGGACGTGAAAGGTCCTCTTTAAAGGGAACCTGTCACATGGTAAATGGTGCTTTGTCTGCAGACAGTATGTTATAGAGCAGGAGGAGCTGAGCAGATTTATATATAATTTTCTGGGCAAAGATTCAGCATAACCTGTTATTTATTGAAATCTCCTCTATGCTGAGAAGTCAAGGAGGCGATCCTGTCAGAGATTGACAGTTATCATTGTATGGTCATGGAGGAGAGGCTGTCACTGATAGGACCGTCTCCTTGACTTCTCAGCATGGTATAAACAGAGATTTCAATAAATTAATTACAATTCATACTGAATCTTTTCCCACAAACCTATATATCAATCTGCTACCCAACAGGTTATATTGACTTAGTAACAATAGTCTCCTCATAGTGTTTCCTTATCCTGCTTACACCTTCTTCAGTTAGTCACATGATCACAATGTGACATCTTTTTTGGGAATGGGTTGCTGTGAAAACAGGAGGGTTCTTTCTCTGCTGCCGGTAGATACTGTGACCTCAGTGCAGCCCTGTTCTTCTGTGAAAAGGTTCCTGTGCTCCTCGTCTACCTCTTACATAATTTTCTCCTTATAGCCCCCCTCTTTCATATACTGCTCTCTCACTGTCAGGTCACCATTACCTTCCCCATTGTTATTTGCAGTGGTTGGTGTAGCTTTTAGGACCATTGGTGACATCATCCTTACAGTCTCAGTTCCGGAATATTAGCTTAGCAGTATTTTGGAGAAACAGGAAATAGACATAGGCAAGGGCATAGCTATAGGGGGTGCAGAAGTATCAGTAGCCCCAAAAGTCCCTCCATCCCATAAAATATGTGACTATTCTAAATGACACAAGAGATAGGTAGGGTCCCATTAAAGATTTTGCATTAGGGCCCAAAAGCTTTAAGTTACACCTCTGGATCAGAGTACAGTTACTAGACATGGATACAGGTGAAAGCCATTGGTGACACCATCAGCAATGGCAGATTTAAATGACTACATTGCATAACTAATAAAAATATATAAAATAAAATATGTCCAGGGATTGCAGTCCACTAGTTAATTGTGAGCCATAGGAAACACTAACACAGTATCTTTCATGCAGTCTAGTAGGAAGTGTTATTTCTGTGGGTGATGCAGACCAGATTGTTTAAAAGGGCCTTGTGCAGGTGCACTGGTTGCAAATATATGGTTTATGGAGGGTATTAGTGTGTACCTTTTTATAAAAGCCACCAGTTAGTTTGTCTGACTTATGAAAAAAGTCAAGAAGCTCTAAAGGTATCCAGGAGAAAACAGAATACATCTAAAAAATGTGTGTAAACTACATGCAGTGCAGGAGAAGAGAAAGCTAGTAAAAGTCTCCTTATGAAATATTATTAGTGTTGATTAAATTATTGCCATTATATTTTCTACCACAAGATGGCTCTCTGTAGAGTATTGCACTAGAAGTTTTGGTAACACGTGCTGCCTGATTTTCATGTAACAGAAAACCATGTGGTTAGAAATGGTACAGCAAATAAAAAAATATGTTTTTAATATAAAACATGAAAGGGGTTCCCTCACTGGTACAGCTAACAATTGGCTGCAAATTCATGTGTCAATGTACCAAACGTCATTATGTTGCCAACATAAACAAGATATGATGGGGACTGAAGCATAAGAATATCACAGGATTTAAAACAAAAGTACATTTAGAGATGGCCAGTGGTAATTTTATATAGGTCTGAAAACCTCTTTAAGGCTAAAGCCCCACATAGTGGGCCGCAGCAAAAAAGCGCCACGGGAAAAACCACGATGCAAACACATTGTGGTTTTTCCTCGGCGCTTTTCACAGAAAGTCCACAGAAGGTTCCTCTGACAGTACAAGCCTTTGTTCTGGAGATATCGGTGCCATTAGTTTCGGCAACAATATTCCTTCACCATGAGAAGGTTGGGCTTTAATGCTCAGCGTCATCACTGGGTGGTAAGGAACGCCCCCTCTGACAGTACACGGCTATAAAAGAGTACTGTCGGGGAAAGCGTTCCTTACCGCCCAGCAATGATGGTAGGCAGTGTGCGGGATGCCAACTTGTGTGTGTCCATCTACATTCCTTTCTCGGGCGCTGCCCAGAGCTCATCCCCTCCTTTACTGAAAACTGTTATCTACAATGGGATGAAACTTCTCCTTCCTGCTTGATCCAATAGTTAAGTTGTAACATAACTTTTAGCAGATAATACCCAATGATATTATGTTAATTATACTAATCGCACCTTCTCTTTGTCTCTGCAATGTGTAACAACACCTACAATGTATAAAAACCTCACTATCCGCCATTAAAGACCAGAATCCATATTGCTCACATACTTGCGTCTTGTTACTGAGTGTGTTTCTCTGAGCTCATATATCATTTTATACTAATTTGGACTTCAATACGGTGATACTTAGAGCGGATTGCGCTCACAGCAGTAAGGCCCGCCCTTCTGACAGTGGAGCGATATCAGTGCCGAAACTAACGGCACCGATATCTCCAGCAACCGGACATACATCAGGAAAGCTGACAGTGCACTGAATTCAGCGCCCTGTCAGCTTTCTAGTGGTATAGAATACTGCCAGTGCCAGAGGTATTAAGGATAAATCACTATATATAAGCAATGCTGGGAGGGTCAGTAATAAAATATTGCAGACAGTTTTTGAATGTAGTTCAAGTGTCTTCTGAACCGCAGAGTACTAGCCTGCTAGTCCATGCAGAAGACACAGAGTGTTCTCACTTTTAATCTTCATCTAAATTTAGTAGGTTGACAATCATGATGCAGCTTAAAGGGTTATTCATAAACAGAAACCTAATTTTTAGCAATAAATTTATTTTAACCCAGTAAATAAGATCCTTGCTCAAGCATGGAGAAATGAGCCTTAATTATTGAGCAATTTGTGCCAATTACTGGTATACATGCCTTGTACCACCTGTGTATTTTAGACACTTTTGTCTTCTTTATTGGAAGAAGCATTTCTTAAGATGTGGCACCAAATGCCAAATTTGGTGCCTTTTTTTGGCATAAAATAAGCTGATAAATAGGTGGTATAAACTTAGCCTAGACAGTCTATAGTCCACATTTATCATCCAGCATCAGCCTCTGTGATAAATCTGGCACATTTTTAGACGATGTAGTCTACATTTACACGCTCTGACTATTAGACAGGATTAGTAAATCTTGCTCCTTGTTTTCTTTTTTAATAATGTTTAATTTTTCCTCATTCCTCTGTATCTACTGCTATAAATAAGCTATTTAGATCAAAATGTCATCTTTTTGTCACTATAAAATATATTTCATTTTATTAATTCTGGTTTATAAGTTCTGGTATTCTGTTCATCATTCCACTTAAAAAAAAATTTCCACGTTTTTTGAGTGGAAGCGGGTGGAAACCCAGCAGACCCCATTATAGTCTATGGGGTCCACGGGTTTCCGCAGGTAACCGTTTTTTAAGCAAATTAGGTTTCCGTTCGTGGTGTCCCCAAATGGACCCCACGGACGGAAACCCAAACGCTGGTGTGAACCTAGCGTCAGAAATGCAAAAAGGTTCTTTGTTATTTTACTGAAATTATTTTTTCATTGATGAAATGTGACATGGTAAACAATGGGATATGGAACAACAGTTGTGTGAAATTCTACTGACCCCTTAGTCTTTACTGATTATTTGTGATGTAAAATGATATAAATAAAGTATTACTTGCTTTCTTCTTAGTAGTATAATGTTCTGCCGTGCTAGCCATAGAAAGTAGTGGAAGAGAGAAGAAATCAGGCGATACCTTTTAGAGGCTAACTGACTCAGTTAGCCTCTAAAAGGTATCGCCTGATTTCTTCACTCTTCCATTGCTTTCTTCTTGTAATATATTAAACAATTAAGCTGTATGGTGGACCCCATTGTCTGCCATGTCTATATTTATGATGGAAATAGTTCTAGGAACATTTCCTATAATAACTTTTCTTAACTTCATCCAAACACAATTTCTCCATTTCTATGGGGTGAATGCCTATACGACACCACTTTTGTCTGTGTGTCATCCAGACCTAAGAAAATTAAAAGAGTTTAATATGTTCTTGCCATGCTTATATAGCATAAACATAATCTGCAATGTTGTGCAAGGAATATAATTACTAACTTCAGTATCTGTTTCTAATGGAACTATCCTTAAGGACGCCATACGAAAAGGACTAATATTGACTGAACCTGTGGATTTCAGAGCATCTGGCCCACTACTTAATGTCTATGGAGTTGTACTGACTTTTCCCTATTGACAAATGGCAATATAAAGAAAGATCAAGCGGTTGGAATTTAACATGGTTGATCATTTTGTTCCCAGTTGCAGGCATGCCGCCATGAATTCTGAATACTGAATTTCCCCATTGTGGGACTATTAAAGGACTATTATTATTATTATTATTATGAGAGGTATCTGCCGGTGGCTTACTCTCCCCAATCAGCTGAACTAAGTACAATTGTGTATGAGGGATCGGGAGGAACAGCTGCCTCATTGGCAACTATTTAAAGTCAGTGACGTACGTTATACAACACTTCCATATCTCAGACACGTCCTACATTTTATGGTCAATTTAACAGTAAACCAATTGTTTTTTGGCACTGTAGTCTCTGAATGGAGTCTGTGGTGTAAAGATCTAAAGCATGCTATTTATTCAGACAACCTGCTGAAGGTCCAACACCTGAAGCCTCTATCCATCAGCTGTTATTTTCATGTGGCTGCACATTCAGTAGTGTCCATTCAAATAAACTGGTGATCATGTACAATATGACTGTCCCTAGCAGGGTCCCCTCCTCTATATATCATCCCCTAACATTGTATGAGCTGTTAATGTTTGTAATGGTGTGATCAATAATGCTTCACAATAAGAGGGACTGTTGTTCCAGACAACAGTCATCAGTTTCCTTAGTCTCCACTGTCTATAGAGATGAGCCGTATAGCACTGTGATTTGTGGGATACTATCAGAATAATATCCTGGAGACACTAACTGTTTTTACTTCTTACTATCTTCGCTCCAACACTTAAGTATTTAGAATTGTAATATATGTAAATAAAGCTAAAGTTTTAATGGGCTGATAGGGAACACTGGGTCACTACTGGGGCTTTACGCCCTTTCTGTTATTTTTTGCTGGTTAATTAACCAGCTGATCCTATAATATAATTGACTCCATTGTCAATGATCTTAGTGTAGTCCATGGTTGGTTTAGCTTGCATTTCTATTTGTTGTAGACATTGTTTCAGAAAAAGCAGAGAAGAAAGACAAATGAAGAATGACACAATGCTTGTTACTCTCATTTTTCTTACGTCAAGCTAATTAAAGTTTCAAAAAGATTAACTGAAAAAGTCTCATATAAGACACTAATCTGAATTAATCCTTCCCAGCTGTTTAATTGAGTGAAAAATTGAAGAGAATACACAATAGAAATAATACTTAATGGTCTAAATAATAAGTGCAGCTCTATGCAAACATTTGCATTCAAATCAACTGAACCAAATTTATAATTTACTCCAGCTAACACACAAGATTCTATTGACTGCCCATTGGACAAGCCATAGTGGGGTGTTGGAGATATTAGGGAGCAAATTAACTTGTACTAACTGCTTTGACTGCATATAAATTACATAGGGCTATCCCAGTACTCCTTAAGGCCGGGGCCCCACGTAGCGCAAATGCCTCAGTTTGACCAAGTTGGAAACACCGTGGCAAAAACCGCAGTGTTTTACAGTCCCAGGAAAGTGGATGAGATTTTCTACATTGCAGAAAAATACGTGCAGCGGAAATGCTGTGATTTCTAAAACCGTCATGGTTTTGGAAATTGCAGCATGTCAATTATACATACGGAAACGCCAGCATTTTCCCTATAGGTATAATTGAAACAGAAAGCTCGTAGAGGAAACATCTGCAGACTTTCTGTGAAAAGTGCTGCAGAAAAAACCGCGATGCGTTTCTGTTGCAGTTTTTGGCTGCAGTCCGCTACATGGGGCCTTAACCTAACGGGGTTTTCAGAACTTAACTATTAATCACCTTTCTTTTGATAGGTTATCAATATCAGATTGGAACCTCAACAATCAGCTGCTCAATGCAGCAGTGGTGCTCAAGCAAGCACTACTTCCTCTTCACAGGCCAATGACGTCACATTCATTGATCATATGACCTGTTTGCAGCTCAGTCTTATACACGTGAATGGGACTGAACTGGAATACCAAACACAGCTGGTATACAATGTATGGCACTGTGCTTAATAGGCAGTCCTCAGCGCTCTTCCCGAGCACATCAGTCTCATCAAACAGCTGATTAGTGGTGTTGGACCCTCACCGATCTGATATTGATTCTACTCTAAGGATGGCGCCTCAATATAATTACCCTGGAAAATCATTTTAAGGTCTTAGTACAAATATGAGAAAATGTGGCTCCTCTTAGGCATAATGATCGTGCCTGACCCTTAGTTCTCCTGGTAGAAATGTCTCTTGGGGGTTTAAAATCCTTTCACTGAGTTGAGTGGATATTGGGAGGAATTGCTGTCACTGTAGGAGTACTGGCAACATTAGGTTACAGGTGTTGCTACAGTTGGAAATGTTTAGGAAAGCACATCATTGGTTAATAAATGAGTCTGTTACCATTTAAAAAAAACAGCACCAATAAAAAGTTCAAGATGTATCAAATTTCTACATTTGCTATTGCTATCTGGTCCACAGTACTGATCAAAAACAGATGCAGCAAGCAAATTCTGGCACCTTCTGTGCCAAGCCAAGAAGCATCAGCAGATGTAGCACCTAAAAATTGTGCTGAAAGGAGCTGCATCTGCTTCCAGGTGGTAGTTCTGGTCCAGTCAACCTGGGAGGTGAATATTTGCAGCATAAACTTTTCAACACTGCTCCACTGCAACCACTTTAGTAAAAAACAAAAAAACTATAAACTTGGTATAGATGCTCTGCCTGTCAGATTCCCTTTGAAATACTCCACCAATGCTCTTTGACTCAAACTGAGGTTTCCTTTAGCAAGTATAAAGGTCTTAAAGGATTTTGAAGATTTTTGTGATTTTTAGCGTGAAATTATTATATGATTGCAAAATATGTAAGTGTATCAAGCACACAAAAAATGATTCTTTTATGTCTTTAAGACTTTAATAACTTTCATATCTGTGGGAATAAGGAACATATTTTACAACTTTGGAGCCATCCAACAGTGAACGCTCATATACAACCGCTATCACCATGGGAAGACGTTCTGGAGCCAAGTAGTAACCAGCTTTACACACAGGTCATCCAAGAAAAAGGACAATTATTAAAGCAGGTGCTCTATATTTATTTAACACATTTACCGTAAGAGATTTACCAAGGGCATGAAATATGTAATTTTTGAGGTAACTCTATGCAGGCTTATAAAGGACCTTTTGATTTTAAGCATAAGGATTTAAGACTGGGGAAAAACTGAAAAAACAGAGATGAGACGTGTCTACTGAGGCTCTGCTTTTCATCTAATAAATGATTCAGGATGTTTTGTCTGAATATTCTCCAGTGTCAGTCACATAAACATAACGTGGTTAAACAAGGGCCCTAAGTGAAGATGTATTGATATATGTTAGATGTATGAGAGATATTTGCTTAGTTCTACTGTGATGTCCTAGATTTTTACATAAATATAAAGTATGAAACTTCTAGATTTCATGTCTTCTCACTAGGATATATTTATGTGCTAAAGCTTAGGATTTCCTGTGTATATGTATCATATATATGTAATTAAAGCTGTCTGTACTTTAGGAGTAGGTATTACTATTGTATGGGTATCATTTATATCTGTGTGGTGGCAAAATGCAGTACAGGTTGTCCAATGTCTTGGCCAACAAGAGAGGAGGAACTCACATAAAGGCTAGTCTGCCCTTTCCTTCCTTAGATTAATTTATTTATTCTCTATATGGCTCCTCCACTATTTACTCCCCTATATAGATGGGAAATCCGCAGTATATATGTCATGTATGAACATACCCACACAAACTAGTATATACATTTATGGAATCCTTAAAATGCTAATACCAGGTGCAAGAGTTTACTAACTGCATAGGAATTTTACTAAATTTTAATTTAATAAAAGACTTGAAATTATATTTATTTCACATACTTTTTACAGTTTTCCCCAAAACATAAATAACATTTGTTAAACCTGAAAAAAATACTATTGTCTTAATAAAATAAGTTGCTATACAGCTAAATATACTGAAAAATGTTAAAAAAAACTTTCAATGCTCAATAAAATGAAGTAGTGCATGTGTACTAAATAGGAGAGGGGAGAAAGCGGCTTATCTTATCATTTTATGTAGAAAACACAAATTAACTTGGACTGACTGCTCGGACTACATATAAATGCTACAGTGCTATTCCAGGACAGGGCTATGCAAGTAGGACCTTAAGGCTAAGGCCCCACTTAGCAAAACACAGCAAAAAAAATGCTGCTGAAAAAATCGCGGCAGAAACGCATCACATTTTTTTTCTGCAGGGTCTTTCATTGCTTTTTCACAAAGTTTTCCTCTGCTGACTTTCTGCCCTTATGATACCTATCCGGAAAACGTCAGCGTTTCCGCAGGTATAATTGACATGCTGCAACTTTCACAAACGTTTGTGTTTTTGAAAATGCTGATTTTCCACTGCAGATTTTTTTTTCTGCAATGTGTGGATGAGATTCGCCGGAATCCCATTCACTTTGCAGGTACTGTAAAATGCAACGTTTTTTGCTGAAGCGTGGGGTTTCAGCCTAAAAGGGTTTTCATAGCTTTATTATTGATATCCTTTCCTTAGGATAGGTCATTAAAATCAGATCAGTGGGGTGGCGGTACCCAACACCCCCACCAACCAGCTGCTCAAAGCAGCAGTGGTACTCAAGTGAGAACTACTTCCTCTTCACAGGCCATTGATCATATGGCCTGTCAAATAGTGCTGTCGAAAACAGCAGGTTGGGCCAACAATTTAATGTGTATAGCCAACTTTAGTTTTACTTGCTCAGTGGCACTCCCAGCCACTCATCTATGCAGTGAAGAGGAATTAGCACTACAGCAGAGCTTCATCCCCTTAATTTTCAAGACAGTGGGTATCTTAGAGGTTGAACCCCCAAGATCATAAAATGATGGCATATTCTAGAGATATGTCATACTTTATAAAATCAGAATGCACCTTTAGGCTGAGGCTCCACGTTGAGAAAATTCAGCTTTTTTTGTTGCAGATTTTGCTGAGTCTTTTTGAGCCAAAGCCAAGAATGGCTACAAAAGGAATGGGAAATATATAGGAAGTGCATATATTTATCCCTTCTGCTTAATCCACTCCTGGATTTGGCTCAAAAAACGCAGCAAAATCTGCAACAAAAAATCTGCATTTCTGCAACGTGGGGCCTCAGCCTTAAAGTGGTTGTTCCATACCTGGGCACCCCTTATCAGATATGTTATATAGAAGTGAAAAAGGGATTTCCAGGCTCCTTCATGCATTAGCAAGAGAGGAGAGCTGCTGAAAAGTAACTCAAATATTACCTGGTCACCCATTCTTTTATAAGAAGGTTGATAACTGATTGTGGGGGTCGAGTACCTTCTTATTGAGAAAGGGATATCAAGCTGAGATAATTTTATGCTGTGTTGTGTTCCATAGAAGTAATTTTAGGATTATTTATTAACATACACTTTGCTAGAGTTTTTGTGGTGCACTATGGGTTCGGCTGTGTATCTTAGTCTGCCTAATATACTTCATTAAGTAGATTTATTTCCTGGAAAATGAAGGTGTACCCTTTACACGACCCGTACATTTCTGTACACTGATTAGGCTTGGCAGATGTCCTATTTTTTCCAGGACATGTACTGTATTGTTAATTTTACTTTGGCATTTCTATTCAAAAACATTCACAAATGAACAAAAATTTACTGAGACAATTACCCAGAAATCTGTGTATTATACCCAGTGGTGAACCTAGCCTCTTTGCTGCCTGAGGCGGACTATAGAAAGATGCCCCCCCCCCCAAAAAAAAACAAAAAAAAAAAAACTGAGTTTCCATGCTACTAGCTTCACACGCTGTTATCGTCGCACAATATACACAATACACAAAGTTATAAAACAGTTTTTAAGAATTCTTCTTCCTGTATTACTTCAGTATCAGATCAACAACACGGCATTAACAATGAAAGTAACTTCACATATCTTCTGCTTGGTGGATGGACGAGCCCACGTGGCCCCCATTCTCTATAATAGGAGCGCCGCAGATAGCTGAGTACTGGACTTCGGGTATCTTTGGCACTCCCATTAAAGTGAATGAGAGCCACGTGGGTTCGTCCATCCACCAAGTGACACACCTATATATATGGCTGCGGTCAGGCTGGATTCCCACCTAGTGGGGGGAAAAAACCCAATTCTCAGGCTCAGTGGGGTCTCAGCAGACAGACCCCCATCAATCAGGTATTTATCCTCTATCATTTAGGTGAATACAGGGCAGTAACATTCTGTGACTTACAGGTGACGTCTCTGACTAATCCTTCACATTTCCCTTCTCTTCCCTCTGGACCGCCATGACCACTTCTTCCAGCTGTGACTTGTCTCTGTAAAGTTTGCAGCACAGACATCTTTGGCTCCTCACTTTTCCAGGCATCCAACCCACATTGTCCTCACCTGCACAAAGCCCCCATCCTGCTGCTACCCCAATTATAAAATATATGATATAACCCCCCATAATGAATAATATCCCCAAGTGCATCTTTATATTAATAATGTCCATGTGTACCCTGTATAAATAGTGCCCCTTATTAATAATGCCCCAGGTGCTAACTAATTAAAAGGTTTTCCAGGTCATTAATAAACTAATCAGTGGGGTTCAAAAACCCAGGACCCCCACTGATCAGCTGTTTGAATGGTACCTGTGTAAGCGCCGTGACCGCTTCTCTGTTTACATAGTGTAATTCATCTCATAGCGGCCATGTAATGTAACTACAGCCTCGTCCTGTACATGTCTACAGTATGTGACAAGGCTACAATTACTGTATATATATATTATATATATATATATATATACAGTCATATGAAAAAGTTTGGGCACCCCTATTAATCTTAATCATTTTTAGTTCTAAATATTTGGGTGTTTGCAACAGCCATTTCAATTTGATATATCTAATAACTGATGGACACAGTAATATTTCAGGATTGAAATGAGGTTTATTGTACTAACAGAAAATGTGCAATATGCATTAAACCAAAATTTGACCGGTGCAAAAATTTGGGTACCCTTATCATTTTATTGATTTGAATACTCCTAACTACTTTTTACTGACTTACTGAAGCACAAAATTGGTTTTGTAACCTCACTGAGCTTTGAACTTCATAGCCAGGTGTATCCAATCATGAGAAAAGGTATTTAAGGTGGCCAATTGCAAGTTTTTGAATCTCCTCTGAAGAGTGGCATCATGGGCTCCTCAAAACAACTCTCAAATGATCTGAAAACAAAGATTGTTCAACATAGTTGTTCAGGGGAAGGATACAAAAAGTTGTCTCAGAGATTTAACCTGTCAGTTTCCACTGTGAGGAACATAGTAAGGAAATGGAAGACCACAGGGACAGTTCTTGTTAAGCCCAGAAGTGGCAGGCCAAGAAAAATATCAGAAAGGCAGAGAAGAAGAATGGTGAGAACAGTCATGGACAATCCACAGACCACCTCCAAAGAGCTGCAGCATCATCTTGCTGCAGATGGTGTCACTGTGCATCGGTCAACAATACAGCACACTTTGCACAAGGAGAAGCTGTATGGGAGAGTGATGCGAAAGAAGCCGTTTCTGAAAGCACGCCACAAACAGAGTCGCCTGAGGTATGCAAAAGCACATTTGGACAAGCCAGCTTCATTTTGGAAGAAGGTCCTGTGGTCTGATGAAACAAAGATTGAGTTGTTTGGTCATACAAAAAGGCGTTATGCATGGCGTCAAAAAAACACAGCATTCCAAGAAAAACACTTGCTACCCACTGTAAAATTTGGTGGAGGTTCCATCATGCTTTGGGGCTGTGTGGCCAATGCCGGCACCGGGAATCTTGTTAAAGTTGAGGGTCGCATGGATTCAACTCAGTATCAGCAGATTCTTGAAAATAATGTACAAGAATCAGTGACGAATTTGAAGTTACGCCGGGGATGGATATTTCAGCAAGACAATGATCCAAAACACAGCTCCAAATCTACTCAGGCATTCATGCAGAGGAACAATTACAATGTTCTGGAATGGCCATCCCAGTCCCCAGACCTGAATATCATTGAAGATCTGTGGGATAATTTGAAGCGGGCTGTCCATGCTCGGCGACCATCAAACTTAACTGAACTGGAATTGTTTTGTAAAGAGGAATGGTCAAAAATACCTTCATCCAGGATCCAGGAACTGATTAAAAGCTACAGGAAGCGACTAGAGGCTGTTATTTTTGCAAAAGGAGGATCTACTAAATATTAATGTCACTTTTCTGTTGAGGTGCCCATACTTTTGCACCGGTCAAATTTTGGTTTAATGCATATTGCACATTTTCTGTTAGTACAATAAACCTCATTTCAATCCTGAAATATTACTGTGTCCATCAGTTATTAGATATATCAAATTGAAATGGCTGTTGCAAACACCCAAATATTTAGAACTAAAAATGATTAAGATTAATAGGGGTGCCCAAACTTTTTCATATGACTGTATATATATATATATATATGTATATATATATATATATATATATATATATATATATATTACATATATAAAACAAGCTGGTATTTTACTCAATGAAAGTGTCTGCAACAGGTAGCCACAATGATAGTGTCATGCCAAGCAATGGAAGAAGAAAAGTCCTTGGTCACTTTCTTACCAACAGCATGCCTTGCTTCTATGGTATGTAGGAGATAAAAGATAAAGCAGGCTAAAGGTATACTGTACATACATCTTCAGTAGCTGTTGGATTTACACTGGTGCAGCTGGAGACTAGTTCTGCCAACACCCTATACACATGCATGCTTGGCTCAACCAAGGATGTATGTGTTCAGAATTGGGAGAGGGCAGTAAGCTGCTGCCAGACACCTCTAGTGGTGGCTTATCTTTCAGAGTATATAAGGATGAGGCAAGTAAAATACTCTCATACATGATACTCTCATACATACATGTTAATCATCCAGTCCCAACAAAATCGGTGGAATTGGCCAACATTAATGTAATGTTTAATACCTTAAATTCTATTAGTGAAGTTCTTGAAATTTCTTAAAGGACTTGTTGAGGTCAATTGCAGGGTACAATGAATGGCACCTGTAATAAGTGGGTGGTGTATATATGGCCCCATGCAGGGAAATCCGGGCTGGAAAATCTGGTCCATACTTCAATTGGATTTCCTGGAATAACCAAATTCAGGAGACTGGGACTCCTTGCATCAAAGTGATCTATGAGTCCCTGCTTGTCCATGAGCTGACTGTCCCGTATTGCATATAGTACTGATAGTAGAGCCACAACAAGACAGGTACTACTAACATCATAGATCATTGTGATGCACGGAGTCCAGGCCTCCTAACTGGATTTTTGCTGGGAAATGCAGCTGATGTATGGACCGGATTTTCTGGCCAGGATTATGGGGCCTTAGGCAATGTTGAGGCATTTGAAATCTGCATACCACTTACTATTGCTTCAATCATACCTGTACAGGGAGATATTTTGATAAATAACATTATATTAAGGAATTGCTAGCTCGTTTCTGTATATCATAGAAGATGATACTTAATAAAATGTCACCTTTGCAACTAGCAAATTGATAGTTTGCTTTTTCAAACAAGTGATATGTATTTTTACTATACATTTTTTCTATACATTTCATACATATTTCCTTATCCCACGGTCAAAGGAATCTTGTCAGAGATCCAAAACCCCATCTATGCCAACACACTGAGAACACTTTGGAACATTAAAGTGATTTAAGTATTCTGGTGGCATAACCTACATTCTTGGGATTTTTTTTTTGTACTACAGTACTTTGTGAGGCTGAAGTGTGTTCTATTGCCATGCACATTTGGAAACCAGCGCTTGTTGCTAGGCGACCAAATATTAAGGCTGAGAACCGCTGAGATCTACTATGCTTACAGTTCCATGAAGGTTTAATCTGTAGCTAAATTTATTTCCTGACTATTGGATATTTAACTGACTGATGTTAATGCTATTATTTTGCTGAATGTTTTAGAAAAATCCCACGGTCTGGTATATAATACAGCTCAGTCGTATTGAGATTCTGATCTTGTTCTACTCAGTGAACAATAAATACTTAATTGCATTTGCATAAAGGGATTTTTTTTTTACTTCCAAACCCCACTTTTAGCTTTTAGCTCTGGTCTACACCCTGAATAGGAAGAAAGAACGTTTCACATATTTCCCGACTGATCGGAATTAAATCTAAACTATAAATAAAAAGCCATTAATTTCTTTTTATGTGTTCTCAAATATAATTGTAATCATCTGCAGGCGACAAATAAACTATGACAATTATCCATCAATTATATTGTTATAATCACAGAAAATTGATGTAATTTGCACAATAGCGATAGCCATGCAGGTATTCAAATTCAGAAAGTAACTGTCAAGTAGAGGTCATGCCCCATATATCAATGCGGTATTCCAGCATTTATCACCTATCTTCAAGATGGGTGAATATTGTTAGGTTGGCGAGAGTCTGAAGGGACCACCACTGATCGATGTTCCCTGTGTATGACTGTGGTGAAGAGGAGTTTGAATGGATTGGCCATCAACAATGTAGTCCAGTGAATAGATTCAGTGGATAGGTGATAAGCCACAGGATTAGCCTGATTTATGATGACCCACAAGCTTTATCATATTATCATAAATCAGGTGCATCCCCTGCTGGAACATGTATCTAACTGAAATCTAAGCCAGCTCACAGCTGTTCAGGTATATTTTATGCCAGAAAACTGATGTAAATGATGCTGGCATGGTCATAGCCCAACCCACAGCATGTCCTCACCGCACCTCCTTTTGGGAAAGTGCGAGGCCAGTATACAAAAAAGGCAATTGCGCCAATTTTTCTTGAAAGTGCTGTTTAAAAAAATGCAAACCAAAAGTGGCATAGGGGTCTAGTAAATCTGACCAAATATCTTAATTATGTATATGCCATCTTACTAAGGGTACTAGAAGGGCACTAAGCAGGAAAGGGGGGTAACAAGTAGCCATTGCCCAACTGGAACCTCAGTGTCTAACAACTCTAATTAAAAGATGAATCACCGATGGGTCCTTCTAAACAGTAATTTTCATTTTTTGTGGTGAATTGGCTCCAAGACCTACCACTCCCCCTCGCAGACTACTTTTGGCCTGTGGTGTACGACAGCACAGATAGTCAGATTTCAAGTAGGGACTAATTCCCAACAGTAGATTTCTACCTCTCTAAAATCCTACATTTATCCACATAGCAAGAATTCCTTATATCACTTAGAATATACGGAAGCAATGCTGATGCCAGGACCTTCTAAATTTGTGATATTCTTCAAAGAGATTGTTTGGTCTCTTCATAGCTTTGGGGTGTAGACTTTAATGCTAAATCCCTACTTCCTACATATTACACATCACATTAAATTTTATCATGGTTCCTCGCATGCTGCTTTCTTAGTAACTTTAAGGAGGCTACCCACATTAATCTAAAGTTGATCAAAGTGGATGATTTTAACCAAAAGAGTTGTTCATTGAGTGAAATTTAATGACACGCAATTGTCTCAGATGATCAATGCCAGATGGTTATGATCTGGAAAAAGTAGACTGTGGTTAAAAGTTTTCTCTGAAAGAGTCTTCCCAGAAAGGTTGTTCATCCTTTGCTTGAACATGTATGGACAAGTGGACTATGGACAGCCTGAATAGGTCAATATGGACTAAATTGTGTATAGCTGCATCGTTCACCAGACGATGGTTAGTTCATTGGTTGTTCAACCATCAGTCTACTTCTATCTGACGTATATGACCACCTTTGTACTAAAGATTTCTCAGTAATGAGATTCAACTCTGACTGTGTCTCAGCTGCAAAGTTTCAGCTTGAGCAATGCCTCAGCGCACATATTCCTTGATGATATTTATTGCATGATGTTCTCCATCCAGCAACTCAGCAAGCATCTCACATCCTTGATAGCATGAAGTCCCCAAGCTGGCATTGCATCATACCCTAAATATGACAGTGCTGCTCATGCTGCGGATAGCCCTCATAAAAATTCATCTAGATATTTATAGTAATCGAGTACAAGCATTGAATGCCACACTGAAGCTAGCTAGCAGATGGCCACCAGATTTTAATACATGTCTAATTTTATGTCACCACAAACATCAGAAAATCTATTGTATTCCCAGTCAATAACATAAAGTTTCATATTGGATTGAGCTAAATGTGGAAAGTTGTTTGTTTACAGTCATTCTTCCCATGAGGTCAAAGAAACAGAACTTAGTTGGTAAAAGGGAATATTCAGTCAGAATTTTCTCAGTATTGGATATTTGCATCTGCTCATAGCTGTTCTATTTATAAACTGGTATACAGAGAGCTTCATCTTATTTTTACCAACACGCTCGTACAAGAAGATGCAAAAAGAGGCAATTAGAGGCAAGGTCTCAAAGGGGATCTCATCTTCACAGGGAAGTATAATGACCAAACCTGTGTCGCTGGTAACCAGTGCTGTCTGCAGCCAAGGTAATTGGTTGCTAATGAAGCCGTCGATATCTGCTAATTTTGAAGGCTGATAGATATTTATTTCCTTATGGATAAGAATGTTATATGAGTTTGGAGATGCAGTATCTTCTAGAGTCCTTTTTAATGTCGCATTGTAGGCAGAGTTCCAGTGTTTATGGAAAGCTGGACCATAGGTTGATGTGTTCAAATAAAATTCACCTTTTAATATCTGCTGAATAAGCAGCTGAAAACTTTTATGGACCAGCTGTTTCACTGGTGAAAACTGTAAGTGATCACCTATTTCCCCCGCAGTGACCACTGTACTGGGAATGCAGTCCTACATGGTGTCCATTCAACTATAGTCATCTATAACAGAAGCCGCTCCTTCCAAGGCTCTCCACTCAGGCTTCTAGAACGGGATCCCAAACTGGCAGTCTCCCTCTATGATGTCCATATTGGTTAATGGAGCATAGTGAATGAGGTAGTCAGAAAATCTGTGATGTACAGTATGTATGACCAAAACAAGGCTATTAGTAAAGAAAATCTAAAAGCACAATTTTACTATATTTGCAGCTTTACGGTCGCATTTGTGAGCATGAAAGTACAGCTGATCGTATGTTTTAGAGAGATATTCAGCTAACATTTATTCCTCCCAACCCCTTCCATATACATGCATGATTTGCTTAACTGAACATGCATGTATTTTCAAAGGAGAGAAGGGAATAAGCCGCACCGAATATTGGCTTATGTCCCCAGAGAATAAATGGATCAAGGATGGTGGATTTCAACCCTTCTTACTATCTGCTGTGGGGCAGTGTTTGCACAACCCATGCACATTAAATGGATCATCTAATGTGTATGGCTATCTTATGATAGAATGCATGAATACTGTATGTCTGGTCCAAAGATGAGGATTCTATCTGTGGTAATGTATCTATATGTCATAGGTGAGATCTATTTGTAAAATAGCAAAGGTGACACTGTTTTTCAGCACAAAATAGAAGATTAGGAAAGTATAAAATATATGATTCATTCTGAGGCCGCTGCCAATAATAGTCTTAGCAGCA
Organism: Leptodactylus fallax; assembly: GCA_947044405.1. NCBI lineage: Eukaryota > Metazoa > Chordata > Amphibia > Anura > Leptodactylidae > Leptodactylus > Leptodactylus fallax. The sequence continues at coordinate 3,627,346 of CAMRHE010000177.1, read as the reverse complement.
TGATATCTGTGTTACCGGGAAAAAAAATTACAGTTTTATTCAGTATGAAAAGAAAGCCCTTCTCACTACAGCAGGCTCTCTGCTTTACATGTACACCTCAATTTCCTGAATATTATTTGCATTACCACTCAATTAGAAAAAAACCTCAGAGCAAATTAAGACACGAACAAGGAATAATTTAAAAAGGAAGATTTTCCCACCAGAATATATAGAAGGATTTACAACCTCTGCTTATATGTTCTATGAGGACATATGGACATCATAGAAGGGATCCCCCACTAGGGACACTATTAGTATAAATGGAGAGCGATTGGAATAATAATACCTAACTGGTAGACTTACTGCAGCCGTATATTACACGGTCACCCATTCATTTAGCGCAGATCTATCATCGTACAGCCAAAATTGTGGACACTTTTTCAAATTTTCATTTTATGCAACTTTACATGCTATTAGAAAATATGATTTGTGGCAAAGATTTCTGCCGGAAGAAGCCCCTAGGCGCCGCGGGACCGGACAGCGGTGGGAGACACTGGATCACTGGGGACAGTTGAATATGTTTTTATTTATATTCTCTCCATTCCCAGCCTCCAGGAAAAAAACAGTATTTCCCGAACACCCCCTTTAATGCCTCTTTTGATACTCCTCATTTGTACAAGGCTTTTCAGACGGTCCACAGATTTTCTATTAGGTCCAAGTCAGGGCTGTTTTCTGATCAGGTCAAAAACTGAATGCTGTGAACCACTACCAAATAAGTTTTTTTTTTGTTTTGTTTTTTTATACAAAAGACAGTTTTCAGCCCAATTATTGTAAATGTGCTCCTGATCAGCTGACACCTTAGAAAATGCTTGCATGTTTTACATCTCTAGGGGGCAATGTGCTGCCTATAATGAAATGATGTGGGGTGGAACCATTTCATTGTTATTGTCCCCCCTTTTTAAATGGCCATTGCAAACAAGCACTGATCAATGTGGTATAACTCTGAACATCAGGCTGTGTGAATCAACCCCTAGTCCAAGATCTGTTATTATGTGCCTATTATTATTCTTTTTTTTTTTTTTTTGCAAAATATCAACTAATATTTTCTGACTATTATCTGTTTTATAAAATGCAACCAGGCCTTGTCATGTTGCTGGGGAGAATGGGGTGCCAGTACTTATGGGATGCACATATAAAGGTGCTGGAAACCCCTCCGACCTAACAATAATCTGTTAGCCAATATGAGATACCACATGTCACTATGTGACTGACACATTACAGAAGCCTTAACCAATATACCACTAGACCTGAAAGTATCCTGCAATGAATTAACGCTTCACCTTGGATGAGGTAAATCTGGCCTGTTTTCAGTGATCTCTTCTTATTGTTCTTGAACTGACAAAAATTCCAGTTTCAGCCAAATCACCTCTGCTGGCCTTAGATAAAATTTGTCTGTTCTTGAGACACTGCCTTTTTAGTCTTCTGTCTCCAACAGATTTTTGCAGTTTTTTCAGTCTTTTCTTTCTTTGATTTGCAATGACTTTGTTTCCTAATAATGTAACATGCCTTCCAATTTGATTCTAGGAAACACCAAATTCACGAAATACAATAATCCTGGTTCTTTCATAGTTGTCCACTCATTTTCTTTCTTTGGTACCTTTGCTCTCTTTATTACCTACACTTTAAAGAGGACCTTTCACCACCTCCATCCAACACATCCAGCTCATTACATCATTTAATAGGTGCTGCTCCACTGATTCTGGCACAGTTGGAATTTTTCTCTAGCCCCCTCCATTCCCAAGAAATCAATGCTGTTAGTTTTGGTGCCTGATATGCTATTTAGACTCTGTACTGTCAGGAGGGCGGTGTCAGGCAGGAGCAGACAAGGGGTGTAATTCTGAGCTCTCACACTGGCTGCCTCTGATTGGAGCTCTGAAGCACACCCCCTGCCTGACACTGCCCTTCTGACATTACAGAGCTTAAATAGCACATAAGACACCAAAACTTACTGTGCTTGTTACTCAGGAACATTGATGGCTAGAGAGAAAATTCCAACTGTGCTGGAATCAGTGGAACGGTGCCTATTACCAGATGCTAAGAACTAGAATTGGTGGAGGTGGTGAAAGGTCTTCTTTAAGTCTGACTACGTATTAAATAATATTCACACAATTAGCTTCTCATCAGTTAGGCCACGTTCATATCTGCACCCAATGTCCGTTTTTCAGGTCCTTTGGAGGGACCTGACTGACTATATTGTGGTCGCTCGGGTGTTTGTCAGATGTCTGGATTTTTTTTTTTTTTTTTTTTTTTTTTTATAGAAATGACACTGGATGGACACCTGGCACATATGTGAACCCAGCCTTGTACTGATATCTGTCCTTCTTCTTCAGAGCAAACATCAAAATTGACATCCAGTAACTTATTTCATGTAACTTAAAACGTGATATATCACAACAACTGCCATTTAATTGGTTCCCAGAAAAAGCTCATACCATTTGATTGTTCCAAAAAAAGAGAAGCGTGATTGGCCAGTAGGACTGGCAACTCAATCTGCCTTCTCATTCAATCTCACTTGTGTTTGCTTTTAGACAATAGCTTTTGTTGTTCTGCAAACATCTGAATTCAGTTTTTTTTGCATTGAATTCAGTATTACATTTTCTTTCAATTGATAGAAATCAATGGCAATAAGTTTTCTATAAAATTCATTTTCTACAAGTGTGCAAAGTTAAAAAGGAAAATTAGTCACCAATGTGTTTAAAGAGTCTATCACCAGAACCCAGAATATCAACCCAGCCCCGCAGATAGATAGGTTACAGTCACATGACTCATAAGGTGTTTTCCCCTTGTGAAGTGGTGCCACAATAATATCTTTTATTAGTATGAGTGGTGCTATAGGACAAATGCAAGGCTAAACTTATTAACCTGTCACTGTGCTGTAGATGAAAACTAAGTATTATATATGTATATATGAATGTATATGTGAAATCAGTTTTGTTTAAAAAATATAATATATACCTAATGGTAATATGAAATAGAGGAGCCATATAAGTATATGCATTCTGAAAAATACATAATTCAAAGAAAAAAAGAAAAGGAAGAATTGGAGGTGCAGTTGTCAGGATTATATCATTATCATAATAATAGAATACATTAGAAACCTGTGAAAGATCTGGTGTATCAATGTTTACATTATTTATGAATCAATCCATATAATATAATTTAATTACAGCTGCAACTATGGAAATTATTTTTTTTTTCATTATAAACTTCAGTCAAGATTTTTAGAAATATACAAAAGCTTTTACATAATGAGAGAAATGTTATGATGATCCTGCAGCTTAGAATAAAAGCATTTCTAGAAAGTCATTACTTGAATTACAAAAATTGTATTATCCATGATTGTAAATGTGGCATTGTGGTTTATTGCTGAATATGTTTTACCGTATTGTACTTTAAGACAAATGGAAATGTGTATTTTATCCCTTTTCACTGCTGTACATCTCTATCTACAGTCATATGAAAAAGTTTGGGCACCCCTATTAATCTTAATCATTTTTAGTTCTAAATATTTGGGTGTTTGCAACAGCCATTTCAATTTGATATATCTAATAACTGATGGACACAGTAATATTTCAGGATTGAAATGAGGTTTATGGTACTAACAGAAAATGTGCAATATGCATTAAACCAAAATTTGACCGGTGCAAAAATTTGGGTACCCTTATCATTTTATTGATTTGAATACTCCTAACTACTTTTTACTGACTTACTGAAGCACAAAATTGTTTTTGTAACCTCACTGAGCTTTGAACTTCATAGCCAGGTGTATCCAATCATGAGAAAAGGTATTTAAGGTGGGCAATTGCAAGTTGTTCTCCTATTTGAATCTCCTCTGAAGAGTGGCATCATGGGCTCCTCAAAACAACACTCAAATGATCTGAAAACAAAGATTGTTCAACATAGTTGTTCAGGGGAAGGATACAAAAAGTTGTCTCAGAGATTTAACCTGTCAGTTTCCACTGTGAGGAACATAGTAAGGAAATGGAAGACCACAGGGACAGTTCTTGTTAAGCCCAGAAGTGGCAGGCCAAGAAAAATATCAGAAAGGCAGAGAAGAAGAATGGTGAGAACAGTCAAGGCCAATCCACAGACCACCTCCAAAGAGCTGCAGCATCATCTTGCTGCAGATGGTGTCACTGTGCATCGCTCAACAATACAGCACACTTTGCACAAGGAGAAGCTGTATGGGAGAGTGATGCGAAAGAAGCCGTTTCTGAAAGCACGCCACAAACAGAGTCGCCTGAGGTATGCAAAAGCACATTTGGACAAGCCACATTTGGACAAGCCTTTGGAAGAAGGTCCTGTGGACTGATGAAACAAAGATTGAGTTGTTTGGTCATACAAAAAGGCGTTATGCATGGCGTCAAAAAAACACAGCATTCCAAGAAAAACACTTGCTACCCACTGTAAAATTTGGTGGAGGTTCCATCATGCTTTGGGGCTGTGTGGCCAATGCCGGCACCGGGAATCTTGTTAAAGTTGAGGGTCGCATGGATTCAACTCAGTATCAGCAGATTCTTGAGAATAATGTACAAGAATCAGTGACGAATTTGAAGTTACGCCGGGGATGGATATTTCAGCAAGACAATGATCCAAAACACAGCTCCAAATCTACTCAGGCATTCATGCAGAGGAACAATTACAATGTTCTGGAATGGCCATCCCAGTCCCCAGACCTGAATATCATTGAACATCTGTGGGATAATTTGAAGCGGGCTGTCCATGCTCGGCGACCATCAAACTTAACTGAACTGGAATTGTTTTGTAAAGAGGAATGGTCAAAAATACCTTCATCCAGGATCCAGGAACTGATTAAAAGCTACAGGAAGCGACTAGAGGCTGTTATTTTTGCAAAAGGAGGATCTACTAAATATTAATGTCACTTTTCTGTTGAGGTGCCCATACTTTTGCACCGGTCAAATTTTGGTTTAATGCATATTGCACATTTTCTGTTAGTGCAATAAACCTCATTTCAATCCTGAAATATTACTGTGTCCATCAGTTATTAGATATATCAAATTGAAATAGCTGTTGCAAGCACCCAAATATTTAGAACTAAAAATGATTAAGATTAATAGGCGTGCCCAAACTTTTTCATATGACTCTATCTATCTATCTATCTATCTATCTATCTATCTATCTATCTATCTATCTATCTATCCATCCATCTGTCCTCCTGCCTATTATGCATCATTCTACATCTATCTATCTATCTATCTATCTATCTATCTATCTATCTATCCATTATCTATCATTCTACTTGTTTCTATCTATTATTTCATCTATTTGTCTTTCTACATCTATCACTCTAGTATACAGTATCTAGCTATCTATCTATCTTCCTATATAGATAGATAGATTCTACTATATTCTACTTGTTTCTATCTTTATTTCATCTATTTGTCTTTCTACATATATCGCTCCAATATACAGTATCTATCTTTATTAATCTGTCTATTTATCTGAGAACAGAAACGGTAAGAGGATTTTTTATATTCATTTTAGCTTTAGTTTAATAGTTGTCCTTGCAGTATTCTACATTGGTTATGGTTATTTGTTACTATTTCCTTATGATAGTATGTAATGAAGTGAATAATAATAAGTGAAGAACTACCAGATAGGAGTATAGAGCATGTCCCCCAATAACCTACATAATAGGTGATTATATTGTCAGTATACATTAAACCTGTCCTTTATTCTTGCCCTAGGGAATAAAACCTTCATACTGAAATAGTTTGCATGTTCTGGCACATTGCATGAGCATCTTTTGCATTCTTAATCGAAAATTGGCTACAAACCAATCTCCATGTTACACTTTATAAAAACAAATGTTTGCCTCCTTCCCCCTTTTTATTTGACTTTAATTCATGCCACCTGCACATGATGTAATACAAGTTGAATAGGATCAGAAAATCACGGCGGCGTTGTTAAATTGTTTTACATGCTTAGAATTTCAGATGAGCCATGGGCCTTTTACTAAAGAAAAACAGAGACTGTGGAATGTACATACGGTCTAGACAGGGTTTAGAAAGTATGTACACAAATAGGTCCTGTCTATGATAGCAGGGGGTATGGTTAAATATATTATACAACCCGATTAAACAATGACTGAAGCAGTAAGACTTCCCCCCTGTTCATTAGTTAATGTGGATTCATATTATAACCTTCAGCTGGGTTTCATTAATCTAAATCACGTCAAAGTATGACCTTAAAGAAATTCTGGAAGAAAGCCACGCTTGTTCTTACGGAAGAATGGCGGCCCCTTTCTATATTGTGTATGCACTGAGAGCACATGCAGCTATACTGGTTTCAATAAACACTTGGTGGGGCTCATTTATCAAAATGTTCAAGGTAAATCTGGTGTCAATAAATCAACATAGGAATTATCAAAGGATAATAAATCCCATTTTCATGGTTAGGTGGATTAACTTGAGGTAATGCTCACATGATGTCCACTTACAGGTAGATCAAAGGAAGTGTTACATAATAAATTATATCTACTGTATTCATGCAGTAAGATATACAGCAATAGTATAGCAAAAAAGAGTCTCCTTAACCTGCATATGGACTGGAGTAGAGAGACAGACTAACAAACTTGGGGTTATTCAGTTAGAGAAAAGACGACTATGGAGAGATATAAGGGACAGCACATAGACCTTTCTAATGATCTGTTTTACACCTAGGCCTGTGACAGTGACAAGGAGACATCCTCTAGGCCTAAAGGAAAGAACATTTCACTAATACTATAGACAAAGATTCTTTACTGTAAGAGCAGTGAGGCTATGGAACTCCCCATCACAGAATGCTATAATGGTGGATTCATTGTACAAGTTCCAGAAAGGTTTCACGTTTTAGGTTTTTGGTGAAGAAAAGTTCATCCAGGGTTTTATACTGAGCACAACATGCTCCTATGAGCATGTCAATTCTGTAGGGGCTTTCTTTGCAGTAGTCACATCATTAACATCACAAACAGTATTACAATAGAAGATAACACTCTATAAATAAACCCATCATTGCATCCACTACTGACAAAAGATGATATCACAGTTTATCTACTACTCTTTCCTGTACTGAACATGTCTACAAAACTCTCCCATAGATCTTAATGAGTTGGCTTCAGGCCATTGCTGAATATGACCACTATTATGTATGGTATTATTTCATATCATTAAATGCTGAAGAGGAGACTCTCAGGCAAGATGGCAATCCCCATATCATGTACAGAAAACAGAATAAAAAAAAAAATCTGCATTCAGACAATAAAAACTGATTAGAAAAAAGTAATATAATTCACTATTGGGTTTTAATAAATAAAAATTGTCAACACATTCCTTTTACATGTGTAGTCCTACTGATAACTTGACAGAAAGCATAATATGTTTTTACTATATTTGCTTTTTAATCATTTTTGACATGTTACATTGGAGTTATTTCATTAGGCTATTATACAAATGACATATTATCATTTATCTCGATATACCCATACTTCATGAATGCTGATACTGCCTCTTGCATTGATGGTTTGGTCTATTTTCTTGTAAATGCCCCTGACTGTGTGTCTGTGATACGAATGTAGTTTTGTTCCTTTGCAGGTCTCCGTGTCTCTGGATGATGACTCCGGATAATACAGAAGGACATAAAATGGCTGCAGTTTCTATCTGTTTATGGTTGATTGGTAGTTTTTTCCATCCTGATAGCTTCAGGCGTGGAAGAATAGAGAGGCTTATCAAACACTTCAATCTAGTTTGCTGAGTATAGCAGCTTAAGCGAAAATGGCTGCCTTGTTTTCAAGGCCTGTCGGGATATGACCATGCAGGAAAAAATGAGAACAACTTTGCCTTGACATTCGGCATTTATAACCGATGACTATTAGTAATGGAGGATCTGCATAGATAGTTTAGTATAATAATGTATCTGCAGGGGCTGCACAAGTAAATCATTCGCACAATATCCTGCCACTTTTATTCTTCCTCATATACTGGTGCAAGAAATATGGTTAAAGTGGAAGGCATATCTTATAATGGCCTGGTATATCTCTAGGATATACCATAATACTGTATCTGACACTTACATGCTGGATCTTATGTTTCACATCTCTTAACATTATAATGAATGGAGGTTTTACTTTTTGGACCCTCAATGATTTATCTGCACAGGAGGGCTTTATTAAAGGGAATGTGTCACCAGGAAATAGTTCAAATCGTTGTTTTTATGTCAAGCATATTTTTTAAGAATTTTTGTTGATGTTGTTTTTAATTTTTCAAGTTAATAACTATTTTGTTTTTAAAAAAATCCTAAAAATCTTGTGGTTTCAATTTTTTCCACTAAGCCTAAAACTCTTTGTGACTTCTTGTTTCTTACAGAAGGATCATGGGCCAAAGACATAATGATCTGGAGCAGACTCTGTTCACTTGTATGGGAGAGTTCTGTGACCTGGACAGAGGTCACTGTGTAGAGAGGTGAGTAGATAATCTGTAAAATCATCTACTGTGACTATTAGATTCTGTGTCTTATCTACATATACATGATAGCTGTGATCATCAGTGAGCAGATACGTGAGGGGAATGCTTACAAAGAAATCTGCTACAGAAAACAGGAAGTCTTAGCAAATTAGACGGCCTAGTGGACAGTTTCTGAACTGCAGGATTTTTAAGAATTATTTTAAATGTAGATAATAACATAGAAAAATGTTAAAAACCTCACTAACAATTCTTTCAAAATATGTTTAGCATTAAAAAAAGGAATTTTCTGGCAACATACTGCCTTTAAAGTATGTGAATAAACTGTAGAACTTATGTAGAACTGTAGCTCCTTCATTCTCAGGATCAGTGGGGTCCTAGCAGGCAGACCACCATGGTAAGAAAGTACTGGCAAATCCTAGCTATATGCCTTCCCTTCTATCAAAGAGAGAACTGTTTACGCAAAGCATTTATCTTTTTCATCCATAGTTAACAGAGATATTATTATTTTTACTTATATAGCTCCATCATTTTCTGCAGCATTGTACAGACGTTGTGATCACTGTCCCATGTAGGGGTCACAATCTATATGCCCTATCAGTATGTCTTTGGAGTGTGGGAGGAAACCCACACAAACACAGGGAGAACATGCAAACTCCTTGCAGGATTCGAGCTGAGGACTCCAGTGCTGCAAGGCTGCAGTGCTAACCACTGAGCCGCCATGTTATTATTACTAAAGGTAGTGTCCAGAGGAGAAAATATTTTGTTAAAGGGCTCAGAATATACCCAAAAAACAATGGATTCCAGCACTACAATCCTTGGTTAAAATACAACTTCATATATATTTATGTGTATAATATATATATATATATATATATATATATATATATATATATATATATATATATATATATATATATATATATATATATATATATATATATATATATATATATATATATATATATACATACATTAGCCTTCCTTCATGTTGGGACATTTTTTGGTATATTCTGTGTTGTTCTACTCAACAATAACTTTACTAGTGATCACAATCATTTAAGTTGATCGTGATAAAAATAAAATAGACAGAAATCCAATTGAACAGATGCATCTCCCTCACAGAGAGAACTATCAATAGGACTACAAAAAAGCAAAACCTTTAAGTTACACTGCTGAGCTTTGCAAATGGAAAAACATGACATGTTGGCCTTTATCCTTGACAAATTCCAATTTCATTTATTTTGTAGCAAATCCAGTGACCTAGCCCTTTATTTCAGAGAAACAAGAGGCTCTATAAACAACATTCAAAATAGCAGGGCTGGAGGATACAAAATAGTAATTTGGTCAGGATGTGAAAATCCAGAGATATAACATTGCTGAACCCAAAGCTCAGACAAGTCTCCACTAGTTAAATACAGATGTTTCAGCTGTAACCTTATAAATTCACATCACAAACATGACCTAAAAAGCTACATATTGTTTCGCTATCTCAGACACGTATAATATTTTATATAACATATATCATTGAATGCCAATGAACCTATTATATAGGTTATATTATAACCTGTATATTTTTTGAGTGTGGTAGTCAACTCAAGCAACATGGAAAAATATGCAAGGTCCATGCAATAACCCAAGCTGTAGTTTAACCCATGGCTTTAGTATAGGCAATCACCATAGTTACCACTACTTTATTATATACTTTCATACTCTTTATGTATAGATCTATGGTCATCATAAACATCCACCTGCTATCAATCCCCAATGAAAGATGTCCATGGAAGTGTACCTTGGATTATTCATTAAATTTTTTGGACGTAAAATATGGTATTTATGGTATTCTTAGTTAAAGGAATTTCCTGGGAATTAAGATATCCTTAGGATAGACCATTAATATCAGATCAGTGGGAATATAACTCCTGGCACTTCCAAGTATCATCTGTTTGAATAGGATATGACACTCAGTTGAGCATTGAAGCCTCTTTTTGCTTACCAGGAACATCGCCATAGATTGTTAGTGGTTATGCATGGTACTGCATCTTATTATAGCTGAGACCTACTGAAGGGAACAGAGCAGAGATATCTGCAGTACCAGGCACAGCCACAACATAATGTATGGGATTGTACCTGTTAAGCAATGGAAAGCCTGCAGTGTACACCTGAGTGCCATGGTCCCTTAAAGCAGCAACCAAGAGTCAGACCCTGACTGATGTGACTCTGATGGCCCATCCTAAGGATAAACCATCAATATGTATAAATATGAATAAAGTCCAGAAAGTCCCTTTTTAAAGAGTTGTCCACCTTGTCAATAACAACTGTATATACTGAACACAGGGTATCCCACTGATATGACTCTCATTGATGGGTTGAAATTAACAGGGGAATTCAGCAGTAGGCGTTCCAGCGTGTAGGAGCACTAGAGCATTACACTAAATCCCCCATTTAGATCAACGGGTAAGAAAATCTGTTCTGTAACATCCTGAAGTGTGAGGGGTCTATTTGTAGACGTTCTAGGCTCTATCTAGTAGCTGAGGGTTCTTAATTAAGGACTCCCCTTTAGTAACTTAGAATTCTTTAATTGGGTATTTACAATGTTTTTTCTAAACCAGACAACCCCATAATTGTATTAAGTATTGTATAAAAACACACAATACTAAGAGAGTCAAGAAAGTCAAGACAAGTAGTCACCTGGTTCCTTTCTAAGATGCCAACTGTGGTTAACGTCAATAAATAGCCCCAGGTTTTAGAGAAATTATCACTAGATTTTTTTTTTTAAAAGGAAAGGTCAGCATGTTATTTGTCTACTATTATACAACCACACCAAAGTGAGAGAATATAGACCTATTTAACTCTACAAACACTTGGTATAATATATGCTTCGATATGCTGGTTCAGTAGCAATGTGCCCTTAGAAGTTATTTTGAAACGTTGCCCAGTATGCCAAGTACAAACAATGTCGGTGCTCAGTGTAACAAAATTATCCTCAAAGTGCGCAGTGTTACCAGAACGGCTTGGAAATTTTGGATATTAATAACATAGCAACAGGTCCATAGTGACATATGTCTTCTATCTCCGTGCTGAGCACAAAACTCTGCCTGTGCTCTTTATGCATAGCTCCATGATACAAAGCCCCAAATAACACATACAGTTTAATCACAGCACTCCAGTTACAGTAGATGTTCATTGTGAAATGTCTTTGTTGCTTATACTGTTTGAGATAACTGTATGAAGAACTTTACTAAAAACTGAAGTAAGTTGTAGAGGTGTGTATGTTGATAGATTCATGTACATACACTGAAAGTTCTTTTTGATGGGTTTAATGAAGTCTAAAAGTGCCCATCCACATTACTTTAACTTAGGCCAAACTTACCAATTTCTACGGGGTTGGCCAGTTACTTGATATGTATGGGAATATTCCAAGTCTCCGCCTAACAGCTGATGTCAAGGAAAACAAAGGCAGGGCATTTTGAATTTTGCATGTCCATTTACTCTATTTTGAGAAAGTGAGTTGTCTAGCAGGGGATAACTTCCCTCTCCCCATTCTAAACACATGCATACTTGGTCAACCTGAATATGCATGTGTATATATATTGAGTCAAGAGGAATATAGTAGCTGTTGGCTAATAGGGATTATCCAGTTTCTAATATTGACGGCCTATCCTTAGGATAGGTCATCAATATTAGATCTGCAAAAGTCTGAGAGCCGAAACCCCCACAGATTTGTTTGGGGACAGCGCGGCTCCTGGTAATGTTTACGTTGATGTATATGGGGCAGCACTATGGTACCAAAACCCAGCATTACACTCCAAAGTGTGCAACTAAGGAGCAGCATGGTTCTTAATGTAATCACTACTAGGAGCTGCACTGACCCGAACAGCAGATCTGCAGGGATCTTGGCTGTCGGACCCTTACAAAGATCTAATATTGATGACCTAACCTAAGGACAGTCCATCAATATTAGAAACTGGACGACTCCTTTAATGAATATTAGGCTGACTATTAATGAAAGTGTATGGCCACTTTCAGTGTCTGCTACATGAACTTTAGGAAACATGGTCACTTCCATTGAAGTTGCCTTGTAATCTATTGTCAAGTAGTCCAAACCAAACAAATTTAACAAGGGAGTGGGGAACTGTCCTGTCCTGTAGAGAATGCCTGTGCATGCCTGAAAGCATCCTTGTCAGCAATCATATTAGTAAATTTCACTATCTCTCAGAAAAATGTCACTAGGCAACAATGAAGCCAGCTGTCAGGGGAAAGGGACGCTCCTCTCAAATATGTGTAATGATGGAAAATGTCCATCAGAACAACATATATGCAAGATTGCGCAGCAGGGGGAATTTATTAAGACTGGCAAATTCTTACATCAGTCTTAATTCATTCTCTGACAGAAGCAAGACATACCAGAATTATTAAGACATTACAGCTTCTTAAAGGGGTTGTCCGGCATAATCTAAAACTTTAACACTAAGCTAAACACTAAGCTAAACACCCTCCCCTCATCTAACTTCTAATTTACTCCCTTTAAAAAAAATGTATATTTACCCACATGTCACATGACCGCCCAAGGCACATTTTCTGATTTCCTGGTGACGTTCGGTTTCGCTGTTTCTGGAGACGGGAGGTCACTAGTACTCCTCTTTCCAACCCCCCCCCATCATACTCACCAATGCTCACATCCTGTTCTTCTGCTGGGCGTCACTTCCTTCACAAGGGATCCGGCGCCTGCACAATAGAACGCCGGAAGAGACGAAGAGAAGCAGCATTCTATTGTGCATGCGTGCCATCGTTCTGTTGTGCAGGTGCCAGCTCCCAGGTGTAGGCAGAAGATGGGACCGTGGCACTGACAAAAATCATCTCCAGGACGAGAAGACAGGTAAGTATGATGGGGTGGGGAGGGGGCTGGGGGACTGCATTAGTTAGCTAGGTAGGTAGGGCTAGTAGCACGCAGGCTAACTAGGGAAATGGGTGGGTTGTGAGGGAGGAAGTGAGAGGGGGGATATGAGTGAACTGCAATGCATCATGGTAGTTGTAGGCTAAGACAGCAGGAAGCTACCCATGTAAACAAATGCATAGGATATCAGGAGCTCCCATAGAAAGTCAGAAATCACTCAAAACACTGCTAAAGGTATTTGGGTACACTTATTAACCCACTGATAGCACTAACAGACCTTTTTTAAAAATATTTTTTTTGCCCAGAAAACCCCTTTAATAATTTTTGCACATGTAGGTGAACTGAAATCTACACCAGTCAGGAACAGTAGTAGATTCCTAGAATAATTCTCACTAGCTTTCTGGCATGAGTTATAGTAAATCTGACAGACTGGGTGTCCATGACCTGCATGATTCCCACCGCACTCTGCTCACTGTCTAAAAAAAAGGGGGCGCAGGAGCTGAGATGCAGCAAAAATGCAGCAAATTAAGGTGAATATTTGCCCACTTTCTAGGCACAGTCCAGATAGTAAATCGAAGCCAATATATGCATCATTTAGTCCATGTTGTAACCCAACAATATACATTGTTGCCTTCTTCTGGAGGGGAGCCATCTCCAGATGGTCAATATATGTAATATATGATGGGAATGGCAATCTGTCACAGAAAATCTGGATATTAATGTATTTACAACTTTTGTTTTTGTTCTTTACATTTGATTAATTGATTGTTTTAATTATACTGAAGCTTCAGCAAAAAACTGACTTACAGGAGAAATATCTTATTTTTTTTATCACAAAGTTATTGTCTCATGCCATTCGGAATACAGACGACACACTGCAAGCTGCTCTTGCAGTTTAGTGAAATATTCTGTCAAATAAATGGATCACATAGAAGGTGTAAATGTAAAATGAAATTCTTGACAGAAAATCAATAGAGAGCTTCAGATGAGCCCAACTCAATTAAATCAATGGAGCATGTGGGAGGTGGGTATGAATTTGGGAATGGAAGGCTGAAAACTGCACAGTTCTTTCCTTTATGAAGTCAGTTTCTAAAATTAATTTTAAGACAAATCCTTACACTCAAGTGTGGATCTGGGGACAATTCATGATTGAAGACTTAAAAAAGGAAACTTGCCTCCCACAATGAACATAGTCTGTAGGCAGCATGGTACAGAGCGGGAAGAGCTCAGCAGATTGATATAGAATATTTTTGGGAAAAAATCAGTATAAGGCTAAGGCCACACGAAAAGAAATGTAGCTATAAAAAGCTGTGAAAAAAAAAATTGCAGTAACGCAGAAGAAAAAAGCGTAGCTAAAATGCTTGCATTTTTCACTGATTTTCTGCTACATTTTCATTTTTGTCTCCCATCACAAACATCCATGGAGAAAACGCAGCATTTCCACAGGTAATATTAACATGCTGTGTTTTCCGCATTGTTTTTTTTTTTTTTGCAATGTGTGATGAGATTACATTAAATCTCTTTCACTTTTCTCATTCACATGTCTGCATCAGTCAAAAATGCTGTGTCTCTGGAACGCATGGCCTCAGCCTAATTTGTATTTTATTCATTTAAATGCAGGTTTTCTAAGCTTGGGAGTTCAGTGGTTATGGGTAACCTATCAATTGCTGAGTAGAACTGCCCACTGTAGCTCTAAGAATAATAAGAGCAGGGAGTGCACTTAAAGGGTACCTGAGTTGCCATCAAAAGTTGAAATATCTGCAGGTTGTTGCTCACAATCTGTTCTCTGTCTGTTTAAGCCTCCATATGTGGTGTCCTAGTTTTTCTGCTGCTAATAGCCCCATTATGGTTGAAGTACATTTTACATTTCTCTCTGAGGCAGATGGTATGCACAATATAGAGCAGTCTGCCATCTGCCATCCATTATTACTACTACTGGTTTCCTTTGATAATTATAGAAAAATGTCTTCAATAAAAATATTTTAATGAAAAAATAAGAGAAATTAAAAATTGTAAATGTCAGGAATAAAATCAGACATGGCTTCCATATTGTGGTTCTGAGAATTGTATTCCTTGCCGTGATTGTTATGTATCTCACAATGGATTTCCAGCTGAGTAATGCCAGGTGAGTGGGATCCTGTTTACTGCTTATGTGTGGGAAGTAGATAGAAACTGTAATTGAACACAAAGGTTAGGGCACGCAGAAATTGAACAAAGTGGGAGGATTGTTGTTTGCAAAACAGCGCACCTGAAGTTATATTTAAGACAAGAGATTCAGGATTTTACACAGTATCTTGAATACACACATTAAGAGCACTGGACTTCAGCGCTAATCCTACATTTGAAGAGTGACAGAATACAATGATCATATACATGTACAAATATGTAATAATCACAAACACTGTTATCCACTGATAATCCAGTATTAGGATTAAAGGAAGTCAAAAGCTCCTAAAGTAGTTTAACAAAATGGTTCTGTAAGTGATGATGCCAATGTTTCCCTTGTATAAGAGCTTGAATGCAATAAATCTCCAACGTTACCTGATAACCAATGAGTGTAATGTAGACATATTGTAGTGTATTGTAAATTCAGGTTGTATTATAATTAACTAAATTATTACAGCCTGAATGGATCATTAATTGCTTCCAGGTCAAAATACTCCACTATGCTATTTAAATGAACTGCTTTTTGCTGTGACTAGAATCATTATGATTATAAAAGTGTGAGAAAGATGATGAGAAGTAAAAATAAACTATACGACCATCTTCCTTTTGGAGAAGATATTCAGGCTTGACAATTATACCCAGATTATGCCCTTAGTTTTCTTTGAATAATGCATTAATCCATAGGGAGCTAAGTTCCAAAATGTAGCAGTAGGAGAAAGGTCTTTTTCACCAAAGAGGCCTTATTTGTATTCCTTACCCAGAGTTCTTAGCAGGGCATGCATGGTCTTATAAATCCCTGTACCATTTCTCCCTAATAAGACACAACACCCCTATTATAAACTATGAAATCCATTTAATGTTTGACTTTAGGTTTCACCAGACTTAAAGAGGACCTTTCACGTCCTCATGTATATGCGGTTTTATATACCGCTAGAAAGCCGACAGCGCTCTGAATTCAGTGCACTGTCGGCTTTCCTGTTATGTGTCCTGGGGGTGGAGATATCTGGGGTCTTAGTTTCACGGTTCACCGTCAGAAGGGCGTTCCTGACAGTCTAGCTGGGCTTTGAGGAACGCCCTCCCTGACAGTATTCCTCGATAGCACTGTACTGGGGGGCGTACCTCACAGCTCAGCGTCATCACTGGGCTGTAAGGAACGCCCCCTCTCTCTTTACTCGTCCAATATCCCTGTACTGTCAGAGGGGGCGTTCCTTACCGCCCAGCAATGACGCTGAGCGGTGAGGAACGCCCCCCAGTACAGAGCTATGGAAGAATACTGTCAGGGAGGGCGTTCCTCACATCACAGCTAGACTGTCAGGAACACCCTTCTGATGGTGAACGGTGAAACGAAGACCCCAGATATCTCCAGCCCCGGGGCACATAACGGGAAAGCCGGCAGTGCGCTGAATTTAATGAAAGAAAAACCCACAATGGTCACAGAAATAACTTGAATCTGACAAAAGTAATTTGCCAAACTACATCTTGAGAAGCCACAAAGCTTCTGGAAGAATGTCCTATGGACAGATGAGACAAAAAAAATCGAAATTTTTGGTAAGGCACATCAGCTCTATGTTCACAGACGGAAAAATGAAGCATATCTTGAAAAGAACACTGTCCCTACTGTGAAACATGGAGGAGGCTCTGTTATGTTCTGGGGCTGCTTTGCTGCATCTGGCACAGGGTGTCTTGAATAAGTGCAGGGTACAATGAAATCTTAAGACTATTAAGGGATTCTAGAGAGAAATGTGCTGCCCAGTGTCAGAAAGCTTGATCTCAGTCGCAGGTCATGGGTCTTGCAACAGGATAAAACACAAAACACACAGCTAAAAACACCCAAGAATGGCTAAGAGGAAAAGATTGGGCTATTCTGAAGTGGCCTTCTATGAGCCCTGACCTAAATCCTATTGAGCATCTTTGGAAGGAGCTGAAACATGCCGTCTGGAAAAGGCACCTTCAAACCCGAGACAACTGGAGCAGTTTGCTCATGAGGAGTGGCCAAAATACCTGTTGAGAGGTGCAGAAGTGTCATTGACAGTTACAGGAATCGTTTGATTGCAGGGATTGCCTCAAAAGGTTGTGCAACAAAATATTAAGTTAAGGGAACCATCATTTCTGACCAGGCCTGTTTCATGAGTTTTCTTTTTTTTAAAATTCTGTTGAAGCATGGTTGAAAAGCAATGTCTGACTTTCATTTGTTCATTTTCATAGAATTTTTATATATTATTACTTTTGTCAGATTCAAGTTATTTCTGTGACTATTGTGGGATTTTTTTTTCATTAGACGAGGGGTACCAACAATTTTGTCCATGTGTGTACATGAGGACGTGAAAGATCCTCTTTAAAGTGAATGTGTCAACAGAAAATAACCTATTGTTTGAAGGAAGTTTTGATATTAAACATACTTTTGGGAATTTTGGGGGATTTTTTTTAAATTGTCAGTATCATTATCTCTATATAAAATTGAAATCTTGCAGTTTTCTCACAATAGGCTGACACTTCCTTCAGGAGTCATCTCATTGTTATCCTCCCTGCACAGTGAGTCTTCATAAAGCATGCCTCCCATAATAGTCAATGAACATCTCTAGTCTACAGGTTGTGACCATATCTCTGTAAAGCATGTCTCTGAATGAAAGAACTCAGGCAAGATATCTGCCTCCATAATCATTTATAGAAAATAGAATACAAAAAATCTACTACCAGAAAATAAAAACAGATTACAAAAAAGAAATGTTTCAGTACCTGGTTTTAAATAGTAGTAAAAATTGTGGATGATATATTCTCTTTAATGGAAGTCTATCATTAGAAAATTATGTTTTTAACTAATGGCATGTTGGAATAGCCTTTAAAAAGGCTATTCTGCTCCTACCTCTCATTCTCTTGTAGTCCCTGTCATTTCTGTAAAAAAGCGTTTATTCGGATATGCAAATTATACTCAGTGAGCACAGGAGCCATTCCAGCATGATCAACTTCTCACCGCCCCTTAGTGCCTCCTGTTCACTCTCCCCTGCATCTTCTTCTCATCTTCAGCCTTGTGTAGGCATCCGACGCAGCGCTATACGTGGTTGAAATCCCACGCATACACAGTCGGCTCTGCCACTTCGGGTTCGGACAAGAAAATTCGCATGTAAGAGCAATGACTTTATTCCATCATCAAACAATACAAATATGTCTACAGAATAGCCAATACATTTCACAGGGATAGAAACATGATTTATCAGAAATTGGAGGTGACTGAAGTAAGTTGTCTAAAGAAAAAAAATCATAAAAAACATTTCATTAAATTTAGGCATTGCCGCCCATTCATGACTAATATATCGTGCCATACCATGATATTATTGAATTAGCAAGTATATCAACTAATGCCTTCCAGCCAGGTTAATATCATTCTATAAGATCCATATGCTAAGGACACATTATAGCAGTAATGGTAGGCTTGCCAACATCAGTAGTAATGAGTGATGAGAAATATTTCCTCCACAGGGGAGCTCATTGATTCTCCTACCATGACAGGTATCTCAACCAATTCTCCTTTACATCTGTCTACAATTGTATTTCTTTGCAGACAACAGCTGGGTCACTTTTGATACTGTATCACATGTCTTTACCCTGCAGTTATTTTATGTTAACATAATGAAACATGAATCTGAGTTTTTCTATATACAATTGAATAATGTTGATTTAAAGGGTGTAGTGGGTAAGCCGGTTGGGTTTTTTCTTGCACGTTGACAGGAAAGAATGTAGTTAGTCATCTATATATGATTCTTTGAAACTTAAATCTAATAAAGACTACAAATCTTAATAAAATCCCTTAAATTCATAAACAACATAGACCTGGTACAGAATGCTAGGCAAATATAGTCTTGCCCAAGTGAAAATTCAAGCTCACTAGATGAGGATTTGTCTAGTAATATAATCTTTAGAAATCGTTTTACTTCATTCCTTTAAGTGAGAAACTAGTAGTGAAGCAATGACCCATAGCCTACTGCGATAATCCTAAAATTAAGTAAGGATGCCAAAAGCTAGCACAGTAATACATCTGCATATTATTTCTCCATATGCCTCCAAAATATTTTTACCCGTGAACAGTATTTAATAGGCTATGATTAGCCGACAGCTTTGGTCCATGATACATGAGAAATAAAAAAATATACTGATCCTGATAAGTTTTAGGAAAATAAAATATCAGAATAAAAATATTGAACTCCTGAGCTACTTATCAGCGCCAACCTTCTGAAAAGAAATAAAGGAGTTGGCTAAAATATTGAGCTCCATTTCCTCTTCTCAGGCAGTGACATCACGTCCATTGGTCATATGACCATGCTACAGCTCAGTCCTATTCATACGAATGTTGCTGAGCTGCAATACCAAGCACAGCCACAATACAATGTTACATGCTGCGCTCAGTAAGTAGTGAAGAGACCATAGTAAGCAGTATCATAGTCCCTTAAGAATAGTGCATCACTTGGTATGGGATAGAACATAAAGCCTCATGTTCAATACAGGCTTATTTTTTGCATTAACATAAATTTCTGATATGGTAAGCTATAAATCACCCAGTAAAAATTTGCAAACCACTACAGCATTGCAGCTCCAATATGACGATGGGCCATACATGTGCATGTGACCACTGCAGCCAATCACTTGCCTTCGAGTTGATGTCTGCATGCAGGACACAAGAGCACTGAGGACAGTGATTGGCTGCAGCAGTCACCTGTATACTCAGTACATCATCCCTGCACAGCAAGCCAACAAGTCTGACAGGGACTGCTAGGGCAGTGATGTTGAAGTACCAGGGGATTTACCACATGAGTAACAGTAAGAGAAGCATTTTTTTTTTTATAAATCCTCAAAAACCCTTTAAGTCTTTGAGCGCATCTAAGTATGGCGCAATGGATTCGCATGGTCAAACACTGGCAGTAATAATTAACACAGCTCACCAATGGGATTAACATGAATGAATCATGACCAACGCTTTGTGATTCTAGGCAAATCAATAGTCTATTGAATGGTTTATACTGCATGCTCCTAGCTACCTAATACTAGTAAGGCAGTCCATACAAGATCAATGGGAGCACATGCAAACATGAAGCAAACCATTAAAGCTCACTTACAGTATGTATAGCTTTACAAGAGTGCAGCTTTTTCATAGAGAAGCTACTAATATGTATATGAATGTTTCTGGAAGTTCTCAGAACTTATGACATATGTCAGGTAAATCGCCTTTATCCGGATCGTGCTCTTCACATAAAATACGAGGATTTGATCGTAGTAACTAAATTTATTCAAAATGAGAAGTATGTATCATTGTAAATGGACGCTTACATATTAATTCCTGTAGATAGACAAGTAAAACCTTGTTTTTGTGCTGCTTCACATCTGTTTTGTCTAAAGCTATTCATTCATGGCAGTAATACACAAGATAAGCAGAGGATGAGGTACTTATAAGGAATAAGGAGCTTTACAAAAAATTAAGTTTTATGTTTTTTTATAATAGGATCATTGTACCTCTGGAAAGCTTACTGCATTGTATGTCTGGATTGTCAAATGATACAGTGTATTATAATACTCACTTTAATAACACTAAACATTGATAACTATAAGGCTCAGAATACTTATTAGGGTGCTAATAGATAAAAGGGTGGTCTGCTTTCTGCATACATTTCAATGATGCAAGGTGTACCCACTGTGCTCATTTGTCCATAACTTTCCACAATGGACTCTGTGTCTTCTAATGTGTAAGAGTTCAGCGCAGGCCCAGATGTGGGGGGTATAGAGAAGCTATGGGTGTCCTCTATCTGCACCTGCAATTAATGCTTTCTGTGTCTACACAGTCACCATGTTAGGAATCTATGGATGTCGCAATTTCTCTTTGTGGGCTAAGGGAAGTCCCGAAGGGATGTAGCAGTCACTTATGCCATTATATGTACAGTAAGTGCAGGACATTTGTTGGTCAAAATTGCTTATTTCAGCTGACTTTTATCATATATGTATGGGTAGTTTTACAGTGTGAAACCTACCATAAAGGGTACTGGATATGGGTGGATTCACACTGCATTTTTATCGCTGATTTTGAGGCATTTTCAGCTTCAAAATCTGCTGCAAAAAACGTCCCAATCTGCCTCCCATTGTTTTAAATAGAAGGCGGTGACCAGTGCGTCTTTTTCAACGCACTGAAGCTGCCGCACATGGGTACATGTTGTTCAATCCTATTTGAAGAGGCTGATCATCAAATGCAAAAATACAACATAAAGCGGCTTGGGTTTTTTTTCCCACTCTTTCCACAGGCAAAATTCTCACCGTTTTTTTCCCAGTTCGATTTAGCAAAAAACGCAGTGTGAACCCGGCCTTATGGTGGTGGAATTTACCAAAGCCTAAATCTCTTTTATGGAATTGGCTCTTGGGGGTACATTTTAGCGACCACCTGCTCCTTTCCTAAGATCTACAGCACTAAAAACTGTAACTATTCAGCCCCTGACTACCACGGACTGCTGCCATACAGTAGCACCTGTCCCAATTTGAACACAGAGAATGATGAAGTCCCTGAGGGTTGAAACGTCACTGTAAATCTCTGGATCACTTGTTATCTTTACCCCACTTGGATTATATATCCGTTTACTGTTAATCCTTGTGGATTATCTGTTACTGCTATCGTGTTTGGATTATATATTCGCATAACTACTATACAAGTCATTGAATATCTACTCCTACGTATCGTATCCAGTGCCTGATCAATGTATTGATGGATTAATCAAATCTTGTATACTGTGGAATATTCAAGGGATGGCAACCTTCAGCACTCCAGCTGTTGTAAAACTACAACTCCCAGCATGCATACTTGCTCTGCTGTTCTTGGAAATCTTATGGAAGTGAATGGAGCACGTTGGGAGTTGTAGTTTCACAGCAGCTGGAGTGCCGAAGGTTGCTGACCCCTGTTCTATATCATTCTTTGATTTTTGATATTAAACATTTTGCATAAGATTCTCTTATAGTGCTGGATGGTTTATCTACTACTCAGCCCCTACAGCAGTACCACTGTCAGTAAGAGGGGCAACATAGTTTGGTATTGATCATGTAGACCCACTTTTGTTAAAGACAGTTGGATAGCAGTATGTGTTTGTGACCTATATGGGACATTGATTGACAATGTCTGTAAAGCGCTGAATATGAAGGTGCTATATAAGTAACCTAAATCAATA
Source organism: Leptodactylus fallax (assembly GCA_947044405.1). Classification (NCBI taxonomy): domain Eukaryota; kingdom Metazoa; phylum Chordata; class Amphibia; order Anura; family Leptodactylidae; genus Leptodactylus; species Leptodactylus fallax. The sequence goes on along the minus strand of CAMRHE010000177.1, from coordinate 3,604,592 downwards.
AATCACTGTAGAATAAAGGGGTTAGTCTATGTTATGCAGTCTATTTTGTCTGTTTCTCTGTTTTACAAAGCAGCTTGAGAATGAAATCTTTCAAAGAATGAAACAAGAGAGCTGTAAAGTTATCTTAGAGCACTTATGTAACAGAGAACATCATAAATGCGATTTAGTTTAAGAACACACATCTAATATATTTCGACAAACAATTTTGTCTAGAAGCAATCCTGATATCCGAATGCTTTAGTTCTTGTCACAGTACATAACTGTTCTCTAGCACACTCATATAGATTGGGCCTATACTTAGGAAACAGTGTAATTTTCATGTGTGAAAATCACTTTCACAGTTACAGGACTGAGCGACCGCTGTGTCGACAGACTTTAATGTTTGAGAATTCATCCTCTCCGAGCAACAGCAGCATCAGAAAATTTTTCCGAAAATATATTTTGATGGCTTCAGACATTATCTCGATTTAATGTAGGGGATTTTATGCAAACAGAATGTGCACATCTGCTTTTATTGGGTCAGTGAAACAGATATATCGTCGCTGCAAATAACATGCTCTGCCTTGCGTGAAATTGTTGTTGAAATCTCAAAATGATGATTAATGCAGACACTAAAGAACTCATTAATACCGAGATGCAAATCACTGTGAATGTGATATAGTGAGCCCATTTATAGTTATACATCTTGCTATGTGCACAGCTCTGAATGAAGAATATGGAATTGACTGAGAAGTGCCATATTCATATTCCACTCCATGATCTGACCTTTCTCATTTTGGGTCGTAGATCACTTTAGATGCTAGTTAATTCTCATAACGAATTCATTACAACATATTCTAGGTTCTTCCACAGATTTCATCAAAACAGAGTTGAATTTAGCAGGGTTGAAATTTTTTTTTTGGTAAAAAAAAGCATGTCCTTTCCTTATCATTCCAGCAATCAAAACTGTAAAATAAATTTCATTTTTAATAATTTATTTACTTTTTTTCACCTTTTTTTGGTGCTTTTCCATAAAGGAATATTCCTTTAAAGGTGATCCCAAGAAATACATAAATAGTCTCATTTACTAAATCCACTCTCCCTCTCAGCTGGGTGAAGAGATTAGATTCTCAAATATCTACTTCTGTTTATTTAAAAAAAAAAATCAAAAATCTGCAAAAGTGGTTCTTGAAAACAAAATTAGGCTAAGGCCCCCATTGTGGAAACACAGCAGTTTTGGCTGCTGCAAAAATTCAGCAAAAAAACCCACTGTGTTTTACAGTGCCAGCAAAGTAAATAAGAGTTTGATTAATCTCATTCACACATTGCGGAAACAGAACTGCGGACAATCTGCTTTCAAAAACGTTAAAAAACATGTCTAACTTTAACTTTAACTATATTAAAGATTTCTATTACAAAATATCTCCTATATACACTGTGTGCAGAATTATTAGACAAGTTGTATTTGAGATGATTATTTTTATTATTGAACAACAACTATGTTCTCAATCAACCCAAAAGACTCATAAATATCAAAGCTTAATATTTTTGGAAGTTGGAGTGGGGCTTTTTTAGATTTGGCTATCTTAGGAGGATATCTGTTTGTGCAGGTAACTATTACTGTGCAGAATTATTAGGCAACTTAATAAAAACCAAATATATACCCATCTCACTTGTTTATTTTCACCAGGTAAACCAATATAACAACAGAAAATTTAGAAATAAACATTTCTGACATTCAAAAACAAAACCAAAAACAAATCAGTGACCAATATAGCCACCTTTCTTTACGATGACACTCAAAAGCCTTCCATCCATAGATTCTGTCAGTTGCTTGATCTGTTTACGATCAACATTGCGTGCAGCAGCCACCACAGCCTCGCAGACACTGTTCAGAGAGGTGTACTGTTTCCCTCCCTGTAGATCTCACATTTTATGAGGGACCACAGGTTCTCTCTGGGGTTCAGATCGGGTGAACAAGGGGGCCATGTCATTATTTTTTCTCCTTTTAGACCTTTACTGGCCAGCCACGCTGTGGAGTATTTGGATGCATGTGATGGAGCATTGTCCTGCATGAAAATCATGTTTTTCTTGAGCAATACCGACTTTTTCCAGTACCACTGCTTGAAGAAGGTGTCTTCCAGAAACTGGCAGTAGGTCTGGGAGTTTAGCTTCACTCCATCCTCCACCCAAAAAGGTCCCACAAGTTCATCTTTGATGATACCAGCCCATACCAGTACCTCACCTCCACCTTGCTGGCGTCTGAGTCGGAGTGGAGCTCTCTGCCCTTTACTGATACATCCTTGGGCCCATCCATCTGGCCCATCAAGAGTCACTATCATTTCATCAGTCCATAAAACCTTTGAAAAATCAGTCTTAAGATATTTCTTGCCCCAGTCTTGACGATTTATCTTATGTTTCTTGTTCAAAGGTGGTCGTTTTTCAGCCTTCCTTACCTTGGCCATGTCCCTGAGTAACGCACACCTTGTGCTTTTTGATACTCCAGTAATGTTGCAGCTCTGAAATATGGCTAAACTGGTGGCTAATGGCATCTTGGCAGCTTGACGCTTGATTTTCACAATTCATTAGCGTTTATTTTGCGCCTTTTTCTTTCAACACACCTCTTGCGACACTGTTGGCTATTTGCCATGAAATGCTTGATTGTTCGGTGATCACGCTTCAAAAGTTTGGCAGTTTCAAGACTGCTGCATCCCTCTGCAAGACATCTCACAATTTTTGACTTTTCAGAGTCCGTCAAATCTCTCTTCTGACCCATTTTGCCAAAGGAAAGGAAGTTGCCTAATAATTAAGCACACCTTATATAGGGTGTTGATGTCATTAGACCACACCCCTCCTCATTACAGAGATGCACATCACCAGATTTACTTAATTGGTAGTTGGCTTTCAAGCCTATACAGCTTGGAGTAGGACAACATGTATAAAAAGGATGATGTGATCAAAATACTCATTTGCCTAATAATTCTGCACACAGTGTAACGTTCTCAGAAAAATGTGGCATTCGTATCAGTGGTGCCCTGGTTAGAATGTCACGCATTTCTGCTAAAGTAAACCTCTAATCTCAAGAGCTGTAGTCAACCTATAGCAAAGTGCATTTGGTTTGGAAATTGGTGGAGAAGAACTGTCCTTCCTTACCTTTCCTTTTGACTTATCCAGATATGTATGTCACAAAGTCAGTAGCTTTTAAAAATAGATCAGATCATTTCACAATATTCTGTCATATGTCTATCCCATATATACTTATGCATAGCCACCCAGCGGTTGTGTTGTGGATTGTGGCCTGTCAAAGGTTTTATTAGCATGTAGTGAATATTTTTGAGAAATTGGAGTTATGAACCAAACTCAAGATAAGGTAAAAGTTCACATCTGTACCTTTATAGTCAGGGGATTGACTGCAGCAGTCACATCAATGATGTACTGTATGTGACATTATCACTGCAAGACCACTGAAGTGGTGACAATGGGCAATTGGCCATTTAACGGATGAGTAATAGTTATATAATTATAATCTTATACTATTCTCTGTCCTTAGCCCAGTTTTTAAAAATGGCTATATAACCGGAGATTCACTATTTGGAAATATATATGTAAATAGGCTCACTCATGTATTGGAGCCAGCAATCTGATTTAGACTCAAGATTAGTATTTCCTTTCATTTTCAGACTTTTCATAGTGAATGAGTTGATAGAATAACTGGCTTATCTTCTGCCTCTTGTCTCTTCCACCAAGAGTAATGCAGTGTAGCAATTCTATTAATAAGCCTCTACAGCATATCCCTAAGGCAAGGAGTATAAGAAAAAAAAATCCTCTTGTGATGTTGCTTGCCTATGCTGTTTGTACTCTGCTCAGTTTTCCCGTGGGGTGACTGACATAGACTGTTATGTACTTGCACATTTGCCGGTCATATTTTATGTGTTTATGTGCTGTTTACTAGCAAATAAGAAACTCTTCTTTCATCACAACCACGTGTCATGCAGCGGTCTGCTGGGAAAGAGAATTTCTTCAGTGATCTGATCTCTGAATTATTCACAGTAATTATTCACAAAGCCATCTTATTTAGTTTTTCAGTTCTCTCTTATTTATGGCCAAAAAGTGAACATTATAGATTTTGATACTGTTTATTTTTTTAGTGGAATTATTTCACTCATGTTTATTTTTCCCTAATACACCATATACACATAACTGGTTTTTGAAAACTATCTTCCCAAACTGTGCCATATGTGGAGCTCTATTGGTGGGTTGCTATATACTTGTATCATACTGTGCACAGACAGATTTTATCCCAGGAAAGTTGGGTACTAGCTGGCGCTCAATAGGAAGGAGGATCCCAGTGGTAGTACAGGTGCATCTCAATAAATTAGAATATTTTTGAAACGTTCATTCATTTCAGTAATTCAATTCATAATCAGCGTCTTCCATGATTGTGTGTCCTACTGAACCAGACTGAGGGACCATTTAAAGGCTTAGGAAACCTTGGCAGATGACACACTGAATTTACAATAATGAACCTTTTCACAATATTCTAATTTTCTTAGATTTGGGTTTCCATTACCTGTAATCCATAATCAACATTTACAGAAATACAACACTTGAAA